>CM067369.1:196140727-196559533 GCA_034401795.1 Chaetoderma sp. LZ-2023a
CGCCGAAGGAGAAACGTGGATAGAGCGAAGGGGTGGGTGGGTGGAGGAGGGTGTGGATGATGGAGAGAAAGAGGGAGAGGCAGCGAGAGAAAGAGGGGGAGGAATGAATGGAGTGGGAGTGAGTGTGTGAGGGAGGGTGAGAGGGAGAGAAAGGAGCTGAATGGAGAGGGAGAGAAAAAAAGAGAGGGAGGAGTGAGAGAAAAGAGAGAAAGAGAGAGAGAGAGAGAGAGAGAGAGAGAGAGAGAGCGAGAGGGAGGAGGGAGGGAGGGAGGGACGGGAAGGCGGTGGGGTGGGTGGAGGGAATGGCGTGTTGGGCATGAACGAGAGAGAGAGAGAGAGAGAGAGAGGGAGAGAGAGAGGCCAGAGATGGAGGGTGCGAGGATGGAGGAAGAGCGGTAGCGAGATTGAGACGAAGTGTCGAAGGGGTGGGGTGGGGGCGGATGGAGGGAGAAATCGGGAGTGACAGAGAGCGGAGAGAGTAATGGTGGGAAGAGTAATGGAGAGAACAGGAGAGATGGAGAGGGGCGGGGGGGGGGAGAGAGAGAGAGAGAGAGAGGAGTTGGGTGGTGATGGAGAGAATAAGGGAGATGGAGAGGGGGTGCAGGGAGGCAGGGAGAGAGAGAGAAAGAGAGAGAGAGAGAGAGAGAGCGAGAGAGAGAGAGAGAGAGGGAGAGAGAGACGAAGGAGGGCAGGAGGGAGAAATGTGGAGAACGAGAAAGATGGAGATGGGGCCACGGAGGGATGGAGATAGAGAGACGAGGGGCAGAGAGGAGGCAGACGAAGGGAGAGAGATGGAAGGGGAAATGAATGCAGAGAGGGAGAGAGTGTGGAAAGAGGTAGGGAGGCGGTGTGCGAATGGGGAAAGGAGTGCGGATGGGCGGTATAATATTATAATTGTCATATGGTGTACATTTTAAGATTGTTTTGCTATATTTAGCTTTATATTTTCAACTCTGTGTCTGATGCAAGGCTTGTGTTAGTGAATGAAATTAGATCTATACGTGGCCGTATTTAATAGTCATTAATCTCATTACTGACCCATGCATCCGTTAATAGTTGGAATTCCAGAGTGTACAGTTCAAGATATAGATAGAGGAGAGCTCTTGCATATTTTGAAACTAAGTTGACTTGACTGGAACATATTACTACCATGGTAGTAAAAAGCTCCCAGAGAAACTTGTTTCAGTATACATGTACATGAATTATTATCTGTATTATAGCATATTATGAAGTTGGTTTGATTACTTACCCAGCAAAACCAATACGGTAAGCACTGTGAGTAATTCCACTTTTCTTTTCTATAAATCTCCATATTTTTCCATATGTGTAGACCAATGGAATACAATCTTTCTTTGTGTAAATTTACCACCGAAATTTACAAAATAGATGATTTCTGTTGTCCTGTAAATGTTTTTTGTGATTACTGCAGACGCTGTTTTGGACACCTTAGCAGGTCAAGAGACTTTCTTGAAAATTGAGCGCTGGAACGCGTGGCTCGTTCATTTAGACGGTCATTTTAGTGGTAAATTCTCAAATTTTCTATGTTCTGCAAATGAACACTGACTAAGCAAAGACTGGAATATTCTTGATACTGCAAAGCTTTTTGCTGGCTTGTCCATTAAAGAATAAAATCGACACATAAAGGCTTAGTATACTATAGATAGATAGTTTAGATTACTACATGTAGCAAAATAGGGTCGGCAATGGGAAACTGCATGTAGACGATAGCCTGTCACCTCCGCACTTGTTGTTATGTTCATAAATATGTAGCCAAATTACCATTAGCAATACAGACATTACAGATTGGGCATTTGACCAGTAAACTGATACTTGGGGTGTATTCTGTGGAACTAATATCTACATCCATTGAGAAAAAATTTAGCCATTGAATAGCTACCCATATACGCTTTATACCGGCATGTCAGCTAAAAGCGTTTGTTTTTGATGCAATCTCATAATTCTTTGGGCGCCCCAGATTCCGATCTCGCTTATTAGTTTTGTATATGTATTTGGCTATGCAGATACACGGTTTGGCAGCATGAAGTAAAATTACCATCTAGTATATGTGGTCTTCATAACTGGTTGGACTGCATCCTACAATATCAGAGGATGCAATACATATCTTAGATATTTAGCCAGCTACGGAAAACGGTTACTTAAAGGTTATATTTGGAGAAATCCATTTTATGTACAATTTTGCAAGTATTTAAGGCATTATTGCATAGTAATTAAGAACAAGCTGTATGTGTCTAACGTTCACCAAATAGCTAATATTAAGGCGCGAAGTCGGCGTATGATCGAATACACGAAATTACGTGATGGCTTACCTCCCTTGATTTTGAGATCTTCAGCGTCAATAATGACGTAAAAGTGGAACAAGCTATTATACCGTAACGTTGAATACATGCATCTTCGTTCAACTTCAGCAGGAAATAAGTACAGTTTGGCTGCATTTTCCCGATCAGGCAAAGATAAAAAATAGCTTATTCAGGTCTTATGCCAAAAAAAATAATAGAAAGTTATATGTTGATTGATTTTAACCCTAAATAAACAACTGACCATATGCGGCAGATTTTTCTTGTTTTTATGTTTCCAGACATGTTTGAGAACACGATTGCTTCAATGCCGATTTTGGCTCGATAGAAATGTGCGTGAACAAAATTAGCCTGTAAATGACAAGATAATTCAATGTACAAGTGTGTGCATTTTTAAAGCTTAGCATATACTCATCATTTTCTAGACCAACTGTTTTATCAGAAACCCTTCTGGTTTTACCTAACATGCATAGGCCTGTGCCACTAGTAAGATTACAGTTGAATATGCGAAGAAAAATAATCGATATCACATGACCAAAGCAATGGTTGGATGGTGGGGGTGGGATGAGATGGGGACGGGGTAGGGTGGAGTTGGTTGGGGGAGGGTGTGTGGGGAGGGGCTGCCAGTTGGGGAATCGACGGGCCTGCATATTTTCATGTTGATGCAAAGCATATTATTTTGAGAAATTACCACAGGGCTTAAAAAAATAAGCATTCCGTGTGATGGAAGCACATAAATAGTAGCAGATGAACGAATTCATAGGAAGACTGACATATTGGTTATCGATCGGCTCGCTTTCAGTTCATGCGGACGTCAATGAAAGCTTATCGTAAAGAAACAATTTTGACAGTCTTCGACGCGTAAGCTGTTCAACGTAAATTTGTGCACTGTTAACAAACGTAGGCATATCTATATATGACAATTTAGATAATCTTACCCACCTGTTATAAATTATTATTGTCACGTTTTTTGCTCATCTTCATTCATATATGTGCTTTTTCAGTATACACGGCAATTGTACACACTCAGGGCCAGCATTTGTCTCTAGTACATAAACCTACAAATTACTCCAGTAAAGGCGTGGGGTGTGAGTGTCGTTATGCGTAAATTTATACGTTAGCTACATTACATTCAAAGAAGTGGTATAGATATATACCCAGAATTTACCTCCTCGGCCACATACATATAGGATACGCACGCATGTGTAGGCCTATGTTTAGAATGACAGGAAACATAAGTGGCAGTGTGTAGGCCCGACCACAGGTATTTTTGGCATAAGTTTAGCAACTGAATGCAGTGTTATTTGCTTGTTAAAGTAGATTAATCACGTAGCCTATCAGAAGTCCCCCCCCCCCCCCTCCCGGTGGTCACTCATTGCTGGCATAATGCATATCCCTAAATGATATTGTAATCAATGCTTGTTACATTTGATATTTTAGATTGTCACAAATAGTTTGGCTTAAGTCTACAGGAGATTTAATTATATAGGCCTATAAAATGTATCCAATATGGGCCTAGCTTTCTCCAGTCTTAGACTTAAACAAATCAATTGATTGCGAACCAGCCCGCCCACATGTCCACAAACGGCCATTTGGAGGGGTCACGCCCTCACTCACATACCCTCTCCAATACTGGACTAACTCAATAATAAAATACTAGATCTGCGCTTGACGGCCATCCCACCACTACTGGATGTAGCAAGAAATAGTGTCGTAAAAATACAGTATCTACAGAATCACACTGAGATCTTTTCTCGAAGCAGATCTCATCTAAAAAGGTCGTTTTCGTGCCCGAGATATTCATATTTAAGTTTTTCAGGAGGAATTCAATTTGATGTATTTGCTGCCTTAGGGAGCAACAACTTCTGGTAAAATGTGGTTTAAATTTCTGTAATAGCCTACCTATATGTTATTTTGAATGTATTAACAATTGTAACCATACGGGGCAAGCATAACACATTATTTATAGATTATCGGTCGTAATCCTGCTGCTTTGCCAAGGGAGATATATGATGTGAACTCATTGCCATTTTGTTCTATAGCCAAATAATGGTAAAACCGGTTTATTTTTGTAAGATCCCTTTCTTAATATTTTAACCTTCTCAACACCACATAGCAGATATGACACAGTATATAAAAATTGGGGTATATTGTGTTGATAATTGCAGGATCAATAACCGGGAAATGTAAGCAGGCAGAAACGCCCAAGTTGATAATTCCATTCAGATTATGGGGAGCCAGAAAATACCTTGAGTTTCAGGTGCAAGGTTTACATATCTAGATCACGTTATCACTAAGTGCATCCTGAAATATGCATTTTTATGCAATAACTGTGGAATACAAGAAGCTATAGTCAGCAAATTTGATTCATCCCTTCATATTATGGTGGACTCGAAGTGGTTTACTGAAAGGATCACATATCAGGGTCACTGGCATCCATAAGTTCATACAAAAGTATACATATCTGACCATGACCCAGAAATCGAAATGGGTAGAATCACCAAAATTTGATATACCATTCATATCGCGACTCGCTAGAAACAGATTGAGGGTCAGATCAAATATCCAGTTCACAAAGTCATTAATGGAGAATTCCAGTTTATCCATAATTCATATGATGCCATAATCAACTACGTGACGTGTAGTATGATGCCATAATCAATTACGTCATGAATAGTGTGTTTAAGTTCGTCACGAGCGCTTATAATTGATGACGAACTAAGTGTTGTTGTACGAATTCTGTTTTTATTATTTAATAAGCATTATATTAAATATAGTTTTAAAATATTGAACAGCGTACATGTACATGTTTCTGGAAATTGATTAGGGTGTTCATAAACCGATCGATCCCAGCATGAGTGAAGTTTGGGTGGGGCTTAGCTAGAGATTGACGGGGCATATCTAAAACTGGATTTCACCATTGTATGATTACTGTAATCGGTGGATGCAGTAGTAGAATCATCGTACAGCTGCAATCAGCCCTTATTCGCTTTTGCCCACTGTGTTTTGTCCTCAGCCAAAATCTGTAGCTTCCTCATGTCCATTCTTGATTTGACTGTACCGAGCCCTGCTTTCTTGAGGTCACCTCGTAGCACGCTTAACAGATTTATGCAATTATATGCTCTATTGGCTTTGTATTTGCTAGCTACCAGCAAGGCAGATTCAAAGGCCCTCTGTGCTGGTGCGTCCCGTGCCATCCTTAGCACATGACCAAACACGGTTTGCTGATCATCTTTTCTGGGCAGCGGTGATGTATTACACATCTTGCACAGTGCATCATTGGAAAGTATGCTGTCTGGGCATCGGCGTCCAGTGATGGTGCGTAGGTGTTTGCGGTGGCAGGCATCGAGTGTATCTAGAGCTGCCTTTGGGGCTGCCAAGCAGTTACAGCTATACAGCATCAAGGATACGCAGGTTGTATTGAATAAACCTCGTCGTTTTGTCAAGGGCATGTTTGATCTACGAATCCATAGCTTTCAGAAGGCCGCAACATGCGCTAATGGCAGCAGTACTACAAAACAGTGAGCCCAGGATTTTACTTTTCCTCCATGGTTCCCAGCCCCAAAGTGGATCATCATGTTCCTTGGTTTCATGCTTTGTAGATCGCTATATGTGGGTGAACTGTTTTCGATTCATCCATAACGAGATTATAAAATTTAAGTATGTTTGCAGCTATTGGGAGAAGTTCGTCATGAAGTTAATTTCCGCGTCTATGAAGTCCACATTGTCGGCATATTCCATCTGTAGCAGCATACACAGTATGACCACAATACAGGAGCAAGGTAGCAGGTGAAGAGCACAGGGAATATACGATCTCCATGTGCGCGGATTGATGTCTCAAACTCTGCAGACTTCAGAGACTTGATCCGTACTCTTAGTTTGGTATCTGCAAGTAGTAGTCTCACCAGTCTTAGTTCATCTTCACCTCAACTGGCATGGCGTAGTACAGCTAGTATCTTTGAGCGTTTAATTATGTCGAAGGCTAGTGACATCCCATTGCTTGGATATGCCTACTGACACAAGCATGAGCTGATCTCAATGCATGTGCATTTCCACCCCCCCCCCCAATTGCATACTGGAATAGTAGATGATAACTTGGGAATACAAGAGGATAGGAACACTACATTTGGCACATATACTCGTATTTCGGCAGGATGAAGAGAGCTTAAGTTTCAGATCAGAGGGCCGACTATCTAGGTCACTAGGTCACTAAATGCATACCGAAATAAGCATTTTCGCCAACACCCTGACATACAAGAAGGTAGCTTCACCAATTCTAGCATATCCACTCATATGGTGGTGGGATAGATGTTCGTTCAGTTTCAAGTTGATTCAGTACCTCGTCACAGTTTCTGAGAGATACTGTATATCTGGCACAGGTATCTCAGTAAACAATAGCAATGCGATCTTGGCAGATAGACAGATGCCTTTGTAGGATTAGAAATCCTATGATCTGGTTTCATTGTCATTTCATATTGCTCTGTCACATTTTGCTCGCACATTGTTCCGCTTAGTAGGTAACGACTACTGTGATTTAGCATTGTCTGTTTTTGATTTTGCATTCTTTCAATAAACCTGTGTGCGCAATAAGGCAGCCATAACATTCTAGTCAACATAATTTCAGAATATTCAACAAGATTACATGCATGACTGCTTTCAAACACACGGCCACACTTGAGAGTATATAGAGCAGATATATGATTGAACGAAAAAATGGAGGTAGACAGCTTAAGTTCTGTGATTGATAGAAAAATAAATCTTGGCAGCCAAAATAGACTGGGTGACATATATCAAGATTTAGCCTCAATATTTCATTCTCTTTGAAGGTATGATAAAAGTTACTTCTTCCATGCATAGTATATGTGTGGCATATTGATTCACCGAATGAATGATATAAGATGAGGCGAGTTTTCCATTAGCGCTGTGTTACAATGTTGATGATGGTGATGATTGTGACTAATTGTTTCCTATATCGGAAATGAGTGAACACTTCTTTCAGCTGCAATCATTTTTCTTCTCATATATAGGCCCTATTGTAAACATTCCGTCTCTTTTATTTTCGCTTCTATTTTGAGTGGTCTTAGAAATACGCTTTAGGTCTGATCGGAAATCCTTGAAGCATGAATTCACAGAATTCAACTAATTCGCTATATAGGTCATTCATTACGCATTTTAATTATGATGTCAGCCTAGTTGCATCGCAATTGATTATGGCGTCATATACTTGAATGGCAGATCAAATACATCCAACACTCCCTATGCCATTCTGCAGATCAAAGAGCTGTGCATCTCGGCAATCTGATTCTTCGCAAATAGCTGTTGATAATGCGTCACACTTCTCTGCCTTCATAAAGTGAATAACGCGCTTTCGTTGATGAAGACTGCATATTATGCTAACGGATGGTGTGTAATCTCTCACCGCACACGCAAATTTAGTTTGGATACAGCAGTCCAATCTTATCTCTCTATGGAAAATATGTATCAACAAAGACCTGACGATGTAAAAGCTGAATCCAGTTTAGCTATGCCCCGTCCATTTATAGCCAGCCCGCATTTCAAACCTTTTCGACAAAATGGCTGGCTAGTAATTAGGTAACCGAGTATTGTTGCTACCTATTAGTCGAAGGAGTTTCAAAATATTCAACAGAATGTTTTAAAATTGTAAATTTATCAAAGACAAACAATTCATCCACGTGGCAAACCTTTCAATGTTCATGACGGAGCTAGATTACATATGACGTAATTGAGTCTAATTATTCCCAGAAAACGCAGCTTACTGGGCCCATGCCGGGCCGATATCGTACCGATACTTTCAGTATCGACCCAGTATCGGCCCAGCATTGGCCTAGTAACATGCGTTATCAGGGTTGAGTATATACGTGTGTGACAGGTCCGATCCCTCCATAGTGATGCATGATTTTAGATATAGCGATACATCGTTATTTCATCAAAATCATGCGTATTGACAAGCGCTCTGAAACACGGCAACGATATTGCAATTACATCCGTGCGTCAACCTCATCCATCCGTCAGACTGTTCATGTCCACGTCTGTCCGGTACCTCTTCAAATTGTTTATGGTAGTTATCAACCCTATCCCATCCCAACACACGCATCCACGCACGTACACACGCATGCTCGTGGACACGCTCGCACGCGCACGCACATAAATAGGCACGCAACACGCACGCTTGCACATGACCCAGAGGGGGGTGGGTGGGGGTGGGTGGGGTGGCGTAACCAATATCTTAGGCTTGTGTTGAAAAGATATACACGATGCTTCCTCTCTCAAATCAGATATCGTGAATTGGAATGTACATTATGATAGCGGCAACCAGGTAAATGTATGTTTGATGTTTCCATTTGCTCAGTCATGTTGGATAAAGAATTTCGTCTAGCACACTGGTGCGTCTTATCGATTCTTGACTGCATATCTTGCGAGTCAATGCCTTTGAGCTAGAACTAAAATACATTATTTAATATCTCAAACAAAGATATTTAGAACGTGTTCGTTTTTCTAATGAAATTAATCAGCGTCGAGGTTGCTGTCGGCATGACTGCGTCGAAATAAGTATAGCATCGTGAGACTGATGTGTTCATTGAGAAAGCGGCGATGCTGAAATAGAAAACTCATACAGCGATATATTGTGAATGAAAATCGGGATGTGGTGATATATCGCGGATCATGGTATTGGAAAACTTTTATTTATGAGAGGAATGGCGTGGGCGAATGAAATCCGCAGTCAAACAATGCATTGCAAAGAATTATGGGACGACATCGGGGTAAACAAACACTTTTAACTGCCAGGCCGATATAAAGCGTATACAGGTAGCAATGTAAAGGCGACATATTTTCTCAATACATGTATGTATTAGTTTGACATAATGCACGCCAAGTATCAGTTTACAGGTCAAATGTCCAACCTATAATATTTTACTGCTAATGGTAATTTGGCTGCGTATTCCTGACTATCACATCGTATGCGGATGTTATCGTCTGCAAGCAATTTCCCATTGCTGACCCTAATTTGCTACATGTAGTGATCTAAACTATTTGCCTATTGCAGGCATATAGTAAACCTTTATTTGTGTCAATTGTACTCTTTAATGGACAAGCCAGCAGTGTTTATTTACAGACCATATCCAATTTTGAAAATTGACCACAGAAATGGCTGGCTAAACAAACGAGCCAGTCATTCCAGTGCTCGATTTTCAAGTAAGTCTCTTGACCTGCAAATGGGCATTGACTGAGCTGTCTATAACAGCGTCTGCAATAATCACAAGAAACATTTGCATGACAATAGAAATATATTTTTGTAAATTTCAGTGGTAAATTTACAAAGAAAAATTGTCTGCTATTGGTCTACGCATGCAGAACAATATGAGGAGTTATAGAAAAGAAGCGTGGAATGATTCAGAATGCGCAATGTACTGGTTTTGCTGGGTAAGTAATCAAACGAACGTAAGAACAACTTAATACACTATAATACAGATAATAATACATGTGCAAGTATATTGAAAGAAATTTGACTGGAAGCTATTTACTATCATGGTAGCAATAAGTCGAGTCAACTTAGTTTCAAAATATTCAAACACGGGTGCATGGGTCAGTAATGAGAGTAATGACTATTACATTTGGCCAAGTAGTTTTAATGTCATTCACTAATACAAGCCTTGCATCAGGCACAAACTTGAAAATATAAACCTAAAATTAGCAAAACACTCTTAAAATGTAAACCATATGACAATTATAATATCATACCTCCCATCCACACTCACTTCTCCCTTCACACACCTCCCGCCCTCGCTCACCCCGCCCCCACCCTCTTCTCTCCCTCTCTCTGCGGTTCACCCTTTCATCTTTCTCACTTCGTCTTCCTCTCTCTGCTCCCTTCTCCATCCCTCTCGACCTCCTCATTTCTCTCTCCTCCCCTCCCTCGTGTCTCTCCCTCCCTCCCTCCCTCCCTCCCTCCCTCCCTCCCTCCCTCCTGCCATGGCCTTCTCTCCATCTCCCTCGTTCTCTCCATTTCTCCCGCTCACTCACTTCTCTCTCTCTCTATCTCTATCTCTCTCTCTCTCTCTCTCTCTCTCTCTCTCTCTCTCTCTCTCTCTCTCTCTCTCTCTCTCTCTCTCTTCCCGCCTCTCTCTCCCCTTTCTCTCCCTGGCCCCTTTCCATCTCTCTCCATTTGTCTCCCACCACTCTCTCCCCGCTCTCGGGTTCCCTTCCGCCCTCTCTCTCCCTCGCCCTCTCCCTTACCTTCGTCTCACTCTCTCTCTCACTCTCTCTCTCTCTCTCCCTCTCTCTCTCTCCCTCTCTCTCTCTCTCTATCTCTCTACCGCTCCATCCTCGTACCCATCCTCCCTGGGCCATCGCCCCTCTCTCATACTCGTTCGCCCACCTTCCTCTCCCCCCACCCTCTACCTCACCCCCTCTCTCTTTCTCTCCTCTCTTTTTCTCTCTAATTCCTTTTTAATGTTCTTGAATAATTTATAGGGTTAAAGGGTTAAAGAAATAACTCGCTCCCAGCTCACTAAGCTTAAACACGATGTGAATGCTAGACGTGTTATATGCATGCAGCGCGCTCTTTAGTTGGTTTATCCCGAGTGCTATATTTAGAGACATGCGCACTCACAACCGTCATCTCGTTTATTATATGGCAGCTATGGAGTACCGTAGAGGTAACTATGGATTTGCGGTAATTATGATCGCTATTGGGATATTAAAAGCTGTGCAGTAAGATACGCTATCATTAGGGCGGAGTAGGAGTTGGGTAGTGTAAGTTATGGGTATGGTTAGCTATGTGGCATGGATATGGTAGCTACATGTTTTGGGTAGCTCTAATGTGCTGATATCTATGGGACAGCTAGTGATGGTGTAGGTTAGCCGGCGGGCTGTGGGTATTGGTAGATATTCGTGTAGCTACGGCTAGAGTAGTTATATGGGATGGGAAGTACTGGGAAAGGGCTGTTATTTTGTGGTATGGGTAGCTGTGTGTATATGGTATGGTTGCTATACCACTATATCAATAGCTATCCATTCCACAAAAGTTATCCATACCCATGCGAGCATTTCGAACCCTACCAAATAGCTACGCCTGTCTTAAGCGATATCCTTATCACCATAGCAGAGTTTTAGCATTGGGTGTATGGTATATATATATATATATATATATATATATATATATATATATATATATATATATATATATATATATATATATATATATATATATATATATATATATATATATATATATATATATATATATATATATATATATATATATATATATATATATATATATATATATATATATATATATATATATATATATATATATATATATATATATATATATATATATATATACACCTGTGCAAAAGTTAAGCACCAGCAAAAACAATAGAACGTAGAAACATGATGGTACAACTAGGCTGCCATACTTTTTGTCCCCGCGTTAGCTGACATAATTCCAAGTACGAAATGCACATGCATGCATGACTTCACGCCGCTTGATGTCCGTGCGTGGCGGGAAACAGCACACGTGTTCAGTTATGTAAAAGTCCAGTTTGAGGTGTAGAACATTACATACAGATTTAGGCGACAAGATTAGGAATTTTGTGTTCATGACCGTGGTTTATTTGTACAGAGAGAATTAGCTCTTGATTGTGAACCGCTATGGCAAGACGAAGGTTAAGTGATCGTGTGAAATGGCAAATCATAGGCATGCATACCACTGGTATGTCATGCAGAGAGATTGGCAGACAGCTGAACATTAACCATACTGTAATCAGTCGTTTGATTGCAAAATATGGGCAAACTAACGAGGTGAAGGACAGGCCTAGATCTGGAAGCCCGAAGAAGACTACTGCCCGTGATGATCGAGCCCTAGTACGCCTTGTTAGGAGATCTCCATTCACCAACAGCAGAGTGCTCAGCCAGCAATGGGAAACGCGCAATAGAGTGTCAATGTCTACCGTCAAAAGGAGACTGTATGCTGCTGGCATGAAAGCTAGGAGACCTGTCAGATGTCCTCTCCTCACTGCACACCACAAAGAGGAGCGTCTGAGGTGGTGCAACGAAAGAAGACACTGGAACATGAGATCCTGGAGACGGGTACACTGGTCCGATGAAAGTCGGTTCCTGCTTCATGCCACAGATGGTCGAACTCGTGTATGGAGGTCCAGACGCACGGCGTACGACCAACGTAACATCATGGAAGAAGTTCCATTTGGTGGAGGTTCCGTTATGATATGGGGGTGCATCTCATTTGATTGTAAGCTGGATCTGTTGACTGTAACTGGAACACTAAATGGACAAAGATATCAAGATTCTATACTGGATAGAGTTGTGGTCCCTCATTTTATAAATCATGCACCTGGAACCCACCCTATATTCATGGATGACAACGCCCGACCACATCGTGCTAGAGCTGTGCATGAATACCTCCGCCAGAATGACATCGAAACCCTACCATGGCCAGCAAGGAGCCCTGACATGAACCCTATTGAGCATATCTGGGACATTCTGGGAAACATGGTGAGAAGGAGGGATCCTCCTGTGCAGAACCTACAGGAATTAACAGACGCACTCCATCTTGAATGGCAACGAATACCACAATGGCGTATCAGTCGGTTGGTGACCAGCATGAGACGTCGTGTCCAGGCCGTCATCCAGGCGCAAGGTGGATATACCCGGTATTAATAATGACAGTCTCAAACTCGTGCACAGATGTTAAACTTTGTTTTCAGACACCATTAATGACAATCTAGCCACGTGTGTCAACTGTAGGGCAATAGTTGTCAGTTGTGTCAACGTAACCATATTCAGGCCTCGTTTTCAAGTTCAAACAAAAACATACAGTGTTTCCCCACCATCATAAGCAGCATTCCTCTAGTTGCATTATTACCTCTTGCACTAAGATGGATGGGTACATACATGTTTATGCTATTGCTTTCTTCATAGCACATGAATATACCCTCGCATGTGCGTAAAAATAGGGTGGTGCTTAACTTTTGCACAGGTGTATATATATATATATATATATATATATATATATATATATATATATATATATATATATATATATATATATATATATATATATATATATATATATATGAGCATACCATACACCCAAAGTTAAAACTCATGCACACAAAGCTAACCCTATGAGAATACCTTTGCTAAGCTTATGGGCAAATTAATAGGTTTCATAATTCCACCAATGATGCAAATATTGCCCTGGTATATATACTCCTGGCCTCTGACCAATACCCCAATCCAAACAAAAAATACCAAGCCAAGCTGCAGCTACATACATACATCACCCAAGTACTCAATTATGCATCCAACACAAGTACATATATATACCAACGCACCAACACCAAGGACCCACCCGGCATGCTCACACGCGCACAGGGTGGGGAGGTGTGGGCCGGTGCTTGCCGGGGATGGGTAGTATGATATGCTAGGCCCTGCGACTATGCTAGATCGGGAGTAAGCCAGACTAGCGTACTCGACCAGGCTAATATGCTAGGCCAGTAGACAAGGCCAGGCTAGTATACTAGGTCAATATGATATGCTATTACTATGATAAGTCAGACCGTGTTGCTATGCTATGAGAACATAGTTGTATGTTAGACCACTAGACAATGCTATTATGTAGCCCAGGAGACCAAACGCGTAGGTGTGTAACGCCCATAGGCTAGAAGGCTATGCTAGTAGGAGGAGGCGGCTTGGTGTAGTGCCTAGCACTCAGGCCTACTTAAATTGAGAACCCAGCTCTCGCCTGGGCTGTGCACTATCTCGCCGTCTTTGGAAACATGGTCAATTGTATTCGCTCTCTCCACCCAATGCGTACCAGTGTAGAAACTTGGATTGTTACTAATAGTCGACTGACATAAAACCAACCTAGATATGGCATGGATGGGACCTGGAATTAGGTATTCGATAGATGCCAATCAAACCAATACCGTCTTCGGCTATGCTAGCAGGAGAACGCAGTGCGTTAGGTCACTAGTCTAGGTTATACCTGACTAGTGGAATGTGCCAGTAGACGGCTAGGTCAGTGGATTAGAAGGTTAGGCCAGTAAAGTTGTTGATTAGGCTATTTGACTAGTGCAGAAGGCTAGATTAGTAGAGGAGGACATCCAGCATGTTAGCAGGCTATGCGATTAGGTTATCCTAGTCGGCTAGGAGAATAGGCCGGACTATGATGTATAGCCGGTCGTCTAGCATGCTAGCTCCATATGATAGTCAAACCAGTAGGAGGGCTAGTAGGCCATGGCGTCGTATGAGGATAAACCACACCGGCTAAGCAGCCTAGATTAGTAGTCTATCCTGGTAGTAGCATACACCAGCCATCAGGATAGGCAGCCTAAACTAGTAGGTATGCTCGTAGGCTAGAGGTCTAGTAGGCTATGCTAGTGGGCTATATTAATAGGCTAGGTTAGTAGACTAGACTAGTATGCAAGGCTACTAGGCTAGGTTACTATGCTAGTCTAGTAGGCTAGGCCAATGCATCTTTATGCTGGGCTAGGCTAATAGACTATGATAACGTAGCCATGTCTGTGTTGATATGTGTAGCAGTGGTGTATTGGTATAGCATGGTAGCAGTGGGTGTATGGGTAAGAGTAGGTCTATGGTAGTGGGGGGGGGGTAGATATGAGTATTGCCATTACATAGTTTATAAGACATTGGCTAGCAATGTTTCATCTGGGTAGAGTTTGCTATTTTGTAACATGTTAAAGGTGGACATGGTTGTATGGGTAGGAACAATGGATGTATGGGTAGGAACAATGGGTGTATGGGTAGGGTAGCGATAGGTGTAAGGTGGCTATGACTGTCTGGTTTGGCATAGTCATGGGTGTATTGGTGCTAATGTGTATGGGTGCTTTTGGGTAAAGGTATGGGCTGGTATCAAATGGTAGCTGTGGGTTTATATGTAGTGGTAGATATTTTCAATATATAAGACTGTTCCTAATAGGCTGATTTAACTTATGAAATTCGAAGCCGAGTTTTCAATTTCGAATTCAAGTTTTGAAACATGAATTTTGAATCAGTTTTCGTAGATAATCGTATCTGAATATGACAGCATAGGCCATATTGAAGACATCGTCAGCCATTCTCTCAACATGATACTTAATATTCGCTACCGCTAGCGTTGCCATATGTAACCGTATTATTGAAGGGGGTTGGGTGTGTGGGTGGGGGTGGGGTGGGGTGTGTGATCAAACACGTATGCATTTAAACATGCCACCCTATTCTTTGATTTAGAAAACTAAAATTGAACATGTTTTTAATGTTTTTGTGTTAAATTTAAAGGTGGTTTCCTCATCTACTTGACATTGTTAAATGTGACGTCATCGCGTGTTTACAATACATTGTGATATACCCTTCAGGCGATGAAGTCACCCCGCAGTGTTTCAACTGGAGTGAACATATGTCAGTTTATAAGAAAACTCACATCACCTCATACTAACTATTTAGGTGATACAGTATGGCAGGCGTAAACTATGTATTACAGTTTTTAACTGCAGTTTTTGGCTGCCGGCCAGCCAGCCAGCCAGCAAGCCAGCAAACCAGCCAGCCAGCCAGCCAGCCAGCCAGCCAACTAACCAGCCAGCCAGCCAGCTAGACATACAGCCAGCCAGCTAGCTAGCCAGCCAGTCAGTCAGTCAGTCAGTCAGTCAGTCAGTCAGTCAGCCACTCACTCACTCACTCACTCAGTCCGAATGCACGAATGAACGCAATAATACATGCACACAATAATACATGCACGAATGCATGCAAGAAAGCATGTAGTAACACATGCACGAACGCATGTATGAGCGCATGCACGAACAGACGCACCAATGCACTCATGAATGATGCATTTAACTATTTACTCGCTTACTCACGCACACACGCACGTACCCACGCACGCACCTTTGTAGATACACAATTAAAAGATGGCCTATGGATATGATTTCAAGCTTTGGTTGGGATTTAATTTAATTAAGATTATGTAGGGAGGGATGAAACCTTGTCATTGTTATCAGGAACCATGAGGTCTAAATTTGATCTTATTAGCGAATCTATCAGGTTTGAAAAGCTATTACTGGACGTGCTTTGATCGGTTCCTTTAATATAGATTTTATTCTTTCGCCGATTCAACATTACGTCTATTGTATATGAGCTAAAATGGGATAATTTTGTTCTTTTGTGATATTCCTGAATCTACATTTATTCCAAACGGTGCTTTTCTAATCCAATGGCCTGTTCGTATTTTGCGAAACGAACTCGTTTCTCTTCTCTATCCAAAGTCGGAATCTGTTCTATTGATATGATTTCAAAATGAAGCTCAACTGAATAATCAGGAAGAGCGAAATGTTGAGCAATTGCTGTATCGGCTGAGGTGGTAATATTAGAAACGTGGCGTCTAGCACGCACGATAAATGCATTTTTTGTTTCACCGACATATTGCTTCTGGACAAGGGTACAATTGATCATCTAGACTACATTCTAAGAATCGCTATGCATATTTGTCCGGAAATGATATTGATTTTAGTTTGAAACCTCAGGAATGTTTGTTGGTTTACAATATAGTTGTTTACTTTGTATCTGTTTTTGACGCATTTAAAAACTGAGTTGTCAACACGATTGGTTTGTTATGTTTAATTTGTACAGGTTCAAACTATGGTCCGCTATGCGGTTATGGATTTTCAAGCCCATTGATGGTATCTGCATTAATTTCTCGAGGAAAACGGGCAGAATAGTCTCGTGATTTCAAAGCATCAAACAGAGTATAGCATGCATTATTCAGAATGTGCCTGTTGCTAGAGTTTCGAAACCTGATGTTGCTAGATACCGTAATGGTTCTGGTGCATGCGATGCAAACGACATAATGGCATTATCACATTGTACTAATTCAAGAGTGTGTGATTATGCTGAAGATGTTTGTATTCTTTCCAGATGACGACAGATAAAACGGAGAGATACTTTTAAAAGCTTCTGTTTCAGTCCGTATTAACAACGCGAACGGGAAGAGCAAAAATTCGTCTAATCCGCACTTCATAAATGGATATATCTAGAAACTGCGTTAATTGGAATAGGTTAACTATTAATATTATTGTGATGCAAATCTGAAAGGTTATGCAGACTACTAATTTCATACAGTTGGTGATGCTTACAAATCATAATTGAAAGTTGCAACTGACGATTTAGGAGGGGTAAGCTGATAGCTTAGAAGCGCGTCGAATGAAACGTAGCTACAGCCAGCAAAATATAATATATTATCGCCTTTTTACAAGTGTTGGACAATATTCAACAAGGAAACAATATTCCAATGTTTTTCCACAAAAACTATTCTGATACGTGCACTTCTCCATGAATACGTACTATTTGTTCGCGATACAATTAAAGAGAGTTGCGCAATCTATTTCAACAGAGTCTGAGAACTGTCTGTAGTCAGATCCCAGTAATTACCATTTTAAGCATAGCATTGCAAGACAATGAACGACAGCCTGGAAGAAGAGCCACTAAGCTCGATTCAATCGTATTATAATTAATATATTGCAGATCAGTACCTCAGCGTGACTCTACCTATCTGCCTATTACTAGGTCTACCAGGAAATACACTGATCATCTTGCTTATGTGTAGGAAGCGCATGCGCGCTAACCTGGCGGCTCAATACTTAGCGAGTCTAGGCGGCAGTGACTTGTTATATAGTTTAATAAAGGTTGGTGGATTATTTCTTGGGATCGTTTGTAATGTGGATATGCCTACAGAGTCCACGATTTTCTGCAAAACATACAAATTCAGTAAAGCCGTCTGTATTATACTTTCTAGCCAAATGCTCGTATCTTTAAGTGTTACACGATTTTACCACCCGCTGAAGGCAATACCGTCTCGTGGTCACGCATGCCTGAGGAAGACACGGATCTTTATAGTTGTTATGTTTCTGTTCTCAGTCGTTTACTCATTACACACTGTAATTATAACTGAAAGTGCAAAACAAGAAAATGGTAGGTACATTTGTGAAATAGTAATTCCAAACGTATCCCTGTATAAACTGTATCATTGGATAAGAGTAACAGTCACTTATTTTCTACCTGCATTTCTGATCGGATTATTTAACATACTGGCATTAGGAAAATACAAGAAAATCAAGAATAGGCTTCGGCGCACCCGCGAATTTCCGATTCCGAGTGCGATCACATCTCACAAACAACATGAAAACCAGATGATAAAACTGTTACTGGTAGCGTCATTAGTATACCTTGTCTTTGGCGTATCAGGAAACATCGTGTGGGTATGCACAGTTGTAATGCAGTCGAGAAAGTTCTATGACTGGGATTATAGGATGATGGCAATACCTTTATCAATCAATGGTATACATCACTCGGTTAGCTTCTACATATGTTGCTTAATGGCCCGTGATTTCAGACAAGAGTTTTTACAAATGTATTTTTCGTAGAAAGGAAAGAACAGTGCACCCAGCCACAAGGAACTCCGGAGTTATAAATGCAGAGCCAAATACACAGGGAAAGATATTTGCAATTTCAACAGATGGCTACCAGCCATTGTAACTTGTGAAGGACGCGCCAAAATAGTCTGATGATGCAGATATAAGCATAAATTTGACTCAATCAAATACCATATTCCTTCCTTTTGTCGTTGTTGTATGGCATTTGCTCGCCCAAACGATGGGCATATTCATGCAAATACATTTGCTACGTGATGACGTACTTCCGGGTCTGCGTGATTGTTAGCGCGTTAACCCCGGAAATGCAATTTAAAGACAACTATACAGGAATGCGGTTGACAATTTGAAACTAATTAGATTGAGACATTTTATATGATAGGCATTCCGTCAATGTAGTTTTGATATAGTCAACATAATATTCATTGCATCATATAAATTGTTGCTGGCCGGTATGGGTTAATAAATAGTTGAAGACAGTTTTAGCTATGACCCGCCCATTGGGATCGATCGATCGCTGACCTGCCTGAATATCAATTTCCAGAAAACTATTCAGCTAAGCGGTTGAATAGTCTATGACAGCGAGAGAACCCACTCAAATTAGTTCCAAATTATTCAGCAGCATTTTTAGAAATAGCAAAGACATACAATTCGTCACAACATCGCTTTTTAGTCCGCCATCAATTATGCGTGCCGAACTTAGTTACGTCACTTAGTTGATTATGATGTCCTATGATTGATGTCATAAACCGGAAAGTTCCAATGCTGGTGATTATTGAATAAAAAAAGCTCAACAACAACGCCGCCGCCGCCATAAACACAAACATGTGATGTAATAAAAGCAAATAACTACACTTCCGGGTTCACTACATGTGTATGATGTCGGACTTAAAATGGCCCATCCTTTGAGTTTTGCTTCTGGACACCACTGAAAACTGTATATCGTTAAATAATACATTTAACATTTAACACTAACAATTTAAATATTCTCATACTAACCCCGGGGCAATTTGTTAAGAATCTGGCGTCTCTTATGGGTCTAAGTTTCCACAAAAATTGGTGCAATTCTGTCCAAATGAGCCCCGATCCTAGGGCGTACTATTGCTTACTAGTACTTATCAGTAAGCATTTTATTCGTCTGTTCTGTCATCCATTCTTCCCACTTGTCCTCATCCATCCGTCAAATCACATTTACCAAAATGAATGAACATGCATATGATAATGATACGATGACGACAGTGATTAATGCATATGCATATGATGACGATACGATGACGACAGTAATCAATGAATATGCATATGCTGACGATACAGTAATTAATGAATATGCATATGATGACGATACAATGATGACAGTAATTAATGAATATGCATATGATGACGATACAGTAATTAATGAATATGCATATGATGACGATACAATGATGACAGTAATTAATGAATATGCATATGATGACGATACAATGATGACAGTAATTAATGAATATGCATATGCTGACGATACAGTAATTAATGAATATGCCCATGATGACGATATGATGAAGAGCGTAATTAATGAATATGCATGTGATAATGTAGCTCGCAGGGTGATGACGATACGATGACGGCAGGACTTAATGAATATTCATAGATGACAATACAATGACAACAGTAATTAATGAATATGCATATGATGACGATACGATGACGACAGAAATTAATGAATATGGACTTGATGACGATTCGATGGCGACAGTAATTAATGAATATGCATATGATGACGATATGTTGACGACAGTATTTAATGAATATGCATAGACGACGATGACCGTAATTAATGAATATGCCCATGATGACGATATGATGAAGAGCGTAATTAATGAATATGCATGTAATAATGTAGCTCGCAGGGTGGTGTCGGGCCATTCCCGTGTCTGGTGTCGACTCGCCGCACCGCAAGTGTACGACGAATGATGACACTGGTTAGCTTCCGGTCTCGGAGTTACAGATCCTGTGGGATACTTCCCTACGGGTAACAAAAACTGGCTCCTAAGGCTGGTGGAACTCAATCGTTCCGGTGGGGCCGTGCGACCATCGCCGCGAACATTAAACACTACAGTCTAATCCCAAGAGTTGGTGTCACCAGTATGCCTGTCCATAGCAATTTCGTGATCTATGGATTTACAAGATTTGATTTAGTGACCTAATTAACATAAGTCTATGCAATAGTTTTACCTAAACAGACCGTCAAGTATGCTAGATAAATATAATGAGCATACGAAAATACAAGACATAGAGACAGCCTGATGAACCTTTAAACGTGGGGCTCCTGGAGGTACCACACAGACTCGTAGGTCCGCAGAGGTATTCCCGTAAGGGAGGCTCCTGCACACGAGATAACTAATTAACTTAATATAAGCTATTATACCTCTAAGCTGAAAGGAAAGAAAATGATCTTTTATACTGTCGAAAAATCATGTGCCTCACGCGGGCACTACTCCTAGTGCTAGTTTGGGTGAGGAGTATTATCCTCGTGTGGGCCGTCATCACTGAATCCTTGCGAAAGGCAAGTGCCTCACGCGAGCCTCCGTCACAGGAAAATGTAGCCATCGCTTAAAGCGCGAGAAGAGTATTGTCTGAAAAGGCGTACTCTAATATTCAACCAAAATGCTGTAAAGAAAAGATCATACCTAGTGAAATTATGATGATAAGGTTGCGTGCTGTTTTATGTGAAGCCATGACGAGCGATTCCCGAAGGATTCCCACGTTACCGTCTTTTGTAGTTTTCAATATGCTGAATTAGTAGTTGCCGCTTTTATTTATGCGGGCCTTCTTCTATACGTAACTTCATATTTAGTTTTTAGAGACAAGAACTATTTTAGGCCACAAATGGCTGGCGTCTACCTAGATTTTAGATACGGCTGTCATTGAGGACGGATGCCCCAAGACATCAATACTGAAGACAGTGTGCATACATGTTACTTCGCAAGATCTCTGAACTGGGTAAGAATCCGGACATCTTGCTCCGTAACCACATAAAACGTCACAGGACATTGGTTACTCTTTACAGAAGCAAGTTTAGGCAACTGATCGATCGCTATGGTGGGGGTAAGAGAGACGAATACCCACCGTGAATGTCCTTACCGTGAGGGCATGGCGGATCTTAATATCATGCCTAGGCATTCTTATGGAATTCGGTGGGGATGCCCATCTCGCCCGTCACCACGTCCTACGGAGCTATCTTTTTAACCTGACGTTGGGTTTAAACGCCTAGTCATGCACTGCGGTGCGGGAGGATTGTTCAGCAGATAAAAGCAAATAATAATTATGATATGTTTTCGCAGTGCTTCCTACCTTGGCAAGGGTAACTAACTACCAAGTATCCGAAGATATGCGGGAAAAGTGTGTGACACCACCATCACCGCTCGGAAACCTCAATATTTTCCCATTGTCGGATCAGTCCATGGTGCGGATAGGGATTTCCAAACAATTAAGAAGCCATAAAGCTTAGTGGAACATGAAGAGAGACAATAACTTAGAAATATGAGGCCCATTAGGTATGTTGGCCAATCTTACACAACCTTGCCGGAGTGCGGAGCTAAATTATCGCAACTATCGGAAAAGAGGCGTACACTATGTGTCTCCTGCTGAAGAGATTGTCTATAATCATATTAAACCTATCCTATCGAGCTGAATAGAAAGATTTTTAGTCAGTAGCATGCCGGGCTAAACAGAGGTATAGCACGGACAGCGACCTCAGGGAAAAATTGTTGGTGGCGGGAGAACGTGCTGCATATACAAATGCGTGCACTGCAGCCCATATTTTTCTATAACTAAACAAAACATATAAACTAATGGCTACTTGCCATATATAAAACTGACCAAATTAAACAATACACGGTAAAATGTTCAGAATAATATATAAAGTACAGGTTGAGTGACCTACTACGGTGCGGTTAGTAAAAACACCTTACAGAAAATAAGAATAACTATAAACAGGTACAGAAATTATACCTAGCGGTCCTAAGACCATGACTGTGCCTTTTAGTCATCGGGACCGTTTGTACAGTTAGGGTATAATTATTAAAGATGCAATTAACGGAATAATTAAATGTTAAGTATAGTTACTTGAATAATCGGTAGCAATTCTAAACCATGGTCTATCGTGTTACTGAAATTGATACGTCATCCTTGGTTTGACCTGAGGTGATGCATTCTCTGGAAGCTGGAAAGTTTCCGCATGCCGGTTCCCGCAAACAGGATTTCTGCAAGCAGTCCAGATGGGAGCGGATCGAACTCAGGACTCTAATCACAATATGGAATGTCTAACGAGTAGTCAGTAGTCGGATCAGTCCATGGTGCGGATAGGGATTTCCAAACAATTAAGAAGCCATAAGACTTTGTGGAACATGAAGCGAGACAATAACTTAGAAATATGAGGCCCATTAGGTATGTTGGCCAATCTTACACAACCTTGCCGGAGTACGGGGCTAAAGTATTGCAACTACCGGAAAAGTGGCATACACTATGTGTCTCCTGCCGAAGAGATTGTCTCTAATCATATTACACCTATCCTATCGAGCTGAAGAGAAAGGTTTTTAGTTGGTGGCATGCCGGGCTAAACAGAGTCATAGCATGGACAGCGACCTCATTGAAAAATTGCTGGTTGCGGGAGAACGTGCTGCATATACACATGTTGCTGTATAGTGTTTCCTACGTGCACTGCAGTCCTATATTTTTCTATAACTAAACAAAACATATATACTAATGGCTACTTGCCATGTATAAAACTAACCAAATTAAACAATACAAGGTAAAATGATCAGAATAATATATAAAGTACAGATTGAGGAACCTACTACGGTGCGGTTAGTAAAAACATCTTACAGAAAATAAGAATAACTATAAACAGATACAGAAATTATAACTAGCGGTCCTAAGACCGTTACGGTGCCTTTTAGTCATCGGGACCGTTTATACAGATAAGTTATACTTATTAAAGATGTAATTAACGGAATAATTAAAATGTTAAGTATAGTTACTCGGTAGCCATTCTTAAGCATGGGCTATCGTGTTACTGAAATTGATACGTGATCCTTGGTTTGACGTGAGTTGATGCGTTCTCTGGAAGCTGAAAACTTCCCCATGCTGGTTCCCGCAAACACGATCTCCGCAAGCAGTCTAGGACGGGAGCGGATCGAACTCAGGACTGTAATCACAATATGAAATGTCTAACGAGTACTCAGTAGGAGGTACAATAACATTACTGTTAAGACGAAAGTTCCTATACACCAATCGTACGGATGGAAGTTACCAACAACCTGATCATAAGCGGGGGTTGTTGAATATGGATGCAGATACAGAACTAAGCTTAACGGTGCGGGGTACGTCAGTTAGCTCTTAAGACGGACCGGGCAACGTTTACTTGCTGCGGTCAAAAAGTTTAAATAAATCTGCACGACATCAGCGCGGGGACGGTTGAATAACCACTTTTTGGCGTGGCCAGCGGATCCGGCGAGTCATCCACCAAAGAACATCGCTGCCTCTACATCTGTAGAATCACATTTTCAGGCCGGGAAAGGCCTTACCGCAAGTTTGTGTTCCGAGTTAGTTCTTGATGTATTCGTGAACAATATTCAAAAGTTCCAAAAATGCTCCCGTACAATCTGGAGATACAAAATTGCTTTAGTGTGGTGGGTTGGGTTGCTGCAGTGGCTACGGAAGAGAAACCTTCGAGACCGAAGTCATCTTAATGCCTGTCTTGCTGGTAGTAGCCGAATACAGATCCAACCTATTCGGCCCCTGGCCGAGGATGCTCTCGAGTTCTGGATTTCGTCTCCTTTTATACTACTTGTGACGTCATAGGTGCAGGCTCCAACCAATCATCGGTGGTGGGCTGGGGGTGGTGGGCTTGTTCAGGGAACGAATCCAGGACGGGCGGCGTGTACCCGGCTTGACTGGTATGGCCGGTACCTGACCGGTCGATCCAAACTACAATAACGATACGATGAAGAGAGTAATTAATGAATATGCTCATGATGACGATATGATGAGGAGAGTAATTAATTAAATAGGTTCTGCGATTGATTGCAAAGCAAATCGTGGCAGCCAGCATAGACTGGGTGACATGTAGGTTATTAACATTTAGCCTCAATATTGCATTCTCTTTGAAGGTTTGATAAAAGTTACTTCTTCCATGCATAGTATATGCGTGGCATACTGATTCACCGAATGAATGATATAAGAGGAGGCGAGTTTTCCATTAGCGCTTTTAGTTGGACACAATGTTTATGATTATTGTGACTAATTGTTTCCTATATCGGAAATGAGTGACAGCTTATGATCATGTCGATAGTCACTTACAGGACTGGCGGTATGATCAGCGAACGAAAAGAAGAAGAAGAAGAAGTGAAAACTTCTTTCAGCTGCAATCATTTTTCTTCTCATATATAGGCCCTATTGTAAACATTCCGTCTCTTTTATTTTCGCTTCTATTCTGAGTGATCATAGATTACGCTTTAGGTCTGATCGGAAATCCTGGAATCATGAATTCACAGAATCCAAATAAATGTCCATGACGGAGCTATATAGGTAATTCATTACGCATTTTAATTGTGATGTCAGCCTAGTTGTATCAATTAATTATGACGTCATATACTTGAATGGCAGATCAGATCCATCCAACAATCCCAATGTCATTCTGCAGATCAAAGAGTTATGCATCTCGGCAATCTGATTCTTCGCAAATAGCTGTTGAAAATGCGTAACCCTTCTGCCCCTTCATATAGTGAATAACGCTCTTTCGTTGATGAAGACTTTGCATATTCTGCTAAATGATGGTGGGTGATCTCTCACCGCATACACACATTTAGTTTGGATACAGCAGGACAATCTTATCTCTCTATGGAAAAGGACAATCTTGTCTCTCTATGGAAAATGTGTATCAACGAAGACCTGGCCGTGTAAAAGAGGAATCCAGTTTATCTATGCCCCATCCATCTCTAGACTGCCCGTATTTCAAACCTTTCAATGTTCATGACGGAGCTAGATATGTCAGACTACATATGACGTAATTGAGTCTGAGTATTGCCAGAAAACGCAGCTTACTGGGCTCATGCCGAGCCGATACCGTGTCGACACTTTCAGTATCGACCCCAGCATTGGCCCAATAACCTGAGTTATCAGGGTTGAGTATATACGTGTGTGACAGGTCTGATCCCTCCAGAGTGGTGCATGATTTTCGATATAGCGATACATCGTTATTTGATCAAAACCATGAGTATCAACATGCGCTCTGAAACACGGCAAAGATATTGCAATTACATCCGTCCGTCAATCTGTCCGTCATCCATCCGGCAGTCCATCCATTTCCCCGTCTGTTCGGGTACCTCTTCAAATCGTTTATGGTAGTTACCAACCCTATCCCACCCACGCGCACCCACACATGTACGCACACACGCTCGTGCACACGCTCACGCGCGTAAATAAGCTTGCAACATGCTCGCTTGCACACGGTGGTGGTGGATGGGTGGAGGGGGTGGGGTGGGGGTGGTGGTGGGGTGGGCTTGGGGGTGTGCGGCTTAACCAATACCGTAGGCATGTCTTGAAAAGATTTAGTCGACGCTTCCTCTCTCCAATCAGATATTGTGAAATGGAACGCACATTATGATAGCAGCTGCCATGTATCGTGTGTCCATTTGTTCAGTCATGTTGGATAAAAAATTCCGTCTAGCACACCAGTACGTCTTATCGATTATTAACTGCATATCTTGCGAGTCCATGCCTTTGAGCTAGAACTAAAATACATTATTTAATATCTCAAACAAAGATATTTAGAACGCGTTCGTTTTTCTAATGAAATTAATCAACGTCGAGGTTGCTGTCGGCATGACTGCACCAATATAATTATAGCTTCGTGAGACTGGTGTGTTCATTGAGAAAGCGGTGATGCTGAAATAGAAAATTCGTACAGCGATATATTGTGAATGAAAATCGGGATGTGGTGATATATCGCTGATCATGGTATTGGAAGACTTTTATTTATGAGGGGAATGGCGTGGGCGAATGAAATCCGCAGTCAAACAATGCATTGCAAAGAATTCTGGGATGGCATCCGGATAAACAAACACTTTTAACGGGCAGGCCGAGATAAAGCGTATAACGGTAGCTATATAGAGGCTACATATTTTCTCAATAGATGTAGGTATTAGTTTCACAGAATACACCCCAAATATCAGTTTACGGGTCAAATGTCCAATCTATAATATTGTATTGCTAATGGTAATTTGGCTGCGCATTCATGACTATAACACCATGAGCGGAGGTTATAGCCTGCATGCAGTTTCCATTTGCTGACCCTATTTTATAAACATGTAGGAATCTGAACTATCTATCTATAGTAGGCCTATGTATGATTACTGTATTCTGCGGCTGTAGTAGAAGAAACAGCTACAGCTGCAATCAGTCCTTCTTCGCTTTTGCCCACTGTGTCTTGTCCTCAGCCGAAATCCTTAGCTTCCTCAGGTCCATTCTTGACTTGAGTGTACCGAGTCCTGATTTCTTGAGGTCACCTGGTAGCACCTATATTAAGCCTTTATTTGTGTCAATTGTACTCTTTAATGGACAAGTCAGCAAAAAAGGGTGGTCAAGAATATTCCAATCTTTGCTTACTGTGTTCTTTTACAGACCATACACAATTTTGATCATTGACCACAGGGATGGCTGGCTAAATAGACGAGCAAGTCATTCCGGGCCTCAGTTTTCAAGAAAGTCTCTTGACCTGCACATGGACACTGACTAAGCTGTCTAAAACAGCGTCTGCAGTAATCACAAGAAACATTTGCATGACAAAAGAAATCAATTTTTGTAAATTTCAGTGGTAAATTTACAATGAAAATTTTTGTCTGCTATTGGTCTACGCATACAGAACAATATGCGGAGTTATAGAAAAGAAGCGTGGAATGATTCAGAATGCGTAATGTACTGGTTTTGCTGGGTAAGTAATCAAACGAATGTAAGAACAACTTAATACACTATAATACAGATAATAATACATGTGCAAGTATATTGAAAGAAATATGACTGGAGATATTTACTATCATGGTAGCAATACGTTTAAGTCAAGTCAACTTAGTTTCAAAATATTCAAGAGCTCTTCTCTATCTGTGTCTTAAAATACACACATTGGAATTCAAATTATTAACGGATGCATGGGTCAGTAATGAGATTAATGACTACTAAATTTGGCCAAGCAGTTTTAATATCATTCACGAATACAAGCCTTGCATCTAGCACAGAGTTGAAAATATAAACCTAAATATAGCAAAACAATCTTAAAATGTAAACCATATGACAATTATAATATCATACTGCCCATCCACACTCCATTCCCCCTTCACACATCTCCCGTCATCCCTCTCTCTCTCTCTCTCCCGCGCGCTCTCTCTCTGCGTTTCTCCCCCTTCCATCTCTCTCACTTGGCCTTTCTCTCCCTGCCCTCTCTTCTTCTACCCAGCGTCCCCCATTCCCTCCCTCCATTGCTTCCACTCCTCCATCTCGCGCTCCACATTTCTCTCTCCTACCCTCTGTCGTGTCTTCCCCCTTCCCTCCATGTCCTCCTCTCCATCTCCCTCGTTCTCTCCATTTCTCCCCCTCAACCCCCCCTCCTTTCTCCCTCGCTCTCTCCCTCCCTTTCCCTCTCTCTCTTTTCTCTCCCTGGCCCATTTCCATCTCTCTCGTTCTCTCTATTTCTCCCACCACTCCCTCCCCACTCTCGCTCTCCCCCCTGCCTTATCCATCCCTTCCTCACGCTCTGCCCTCCCTTCATCTACCTCTCTCTCTCTCTCTCTCTCTCTCTCTCTCTCTCTCTCTCTCTACCGCTCTCTCTCCATCCTCGTACCCTCCCTCCCTGGCTCCCCTCTCTCTCACTCGTTCACGCGCCCCTCCTCTCCATTTCCCCCCTCTCTCTCTCTCTCTCGACCACACGCCCCCTCTCTTTCTCTCTCTACCTATCTTTTCCTCTCTCTCTCTCTCTCTCTCTCTCTCTCTCTCTCTCTTGGCCTCACTCATTCCCATTCCCTCCCTCCACTCTCTTTCTGTATCTCCCCCCCTCTCTCTCTCTCTCTCTCTCTCTCTCGCTCTCTCTCTCCCTCTTCCCCAACACCCCACCCTCTCTCTCTCGGCCTTCCCCTCTTCCATCTCTCTCCCTTCGACTCCCTCTCTCCCTGCTCTCTCTTCCTCCCTCCCTCGTCTCTCCCTCCCACTCTGGCCCCTCCCCATCTCTCTGGTTCTCCCCATTTCTATCCTCTCCCCTCCCTCGTCTCTCTCGCTCCACTCCCTGGCCCTCTTTCTCTCTCTCTCTTTCTCTCTCTCTCTCTCTCTTTTCTTGCCTGGTCCTTTTCTATCTCTCTCCACTTCTCTCCCCACCCACCTCTCTCCATCACGCCCTCCCTACCTCCCTCACCATCTCCCGCGCCAATTCGTCGCCCTCTCTCTCTCTCTCCTTCTCCCCTTCCATGCTCGCACCCTCCCTCCCTGGCCCACTCCCGCTCTCTCTCCCGCTCTCTCTCTCTCTCTCTCTCTCGCTCTCTCTCTCTCTCCCTCTCTCTCTCTTGTTCAACCGCCCCTCTCTCCCCTTTCTCCCTCTCCTCCACCACCCCACCCCCAGCCCCGCCCTCTTAATTGGACTTGAAGTTGTTGCAGCCTTGAGCAGCAACATCATTTATGTCAAATTAATTTCATGATATACAACATCTTATCTGCATGCTTGCCTTTAAGCTGGTCTATACCTATCTCTGTGTAAAAAAAGGATAATGATAAGTGTACTAAATACGCTACCACATACTTAAAATGGTTAATTTAGTGGGAAATTGTAAAAAATAAACATTCAATTGGCAAACATTTTAATGTTCTTGAATAATTTATAGGATTACAGGGTTATAAAAATAACTCACTCCCAGCTCGCTAAGCTTAAACACGATGGAATGCTAGTCGCGTTATATGCATACATACTCTTTAGTTGGTATATCCCGAGTGCTCTACTTGGAGACATGCGCACTCGCAGCAGTCATCTCGCTTATTATATGAAAAACATGGAATTAAATACAATGTATTACAATTGCAACAGACGAATCCAATCTGTCAGTCCAGTATGACATCATAATAAAATATGTCATAGAGAGGCTGAGGTTGAAATTAAAATATGTCATGAATGGCGTATCTACGTTCGGCAGGACCTCTTAATTGTCCGCCGTGTATACGAACGGTGTGTCTTTACTACTTAAAACATTATGTTGAATATTTTGAAACTAATTTGACTGGTTGCTGTTGCTGCCATAGGCAATAACAGCATAGTCAAATTAGTTTATTAGATTCAAAATATTCAACAGCTTACCTGTATAGTTTTCTGGAAATTCTAATTAGGTTCGAGTGATCCCACCACGGGCATAGCGTTGGTGGAGCCTAGGTAGAGATAGGCGGAACATAGCTAAAACAGGATCCATCAATTGTAATTGACCCCATGTCTGAAAACTGCTGAATGTTTTGAAATTACACTGACTGGAAGCTGTTACTGCCTTAGGCAATAAGATCTTTCAGTCAAAGTAATTTCAAAATATCCACCATATCGCAGTAAATTGCTTAGGAATTGTATTGACTGTTCAGCTTACGATTGTACACAATCTTGGTTATTGATCCAATCGAGAATTCGCGATATATCGAAGTATTTAATAACGGCGAAGTTGTCTAATACCCGAGTCATGGACATATTTTTCAATCCGGCCGCCGTGATGTCAAAAGGTTCATTTGAAAATAATGATGCTGAAAGGTGTTGCTGTTGTGTATTATCATTTTACGCTCAAGTAGAAGCAAAGTTATTGAAAAAAATGCCTAAAAGGTGTCTACTTTGAAAATAATGTTTCTGAAAACCTTTGCCAATGTGGTTTAGCTCTTGACATCAAAATTTGGAGATGTCTTTGGGACCACACGGGAAGGCTCCCACCTGTGTTTTGGGAATAGAAGCCAAAGAATCCGAAGAAGAAGAAGAAGAAGAAGACTTTTCATGTACTTTATTTTGGATTCATAAAAGACGCTTTAATTTAATACATCACTCATAAATTATTTTTAAAAACACGTCATAGACAATATAAATATATTCCTGAATCAGTCTGAGTATCATTTAAATAAACATTGTATTTATGAAGAATAACAAATATGTCAAAATATCACAGATCTACGTCAATTTTGTAAAAAAACAACAATCCAATCCGTATAAAAATCAATGGGAATCAGTCATCAAAATCATCAGTCATCAGTCATTAAAATGTAAAATGATGAAAGTGGACAAAATAATACTGAAAGGTATAACTAAATACCATTAAATGTTAAAATATCGTCTTCAGTACTACAAACGAAGTGGTCAATTGCCCAAAAATTTTTAAAGTTTTCTAGTGACCCATTTTGCTGGTGGTATTTAAATTCAATAGTCACACGAGCTCGCATTCGAGAAATGCATTCTCGAAGGGCGTCCGTCTGACCATTGCCATCCATTAGACGCTGCCGCGTTACATAGGTAGCCATTTTAGCGTTTGCCATGATCCAATTGCATATACGATGTTTAATTTTACGTGCAGATTTAGACGAACAATGGGGGCATAGAAAGCCTTTGACATAATTCTCAGGCTTAAATTCATCAGCCAGTGTTAAAAATAGAACTGCTCGTCTAACAGCACACAAAAGTGGTTGGAGACGTGAACATGTTATAAAAAGATGTGCTAAATCTTCACGATCGCCACAGTAAACACATTTATCATTAATACAATATCCGGCCTTATATAGAAAAACCCCAGTGTTGAGTGCCCCATGGAAAACCTTCCATGACAAATCTCCTTCGTAGTATGTACACGGATATTCATAAAAACAGAGACAATTATCTGTAAAATCAATATTTAGAGAAAGTAGATCTCTCCAAATGTTACTTTTGGTATTATGTGAAATCATTGAGTAACATTTTAATAAAGACATCTTGTATAGTTCCTTCTTGCAAAGAGATGGTATCAATACAGTAAAAACCGAGTCATCATTAATATTGCATGATAATTCATAATTGTATACTGACCTGGGAATGTCAATAGGTCGATCTAATAGTTCGAACCATTCATTGGGTATGCTATCCCATAGAGTGTTCAAGTTTATTTGAAGCAATCGTCGAGACCTGTTGCCAATTTTAAGGAGTAAGTCTTCAAGTGCAATTCGTTTATCATTTACCAAAATATCAGCTAGAATGGTAGCATTCGCACTTATAAAATCTTCGTAGCAAAAAGTAAATCCAGTGGAGATATTCTTGATCAAAGGATTTAGAAACAGTGGTTCATTTAAAACATCGATTTTACAGCTTGGATGCGATGTTCGCATAACATTGAAGAAAAACCAAGAATTGAGCACACTCTTATAAAAGATAGGTATATTACGAATCATCTTTACATCCAATTGAATAGAGAAAATCTGATAATCGTAATTTAGTTTATGTATCTGTTTGAGAAAGTAGCTGCTAAAGCTGAAACACGGATGAAAAGCGAAATAGTTCATAAAGGATTGTGCATACTGAATACGGAATGTCCGTATCCGAGATTCTAAATGCACTAGTCCTTGCCCACCTTTGTCTAAAGGCAGAAACAGTAACTCTTTGGGAAGCCAGTGCTTTCCAGACCAGATGAAGTTAATTAACAGTTTTTGAATAGCATTTAAAATATTACCAGGGACATCGATAACAGCTAACCTATGCCAAAGCTTAGAAGCAGCAAGCAGATTAGTAATAGTGATCCTACCTCTAAACGATAGAGCTTTTGATAACGGGCGCCAGTTAAGAAGTTTTGTGCTGATTTCATTTTCAAGATTTTCCCAATTTTGTTTGCAAAAATCCAAAGAATTGCCAATATAAATACCGAGAATCTTTAATCCATTGCTATTCCATTTTAACCCCAAAGGCTCGTCAATACGCCATTTCCAGGAACCAACCCAAAAACCTTCTGACTTTGAGTGGTTAATTTTCGCGTTGGAAGCAGACTCATATACATGTATCAAATCTCGCAATTTAATAAAATCATCATTACACGTACACAAGGCAGTTATGTCATCAGCATAAGCTGAGCAAGAAACCCTTTCACCCGAGATATCAGGCAGGGCCACCCCCATCAGTCCGTTATTTGAGCGTATCTTAACTAATAATGGTTCGATACAGATACTGTACAAAGCGCCTGATAGTGAGCAACCCTGTCTGATACCACGGCTAAAAGAAACAGGCATAGATAACAAATTATTTATTTTCAGTAAACACGAAGTGTCATTGTAAAGAAGCTGAATGCATTTAACAAAAAAATCACCAAAGCCAAATGCGCGCAAGGTATTCAATAAATACTGGTGACTTACCCTATCAAACGCCTTCTCCTGATCTAGGGATACAACGCCAAGAGGTAGCGACATGAAATTTGAATACTCGACGACGTCTGTTATCAACCTAATGTTATTGGAGATCTTACGTCCTGGTACGCAATAGCTTTGGTCTATGTGAATAATTTCTGCGAGTACTGTACGGATACGATTATACAAGGCCTTGGAAAATATTTTCAAATCTACACATAAAAGTGATACAGGTCTCCAGTTCTTTAAATTGGTTAAATCACCTTTCTTAGGTAATAATGTCACAACCGCTCGCCTGCATGAAATAGGTAATAACATGTCTTCAATTGATTCATTAAAAACATCAAGAAGATCAGAACCGATAGTTTCCCAAAAGGTTTTGTAAAATTCCGATGGTAGTCCATCAATTCCAGGAGCTTTGTTGTTATTGAGATGGTTAACAGCGTCAGTAAGCTCTGGTAAACTCAGGGCCCGATCTAACTCAATTCTGGAAAGCTCACTTAGATTAGGAAGATCTGATAAAAGCAGGTTTTCAGACACTTTGCATGAGCTTGACTTCGCATATAATTCACCATAGAAATCAGAGGCGTGGCTCAGAATATCCGTATCAGAATTAACCATTTCACCGGTTGGGATCTTCAACTGTGAAATAGTTTTATTCATCACACGTTTATTCTCAAGATTAAAAAAATATGTAGTAGGTCTATCTGATTCATTTATATGCTGGAATCGCGATCGAATCCAAGCACCCCTATTTTGCTCTTTGAGGAGAGTTGTTAATTCAGATTGCTTTTGGTTAATTACCTCTAATAATTCATTTGTTTTTGGAATTTTGACCGATAACTGATCAATTTCAGCTTGTAAGTCTGATCGTCGCTCACGGAAAAGGACAGCTCGTTCTCGGGAATAACGCTGTGATAAAATACATATATGCTTTTTGGCCAAATCCCACCAATCCTGTAGACAATCAAAATCACATTTTTTCCCTTGCCAACCATTCCAGAAATCATTAATTAAAAGCACATAGTTTCTTTCACTCAACACAGCGGTATTCATGCACCAATATGCACTTTTCCGTTTTACACTTTTAAGCTGAAATATTGCTCTAACATAATCATGGTCAGAATTGGTGCAAGGAATTATGGAACAACTGCTTAAAAACTGTCTAAAATTACTATGAATGTAAAAACGATCAAGTCTGGATGCAGTCCCATCGGACCTGTGCCAGGTGAAAATTTCAGATTGTGGATAGAGGCAGCGATATGCATCAGTAAGACTATTGCTTGTAATTAAAGATTTAAGTGCATCCGCAGCTGGAGGGTGTGGTTCTGTTGCTGATGTTCTATCTAACTCATAATCAAGTGTACAGTTAAAATCACCACCTAATATTATAGGATATGGTTCGGACAATGTGGAAATATGAGTTTTTAGCATATCTATGCATTTCAATTTGTCATGAGACTCTGTGGGATTGTAAACATTAATCAGATAAAAATAGATGCCATGTATATTTGCTGTGACATGTAAGATTCTTCCCTGAGCAACTGTGATCGTTTCAATGATATTTACATTTAACTTGGGTTTAAATATTATAGCAACACCATCTGTATTTGTATTAAAATGTGAAAAGACAGCTTGACCTCTCCATATAAGTCGCCATAGCGACTCATCCGGCTGAATTGTGTGAGTATCCTGGAGAAACACAATATCGGCAAATAAATCTTTGCGAAGTTCATTAAAAATACGAAATCTTTTAAAAGAGTCACGACAACCTCTCGTATTTAGTGTAACAATTGAGAGGGAAGCCATAATTAAAAATAATTGAATAAATCTTAGAACAAAGATACCCATAATTGTTTGGTGTAGAAAAGAAACTGTATTCAAGTCCGTTACTAGATTGACCATAGGCGGAAACAATTAATTCCGTAAGCTACGGTGTAGCTTAGTGACTATTTTGGTGACACGAGACTTGAACGCAGATTCTAAGCCAGGTTGTTTCTTCAATCGTATCAACTGATGTATCAGTAATTTTAAGTTGGGTTGAAAGGCTTTGCATTTATCTATTACCTTTTTACTATATTTTACACTTTCTATAAATAGTTTCACATCTTCAAGAGAGGGCATTACCTCCCTTGAATCAATAAAATCTGTCATGTCCGAAAGTTCTGAACCAATAGACATGCTGTCAGCGTCGCTGGTGTCCTCGTCCAGCAGTTCACCCTGCGATAAAGGCGGCATACCACCTGCTTCTATTCCAAGCCTGTCCGAATCACAAGGATCATGTCCAGGTTTGAAAACTATAGATGCATTATTAACACTGGTTGCTTTCGCCAATGAGATATTTACATCGAGTTCACTTAGGATTTCTTGTGTCGACATAACAGTTCTTTCAGCTACACAACCCTCGTCAGATAATGGAACAGGGTCGTGTAATTCCGATTCACGGTGAATTTGAATGACAGTGACAGCAGAGTCCCCATTGGCCGCCGTGTTGGAATTACCAGGTTCATCTGTGAACAGAGCTGAGTTTTGCTGAGTATCCTGGTCCATTGAAGTAGCATCATCTACAACAGTGGAATTATCCGACGGTGCACTGGTAATGTCCGCCTCATTATCGGTTTCAGGATCAGTGACAATTAGATCATCGCTCAAGACGCTATAACGATTGGAAAACTGAGTCTTACGACGTTTATTCTGAGGTGATTTCTTAGGTGACGATTTACTGACTTTATCAACTGGTTTATCGTTTCTTTGTGACAGTGTTTGTGGAAAATTGTTATCATTTAGCACAAGATCGGTATTCGGTATGACGTCACGATTTTTACTGTTGACCGGCTCGTCCGCAACATTGTTGTTACGGTTATCATGACCCACCGAATTGTCGTGAATGTCATTCAATGGGCAAAAGCGTTGAAAATGTCCTTTCTGAGCACATTTAAAACAGACAATTTCGTCCGTACTTATAAATAGTCTATGGGACCTTCCTATGTACGGGATGTCCACAAACTCTGGTAATGGGGACTTTTCCATTACAATCTGGATCTGCCGTCTAAAACTTTTCACATGTCTTAACTCTGGTGACTTGCAGCCTAAAGGTATTGGCCGGCAATTTCCGAGCACCTTTCCTTGGCTTTCCAACGCTTGTTTAATAACAAAGTTCGGGATGTATGGTGGGACATTAGATATAATTAATCTCGTCGGCTCATTCTCCAAGGAATACACATTGTGGTAGCAGCCACCTACGTTTATACCGTCAAGACACAGTCTATTGACTTTGTTGCTCCGTTTTGACATAAACCGCGATTCCTCCTTTAATTCGTGAAGCAGCTACAATATTCTCCGGCTTTACGACGGCGGCGGCGCCTTTCACGTAGGCCTCTACCGCCACACCAGCTAGACTATCAACGCGTACACCATGTTTCCTATCAATGCCCGCGAATGGTTCGTAATCTAAAGCAGGGGTGGTGACGGGGTCACTTCGAGTCTCTCTCAGGCGCTCCGCATAACTAACCTGTCTGGCCATTGTCCAAACACAATAGCCTAATCAAGCGTCCACTTCGGCCAACAGGCCGACTACCCTATGCTAATGGCGCTATAAGTGTTACAAGTATATATAGAGTTACGAAAACCAGAGAAAAATCTAATTATGTATGAACACATTAATAAAACACAAAGTTATTAACACAAACATAAGCACATACGCGTTAGCGCATACAAAAGACAAAAAGTAAACACAACTGACAATTATAAATAGTCAACAAACGGACTAAACTGAGAGCTCTTCTAAAACACGTCTTTTCTCAAAGAAGAAGAAGAAGAAGAAGAAGCCGAAGAGGAAGAAGAAGAAGAAGAAGGAGAAGAAAAACAACAGCAACAACAGCAACAACAACAACAACAGCAACAGCAACAGCAACAGCAACAGCAACAGCAACAGCAACAGCAACAACAACAACAACAACAACAACAACTCCACGCTTGCATTAACCCTTGCGACGTGGACAAAAAATCATACGCACCTTGGTGAGTGGTATTGCTGGCATAGCTATTCTAAACATACGCTGACTGCACGCAGAATGGCGCTCGCGAGGTTGAATAATGCTACAGAAAATGCCGACCTGGATGTAGACAAAATGTCAGAAGTACAAGGGATAGACGTTCTCCCTAATCCCAGGCCGCTGCAAAAGACAAAAGCTACACCCACATATTGTTTTAAATAGCTACTCGATAGTCGGTTCCATTCCTTTTCTAAATTTATATCCGTCAGTTCTTGCATTAGAAAAAACAACGTCAAGATGATACAAATATCTTATCAGAAATCAGATAATTACGAAAGCTCAGAAGGCTCATTAGTATGAAAGCCCAGAGGCGCATTCGAAATTCAAATTTCGAACTTCGATTTCAAAATTCAAATCTTAAATCAGACAATCAGATTTTATGTGTGTACAGTCTGTCATTCCGATGAAAGGCAGAAACTTCCAGGAAATATATCACACGCGATTAAGGCTACTGCTATAATATTGTTGATGTGTATACCAAGGCAATGGTCAACATGCACTACATAATGATTGGCCATACATTGCACATGCATACTAATCTACCAATCAACTATCGGACTTCGATATGAGTATGTATGCTGCATATGTTTTGAAATGCGACCGCCACAGCCATCACTCCTGCACTAATATAGCCATAGCTACCATGCCACTACACATCCAGGGAAAGACACACCTGTTCCTACCCCTAATAACTATCCCATACACATGCACCAATTACTAGTCTGGCCCTCCATGATACACCCACCGCTACTATACGATACCTCTGCTTTTAACCACACATATACATCTCCACCAGTTATGCACGCATAGTTACCCAACCCACACACTCATAGATATCATAAATGCATCGCTACCGCTACTCATACACCCAGCGCTCTTACCCAGGCACCCATATCCACACCTACCATTTTACACCATAGCTACCTCTAGAGTACACATAATTACACAACTCCGTATCTACCTTTAGTAATAGATTCATAACTCCATAACCATACACCCATCATCGCCATACCGTGCCTATACACCATCACTGCCCATAGCAATACGGCCACCACTACCTTAGTAACTAATAGTCTAGCCTAGCGGCCTACCAACCACGTCTATGTGGTGAGCCTATCAACATAGCCAGCTAGTATAGCCTGCTACTATACGCTACTAGCAAAGGCTGCTAGCATAGCCTACCCTACTAGACTAACCTAGCCTAACCGACTGGCCTAGTCTACCATATCCAAATAGCATAGCCTGGTCTGCCAGTCTACCTGCTTGTGTACTCTACTGGTCTACCATACAAGTCTACTCTCCTAAAATAGTAGCCCACTCTGGTCTCCTGGCCTGGCATAGCTTTCTGATCTAGCACACGAACCTAATCTACAAGCCCACTTGCCTATATAGTAAACTAGCATATTCTACAAACTTAACCTACGGGCATCGGCTAAATCATACTGGTGCAACCCATTTCCATTTTCTAGCCTGCCATCATATCCGACTGAACGAATGGCATCGCATACTAGACTAATGGCGTGTGTTAGCTATATGTTTTGGGTAGCTCTAGTGCACTGGCAGCTATTTGATAGGTAGTGATGCGGGTATGTTAGCTGTTGGGCTGTTGGTAGATACTCATGTAGCTACGGCTAGAGTAGCTATGTGGAATGGGGCAGTACTGGGAAGGGCTGTTACTTTGTGGTATGGGTAGCTGTGTGTGTATGGTATGGTATGGTAGCTATACCACTGCATCAATAGCTATCCATTCCACAAACGCTATCCCTACCCTTGAGAGCATATCGAACACTACCCTGCCTTAGGAGCTATCCGTATCACCATAGCAGAGTCTTAACATTGGGTGCATGGTATACATATATAGGAATACATTTGCTAAACTTATCGGCAACTTAATAGGTTTCATATATCCACCGATGATGCAACTATTGCCCTAGTATATATAGCCATGTCCTTAGGCCAATATCACCATCCAAATAAAAGATGCCAAGCTAAGCTGTAAATACATACAGACATGACCCAAGTACTCAATTATGCGTCCAACACAAGTACATATATGCACCAACGCACCAACACCAATGGCCCGCCCGTCCGGCAGGCACACACGCGCTCAGGTGGGGAGGGGTGGGGCGGTGCGTGGCGGGGATGGGTAGTATGATATGCTAGGCCAGACTACTATGCTACATCGGTTGGCGTTTAGAGTAAGCCAGACTAGTGTGCTCGATCAGGTTAATATGCTAGGCCAGTAGACTAGGCCAAACTAGTATACTAGGTCAATATGATATGCTACTACTATGATAATCCAGAGCGGGTTGCTATGCTAGGAGAGCATAGTTGTATGTTAGACCACTAGACAATCCTAGTATGTAGGCCAGGAGGCCAGGCCATACGCGTAGGTGTGTAAGGCCCATAGTCTAGAAGGCTATGCTGGTAGGAGGACGCGGCTTGGTGTAGTGCCTAGCTCTCGGGCCTACTTAACTGGAGAACCCAGTTCTCGCCCGGGCTGTGCACTATCTCGCCGTCGTTAGAAACATGCTCAATCTTATTCGCTCTGTCCACCCGGGAATATAAATGGGTACTAGTGTAGAAAGTGACTAATAGTCGATTGACATAAAACCGACCTAGATATGGCGCGGATGGGACCTGGGATTAGGTAATCGATAGACGCCAATGAAACCAGTACCTTCTTCGGCTTTGCTAGCATGACAGCACAATGCACTAGGCCACTATGCTAGGTTATACAAGACGAGTAGAATGTGCCAGTAGCCGGCTAGGTCAGTGGATTAGAATGTTATGCCAGTAAGGTTGTAGATTAGGCTAATAGGCTAGTGCAGTAAGCTAGACTAGTAGAGGAGGCCATCCAGTATGTTAGCAGGCTATGTTATTAGGTTATCCGAGTAGACAAGGACAGTAGGCCAGACTATAATGTTTAGCGTGTCGTCTAGCATACTAGACCCATATGATAGTCAAACCAGTAGGGATGCCAGTAGGCCATAACGTGGTATGAGAATAAACCAGCCCTAGCTAGACAGCCTAGATTAGTAGGCTATCCTGGTAGTAGCATACACCAGTCATCAGGATAGGCAGCCTAGACTAGTAGGCTATGCTCGTAGGCTAGAGGTCTAATAGGCTATGCTAGTGGGCTATACTAGTAGGCTAGGTTAGTATACTAGCGTAGTAGGCTAGGCTACTAGGCTAGGTTACCATGCTAGTCTAGTAGGCTAGGCCAATACATCTTAATGCTGGGCTAGGCTAATAGACTATGATAACGTAGCCATGTCTGTGTTGATATGTGTAGTAGTGGTGTATTGGTATGGCATGGTAGCAGTCGGTGTATGGGTGCGCGTGGGCCTATGGGTCTACTGGTTGGGTGGGCGTGGGGCCAGGGTGGGGGTGGAGGGTGTGGGGTGGGGGGTGTGTTGGGGGGGGGGTTGGTGTATGGGCAGGGTAGCGATAGGTGTAAGGTGGCTATGACTGTCTGGTTTGGCATAGCCATGGGTGTATTGGTGCTAATGCGTATGGGTGCTTTTGGGTATAGGTATGGGATGGTATTAAATGCTAGCCGTGGGTTTATATGTTGTGGTAGATATGTTCGATATATAAGACTGTTCATAATAGGCTAATTTAACATTTGAATTTCGAAGTCGAGTTTTCAATTTCGAATTCGAGTTTTCAATTTCGAAGTCAAGTTTTGAACTTTGAAATCTGAATTTCGAATAGGCCTTCCGGGTTTTCGTGGATACTCGTATCTGAATATAACGGCATAGGACATATTGAAGGCATCGCCAGCAATTTTCTCAACATGATAATTAATATTCGCTACCGCCAGCGTTGTCATATGTGGCCGTATTATTGAAAGGGTGTGGGGTGAGTGGTGGGTAGGGATCAAACTTGTATACATTTAAACATGCCACCCTATTCTTTGATTTAAAAAAATCAAATTGAACATGTTTTTAATGTTTTTGTATTAAATTTAAAGTTGGTTTCCTCATCTACTTGACATTGTTAAATATGACGTCATAGAGTGTTTACAATACATTGTAATAAACATTTCAGGCGATGACGTCACCACGCAGTGTTTCAACTGGAGTGGACATATGTCAGTTTATAAGAAAACTCACCTCACCTCATATTAGCTATTTAGGTGATACAGTATGGCAGGCGTAAACTATGTATTACAGTTTTTAGATGCAGCTTTTAGCTACCAGCCAGCCAGTCAGCCGGCCAGCCAGCCAGTCAGCCACCCCCAGCCAGCCAGCCAGCCAGCCACCCCCAGCCAGCCAGCCAGCCAGCCAGCCAGCCAGCCAGCCAGCCAGCCAGCCAGCCAGCCAGCCAGCCAGCCAGCCAGCCAGCCAGCCAGCCAGCCAGCCAGCCAGCCAGTCAGTCAGTCAGTCAGTCAGTCAGTCAGTCAGTCAGTCAGTCAGTCACTCATTCACTCACTCAGTCCGAATGCACGTATGCACATAACAATGCATGCACAAAGGCAGGCAATAATGCATGCATGAATACATGCAATAACATATGCAATAATGCACACAACAATGCATGTACGAACGCATGCACGAACGCATGTACGAACACATGCACGAGCAGACGCACCTATGCACTCATGAATGATGCGCTTAACTATTTACTCACTTACTCACGCACGCACGTACCCACACACGCACTTTTGTAGATACATGTCCTATGGATATGATTTCAAGCTTTGGCTGGGATTTAATTTAATTGAGATTAGGTAGGGAGGGATGAAACCTTGTCATTGTTGTCAGGAACCATGATGTCTAAATTTGATCTTATTAGCAAATCTTTCACGTTTGAAAAGCTATTACTGGACGTGCTTTGATCAGTTCCTTTAATTTATATTTCATGTTTTTCGTTTATTAAACATTACGTCTATTGCATATGAGCTGAAATGGGATAATTTTGTTCTTTTGTGATATTCCTAAATCTACATTTATTCCAAATGGTGCTTTTCTAATCCAATGGCCTGTGCGTATTTTGCGAAACGAACTCGTTTCTTTTTCACTATCCAAAGTCGGAAACTGTTCTATTGGTATGCTTTCAAAATAATGCTCAACTGAAAGATCGGGAAGTTGGAAATGTTGAGCACTTGGTGTATTTGCTGATGTGTTAATACCAGAAACGTGACGTCTATCATGCACTCTAAATGCATTCTTTGTTTCACCGACATATTGTTTCTGGAAAAGAGCACACTTGATAAACTAGACTACATTCTCATAAACACAATGCATATTTGTCCGGAAATGATATTCATTTTAGTTTGAAACCTCAGGAATGTTTGTTGGTTTACAACATATTTGTTTACTTTGTATCTGTTTTTGTCGCATTTAAAAACTGATCTGTCAACATGATTGGTTTGTTGTCTTTAATTTGGACAGGTTCAAACGCGGGCCCACTATGTGGTTATAGATTTTCAAACCCATTGATGCTATCTGCATTAATTTCTCAAAGAAAACGTGCTGAAGAGCCTCGTGATTTCAAAGCATCAAACAGCGTGGAGCATGCAATATTCAGATTTTGCCTGTTGCTAGAGTTTCGAAAGAATCTTATGATTTTCGATTTGATTAGACCATTAAATGTGTGTGGAGGATGACATGATTTTTTGTGAAGCAGCTGATGTGAGTCTGTTGGCTTAAAGAATACTTTATATTCTAATTTTCCAGAGGAGTCAAATTGAGGACCCTTATAGATCGTGACATCTAAAAAGTAAACTGATGTTCCACTAATAGTAGCTTTTAGCTTGATGTTTGAATCTTGGTTATTTAAAATGCTAAAAAGTTCCCAAAAGTCTTCTTCTGAATGTTGCCAAATTATGAAGATGTCATCTAGATATCTGAGGTAAAGAAGAGGTTTTTTGGTTGATTTGTTCAGTGCCTCCTCTTCCCACTCTGCTACATAAATCGTGGCAAAATTTGGGCTGAATCGTTTACCCATTGCGCATCCACAGATTTGAAGGTAATTTTCGCCATTAAATTGGAAATCGTTTCCTTTAAGACTTAACTCTAATAATTCTAGAATTTCCGTGTCTGGTCGATCTGGATCAGGAAATTTGACAAAAGAATTCTTAATAGCATTGACTCCAGCATCAATATCTATATTGGTATACATAGCATCTATGTCTAATGTGACTAAATATGCATCTTTCGGAACTGACAATTTGGATAACTTTGAAAGAAAGTGTTCAGTGTTCTTGAGAAAGCTCTTGTGTCTATTAGCAATGGGCTTTAAATAGTAATCAATATATTCTGAAATGCCATAAGACTCACTGCCACAGTCTGAAATGATGGGTCGTCCAGGAGGTGTCAATGGATCTAACCAGGTGCTGATAGGTTTATGGATTTTAGGCAAGATATAAAATGTCCGATTTTGTGGATTATTCTCACCTAGCAGATACTTTAGCTGTTTCTTATCGATGTACTTATCTGTATGTAATGAATTAAGTATTTCAATGAAATTTTGTCGGTTTTGAGGCCAAATTAAATTATCAAGTTTTCTGTAATGCCTGGTGTTAGTTAACTGCCTTTCGGCCTCGCGGATGTAGTTTTCTCTAGACATAATCACAGTTGCTGAACCTTTATCGGCTGGTTTTATAATAATATTTTGATTTCTACGTAATTTGTTGATAGCCTGTCGTTAGAGAAATGAAAGGTTTTGCTTATTGTTTGTAACTGGCAATGATCTGGCTATACCAGCAACCGTTTTTATGGTTGCTTTAACATTGTCATCAACTAGCCTATCTGGAGGGTCCCAACCGGATTTTCCAGTGAATGGTTTTGACTCTCCATTTAAATTTCGAAAATGATGGGCTATTTTTACTGAATGACCAAAATTAGCTACTTCAATAAGACCTGTGTCTAAAAGCAAATCTAATCCTGTTTTTGGTTTTGGAGTTGGTATAAAAGTAAGACCACGATCGAGAATTGATTTTTCAGATGGTGAGAGATCATAGTCAGCTGCTAAATTGACAAGGTTTGTTCCTAATCCTATGTTAGGGGAGCTATTGCCTTGACCCACATTTAGTTTAAACTAAGTACCGTCAACCAATGGTTATAAATACAATTAGCTGTTTCTTTCGTCCAATGGATTCTATCCTTCTCAACATGAAAATTCGCATCAGAAATTTTGGGGATGACCTTATCAACGTGGCAGTTGGACCTTGCTGATTCGTTGATACGCTTGAGACAGTACCTTTGCCTGTCTGACAAGCTATCAGAGAAGTTAATCTCAGCAAAGTGCAACTCCGCATTAGGGAAGGTCTTTTTAAATTCACGAGCCATGAACCGTAAATGGCTTGAGGCTTTGGTTGGATGCTCATTTTTGGAGTTGATGCCAATATTCAAGATGATCTTCTCCGGGCTAGGGCCATCCTGGTGTCGCATAGCCATTGTTCTGAAATGTGATAATGCGGCACCAGGATAGCACTCAACCTGGATGTCAGGATGGACATCTAAATCAATTCGGGCTAGATTAGAGGACCCTATCATCAGAATCTTTTTGGTGATTCTGGGGATCCTCCACAGGCCCTTGCTATGCGATTGATGACGGTACTTAGCAAACTTCCTGTCAGACAGGTTACTATTATTCTCCATAGGAGGGAGAGGAGGTGGAGACAGAAGAAGAGGAGCAGAAGAAGGTGCGTGAGGAGAAGAGAGATGAAGCGTAGGAGGAAGAGGAGGAGGAGGGATGGAGAGAGGAGATGCAAGAGGAGAAGATTGAGTATGAGGAGCAAGAGGCGGGATTGAGAGAGGAGATGCATAAAGAGAAGAAGGTTGAGGAGGAAGAGGAGGAGGCGGGATTGAGAGAGGAGATGCATGAAGTGAAGAAGTTTGAGGAGGAAGAGGAGGAGGCGGGACTGAGAGAGGAGAAGGAGGAAGAGGAGAAGATCGAGTCAGAAGGTGGCGAGGAGAAGATAGTGGAAGAGATGAGGAAGAGTTGCTAGGTGGTAGATTGGGGGAACAGTGAGTAACAACCCGACAACGGCGCACAGGAGGAGAATTTGTCTTTGGGAGAGCCGGCCATGACTCTGTTACATCATCAACACCAGGTGCTGGTGCTGGTGATGTATACAGATTCGTCCGCTTGGAAGTGGTAGGCGAGGGTGTGAAGGTGGTTGGTGACCGTTGTCGTTTGTTAGTCATTGTTGAATGATAACCTGAACCTGTACTCGGTGTGGCCGCCGGTGTTGGTAGAGACATCACTCTATTTTGCTTATCACTAGCTATTTCTGCCAAAAATTTCCAAAAATTTGTGATTGTCGTTGTGGCCAATTTATTTCCAAAATTTTGCCTACCCCATTTCAATGCTATGCCTTTGGCTCTGTCTAGATCAAGAATTACATTAGATTCGGCCACTTTTACCTCTGCCTTTAATTTGTCCAATTTGCTTCGATAATGGTTGATTAAATTTTCTAAGCAGCTATGAGCCCAAATTTGGTTTATCATGCTGGTCGATTTCAAAAATTCGTCATCTCGTAAGGCAGGGCAGAAAAACGAGTTCATCTCCTCCATTTTCATGCTGAGAGATTTCGGGAGAGAGTCTGATGCCAAATGCTCTCGTAAAAGACCATAGTGATGCAAGCATTGCAACACATGGAAGTACATCTTAACCAGTCTCTGAAAGGCCTGAACAGACTGGTTAGGAGCACTTTTGGTTGAAGAAAAGTTGGACGCTGGGTTGCCAGATTTGCGTCCTTTACCCACTGGGCCGTTGAAATTCTTGGCCATTTTAGAACGTAATCAAATTTCTACAGATTTATGTCAAATTTGGTCAGAAAAGTTCAAAAAAGTTAACTACCAAATATTAACTAGAGCGATATGTGTTGAAACAATTTAGAGACTGAAAAATAAGAACAATTAATACAAGATTATTATATATATATAAAATTAAAGCTTACACTGTCAGTTGCTGGAGCGCTTTCGACGTAATGGTCTTCGTCATGCAGCGAAAAAACTGGTCTAATGGCAACTGATAATTCTTACATATTTATAGGAGAATTACTGCAATGGTGACTACTGATTAACTATTAATTCAGTCTCTCCACAAAAGATCAAACTAAACCCGAAGACCTGCTTTAGAGCAATGTGCGCCTTGTGCGCTACTGAAGTTAAACAGCTAATACAAAAGGCGTGATTGCTTAATTATATTGAGCTTATCTAACTGTAGCATGGGTTAGTACGCCGGTTCGTTTCAGGCGATTAAGGTGTGAAAATAACAATGAGGGCTATTTGGTCAGTCATTAGATCAAATGCTGCCGAGATATGTTTAATCATGGCGGCTGAGAATAATTTACTTGTTGTTTGAGTATTGCAAGGGACAGGTTTCCTGAATACAGATTATTAAAACAAATTCTGACAAGTTATACAGTTTTTTGATCTTGGCGAATCGGTTCACTCAGTCATTACAAAGCGTTGATTACTTCTTTGTAATAAGTTGGCGTTGCCGTGTGTTCGAAAATAGGAACAAATTCTGACAGTTAGGAGTTATACAGTTTTTTGATTTGGGCAAATCGGTTCACTCAGTCATTACAAAGCATTGATTACTTCTTTGTAATAAGTTGGCGTTGCCATGTGTTCGAAAATAGGAATAAACAAATAGCTTTGAGCAGGTCTTTCTGACATAGGATGATCCATTGTGGATTGACTGAATGTTGTTGGTCTAGTGAGATTCCTTCAAAAGAGAGGTGGTTGTAAGTCACAGGTTGTTTGAGCTTTGTACGCTTATATGTCCAACACCCCATGCACTCATTCACCCGGCCAGACACCAGCATATCAATCCATCAATCAGTCCATCCCGCCATCCACATAAACAAATACTTGATTAAGGGGAGAACAGATTTGTAAACTGATAGACAGACACCCGGTGGATGACTAGACGACTGAACAAATGAATAGGAGAATGGGTGAAAGCTACAATTTCATTTCCGAATTTGGTTAAATTTTTTCACTTAGTCATTGCGAAGTGCTAATTGCTTCTTTGCAATGAGTTGGTGTGGCTGTTGAAAAAATAAGAATAAAATACGACAGGTGGTTGCGGAAGAGAGGTGGTTTGTACCCTTACAAACATATATGTCCAAACAATCCATGCGCCCACCCGACACCAACCTAGTAATCCATCCATCAGTCCATCCACACAGACAATCAATTGGTGTCTGAGAGGCACAAACCAGTAAACCAATAGAGAGGCCAAGGACAGGTGACAGGATGAGTGAACAGATAGGTCGACGAATGAATGAATGAATGAATACACACACATATGAATGCACGCACGCACACACGCACCGCACGCACGCACGCACGCACGCACGCACGCACGCACGCACGCACGCACGCACGCACGCACGCACGCACGCACGCACGCACGCACGCACGCACGCACGCACGCACGCACGCACGCACGCACGCACGCACGCACGCACGCACGCACGCACGCACGCACGCACGCACGCACGCACGCACGGAACGGACGAACGAACGAACGAACGAACGAACGAACGAACGAACGAACGAACGAACGAACGAACGAACGAACGAACGAACGAACGAACGAACGAACGAACGAACGAACGAACGAGTGTACACGACCGTGCAAACGAAATATCAGCTACCAGCAGACCAAGTCCGACAGTGTATTTATACATATAAACAGTTTAAAATTGTTTGATTTGGGACAAATATGGAGGCCTGGCACAAGCAAGTCCGTCTTTACATTGAAAAAAACGCATTGGCACAGGAATTTAATTAAAAATTTCTTTACCTAAATTTGTCCTATCGAGACCAAGTTTAGATTTACTTAGAGTGGTCCCCCCTTGAGATTAGTTGGGGTAAAGTGAACTTATCAGTAGGTCGCTTTAACAGGTAAAGGCTGGGATTGATCCTACATTATAGAGAAATCACACACACACGCACGCACGCACGCACGCACGCACGCACGCACGCACGCACGCACGCACGCACGCTCGCACCCGTACGAATGCACGAATGCATGCACACAGTAATACATGCACGACTGCACGCAATAATGCATGCATGAACGCATGCACGAACGGACGCACGAATGCATGCACGCATACACCCACGCACTGATGTACTCACGAATTAATGCACCCACACCCACATACACACCCGCACACATACACCCACGCAAGTATAGATGCACGCACGTACGGATGTACGAGCATACACCCATATACATACACACATATGAACAAACGCACGCACACACACTTTTGCAGACACACAACTAAAAGATGTCCTACGGATATGATTTCATGTAGCCCCACCTTTGATTTTGGTTGGGATTAGATTTATTTAAGAATAGGTAGGGAGGGATGAAACCTTGTCATTGTTATCAGGAACCATGAGGTCTAACTTTGATCTTACTAGCAAATCTTTCAGGTTTGGATTTCTATTGTAAGCTATTACTGGTCGTGCTTTGATCGGTTCCTTTAATTTAGATTGCAACTGTGAATATTCGTCTTTCATGGTTTTCGCTAATTCAACATTACGTCTATTGTATATGAGTTGAAATGGGATAATTTTGTTCTTTTGTGATATTCCCGAATCTACATTTATTCCAAATGGTGCTTTTGTTTGGAGTGTTCTAATCCAATGGCCCTCTCGGATTTTGCGAAACGAACTCGTTTCTTCCTCACTATCGAAGGTCGGAATCTGTTCTATTGGCATGATTTCAAAATGATGTTCAACTGAATGATCCGGAAGTTGGAAATGTTGAGCAATTGGCGTATCTGCTGAGGTGTTAATATCAGAAACGTGGCGTCTAGCACGCACTCTAAATGCATTTTTTGTTTCACCAACATACTGTTTCTGGCAAAGGGCACAATTGATCAAATAGACTACATTCTCAGAATCACAATGCATATTAGTTCGGATATGATATTCATTTTTAGTTTGAAAGCTCAGGAATGTTTGTTGGTTTACAATATAGTTGTTTACTTTGCATCTATATTTGTCGCATTTAGAAACTGATCCATCGCACATGATTGGTTTATTGTGTTTAATTTGGACAGGTTCAAACTCGGGTCCGCTATGAGGTTTTAGATTTTCAAGCTCATTGATGGTGTCTGCTTTAATTTTTCGAAGAAAACGGGCTGAATAGCCTCGTGCTTTCAAAGCATCAAACAGAGTAGAGCATGCACTATTCAGATTTTGCCTGTTGCTAGAGTTTCGAAAAAATCTTATGATTTGCGATTTGATCAAACCTTTAAATGTGTGTGGAGGATGAAATGATTTTTTGTGAAGCAGCTGATGTGAGTCTGTTGGCTTAAAGAATACTTTATATTCTAATTTTCCAGAGGAATCAAATTGAGGACCCTTATAGATCGTGACATCTAAAAAGTCAACCGATGTTCCACTAATAGTAGCTTTTAGCTTGATGTTTGAATCTTGGTTATTTAAAATGCGAAAAAATTCCAAAAAGTCTTCTTCTGAATGTTGCCAAACTATGAAGATGTCATCTAGATATCTGAGGTAAAGAAGAGGCTTTTTGGTTGATTTGTTCAGTGCCTCCACTTCCCACTCCGCAACATAAATCGTGGCAAAATTTGGGCTGAATCGTTTACCCATTGCGCATCCACAGATTTGAAGGTAATTTTCACCATTAAATTGGAAATCGTTTCCTTTAAGACTTAGCTCTAATAATTTTAGAATTTCCGTGTCTGGTCGATCTGGATCAGGAAATTTGACAAAAGAATTCTTAATAGCATTGACTCCAGCATCAATATCTATATTGGTATACATAGCATCTATGTCTAATGTGACTAAATATGCATCTTTCGGAACTGACAATTTGGATAACTTTGAAAGAAAGTGTTCAGTGTTCTTGAGAAAGCTCTTGTGTCTATTAGCAATGGGCTTTAAATAGTAATCAATATATTCTGAAATGCCATAAGACTCACTGCCACAGTCTGAAATGATGGGTCGTCCAGGAGGTGTCAATGGATCTAACCAGGTGCTGATAGGTTTATGGATTTTAGGCAAGATATAAAATGTCCGATTTTGTGGATTATTCTCACCTAGCAGATACTTTAGCTGTTTCTTATCGATGTACTTATCTGTATGTAATGAATTAAGTATTTCAATGAAATTTTGTCGGTTTTGAGGCCAAATTAAATTATCAAGTTTTCTGTAATGCCTGGTGTTAGTTAACTGCCTTTCGGCCTCGCGGATGTAGTTTTCTCTAGACATAATCACAGTTGCTGAACCTTTATCGGCTGGTTTTATAATAATATTTTGATTTCTACGTAATTTGTTGATAGCCTGTCGTTCGAGAAATGAAAGGTTTTGCTTATTGTTTGTAACTGGCAATGATCTGGCTATACCAGCAACCGTTTTTATGGTTGCTTTAACATTGTCATCAACTAGCCTATCTGGAGGGTCCCAACCGGATTTTCCAGTGAATGGTTTTGACTCTCCATTTAAATTTCGAAAATGATGGGCTATTTTTACTGAATGACCAAAATTAGCTACTTCAATAAGACCTGTGTCTAAAAGCAAATCTAATCCTGTTTTTGGTTTTGGAGTTGGTATAAAAGTAAGACCACGATCGAGAATTGATTTTTCAGATGGTGAGAGATCATAGTCAGCTGCTAAATTGACAAGGTTTGTTCCTAATCCTATGTTAGGGGAGCTATTGCCTTGACCCACATTTAGTTTAAACTAAGTACCGTCTACCAATGGTTATAAATACAATTAGCTGTTTTTTTCGTCCAATGGATTCTATCCTTCTCAACATGAAAATTGGCATCAGAAATTTTGGGGATGACCTTATCAACGTGGCGGTTGGACCTTGCTGATTGGTTGATACGCTTGAGACAGTACTTTTGCCTGCCCGACAAGCTATCAGAGAAGTTAATCTCAGCAAAGTGCCAATCCGCATTAGGGAAGCTATTTTTAAATTCACGAGCCATGAACCGTAAATGGCTTGAGGCTGTGGTTGGGTGCTCATTTTTGGAATTGATGCCAATATTCAGGATGATCTTCTCCGGGCTAGGGCCTTCCTGGTGTCGCATAGCCATTGTTCTGAAATGTGATAATGCAGCACCAGGATAGCACTCAACCTGGATGTCAGGATGGACGTCTAAATCAATTCGGGCTAGATTAGAGGACCCTATCATCAGAATCTTTTTGGTGATTCTGTGGATCCTCCACAGGCCCTTGCTATGCGATTGATGACGGTACTTAGCAAACTTCCTATCAGACAGGTTACTATTATTCTCCCTAGGAGGGGGAGGAGGCGGAGATGGAGGAAGAGGAGCAGAAGAAGGTGCGTGAGGAGAAGAGAGATGAAGAGTAGGAGGAAGAGCAGGAGGAGGGATGGAGAGAGGAGTTGCAAGAGGAGAAGATTGAGTATGAGAAGCAAGAGGCGGGATTGAGAGAGAAGATGCATGAAGAGGAGAAGATCGAGGAGGAAGAAGAGGAGGCGGGATTGAGAGAGGAGAAGGTGGAAGAGGAGAAGATCGAGTCAGAAGGTGGCGAGGAGAAGATATTGGAAGAGATGAGGAAGAGTTGCTAGGTGGTAGATTGGGGGAACAGTGAGTAACAACCCGACAACGGCGCACTGAAGGAGAATTGGTCTTTGGGAGAGCCGGCCATGACTCAGTTACATCATCTACACCAAGTGCTGGTGTTGGTGATGTATACAGATTCGTCAGCTTGGAAGTGGTAGGCGAGGGTGTGAAGGTGGTTGGTGACGGTTGTCGTTTGTTGGTCATTGCTGAATGTGAACCTGAACCTGTACTTGGTGTGGCCGCCGGTGTTGGTACAGACATCACTCTATTTTGCTCATCACTAGCTATTTCTGCCAAAAATTTCCAAAAATTTGTGATTGTCATTGTTGCCAATTTATTTCCAAAATTCTGCCTACCCCATTTCAATGCTATGCCTTTGGCTTGGTGTAGATCAAGAATTACATTAGATTCGGCCACAATTACCTCTGCCTTTAATTTGTCCAATTTGCTTAGATGCTGTTTGATTAGATTTTCTAAGCAGCTATGAGCCCAAATTTGGCAACTTTACACTATTTAGGGGAAGTTCAGATGAAATGCAGCATAGATCTACAGAACAATGAAGAAATCGCCTTTTGGCATTTGGAAAGTGTGTCTACGATCGCAGCATTATTTAATTTCCCCCAGTGCGCAAGGTGCAAAGGGCGTCACCGGCTAGATAGGCAGCAAAGACTTAGATGAGAATCCTCATTTATGTTCATGACACCACTACAATGCTAGTAATTTTCTTCATGTTGAGCGAGGCACGAGATCGTTGTCCGCAGGTGATGCTTAAGAGGGACGATCTCTTTTAGAAAGTTTCTTAAGTGAAAAAGGAACATTTGCCAAAAGAGCAGGAGAAAAGTAAACTGCGCTTCAGAATAGAAAACTAGATTATTAAGTGCATTTAAGATTTAACTTGGACAGTTCACGTCCTAAAGGTGCGGTAAAAAGCTCATAGTCATGAAAATGTCCCATGGTTGCAGCATCTAGGTTTTGCTAGTGTGGATGTTTCTGTCTTTGAACCAACATTGGTAGGTATATTCGCAAGACACACCATTGCATTGTGATTAAATCCTCGATGGCCAGAGATTACACAAGCTGTGTAAGCGGAACTTCCGTGGAAAAGTGGTCACAAGAGTGATGTGGAAAAAGTCAGTTTTTACAAGGTGTTTCTGTCATTTCTGTTCTAAGCGCAGTGCGGTGGAAGTTACCTTTGACAAGATGTTCTTTCATTGCGGGAAAATTTGTGCTTCAGAATAAAACGATATGAGTTGGCACAAGTGGAACTCGGTCGGAGACTAGTACTGAGCTAAGAGTTCTTTCATCGAAAGCATGTGGCGGGTAGCCGTGCGTCTCGACGATCTCAACAGGGTGGGAAGTGTTGGGCAGGTTCACCCGCAGTAGAATCGATCTCGACTTCTCTTTCGTATCAGGACACAGCATGAATATGCCATAGACGAAGTTTCTAGAGTAGCACAAGAATGGTGGAAGTTTCTGAGGGCTGAAGAATCTAGGCTGTTATTTGGTCGCTATTACTTAATGGCCTTTCAAAAGGGAGGTTTTCATGCTGTCGACTTTGTAAGTGACATCCGTCTCTGAGCAGTTTGTTTCAGAAGTTCCGCTGTGCTTTCTCTGTCGGATGGTAGAGCAGAGAAGCGGAACACGTACCATCGACTGGATCATTGGCGAGCACCTAGACATGTTTGCAGTGTCTTATGCCACAGAGCAAGCAGCTTTTATACTCTTGGTTCTCGATCTTATTATCTTTTGATGAATGGTCGGCTTCCTTATACTATCTCCAACCAATCGGTGTTCGGCTGTACAGAAGCACCAGCCCCAGCAGCTCCATGCGGGCGACAGCCATTTAATGGCGAGGTCATGTTCCTCGCTTTCTTTTTCTGGGTGTACACATAAATTTATTAATTCGGGGTTCGTTTTCTTCTTGAATAGATTCGTAGTTGTCGTCTTGAGGAAGCAGAACATTCAGGCGCTCCAATGGTATCAAACACTCCCAGAAATCTTTTATTGCCTTGACAAAGGGGACAAATCGTGGCTTAGGCATTCTTACCTCCGTTCGTGCATTGGGTATAGCCATCCACAAGGGCCGCCGTAGCATAGGCCAGGGAGACGTTTACTGGTTCCAGGATGGCTAGTCCTTCCCGTTACCCACACACAGGCCCCGTAGACATCACTACTCCTATTGAAGTTGATACCATGGAGGATAGCGGGGAGATTGTGGGTTATGTAGGTCTTTTCCATAGGGTGGAGATTGGGAAAGTATCGGCATACAATTAGTTTTTTTCCCGAGCGGGTAAGCTCGAGGTTTCACAAGATTTTTGTTGTTGTTTTCTTTTGTCTCTTTTTTTGCAATAAACGAAACCTAATACAATAATAATAACGGCTCATACCTATTAGCCTAAAATAACTAATTTCCCCCGAGACCCGATTATGAGCGGCTATTACATATGTACAAGTTTTCCAGCTTGATCACCACTGTCGCATTAATCCCATCATAGAAGTTCAAAAATTAGCTTTGGAGGCAGAATACAAAAAATGTGGTGCAGCAGATACATGGAAGATGTTAACACAGACGTTTTATTGACGCAGAAGATGTAGACGTAGCCGGCGTCTAGAGATGTTGATATGGAGAGGCGTGTCGTAGAAGAATTGACTCAGAAAGACGTTGCTGATGTGAAAGGTAGGATGACACGAAGTTTGATCAAAGAAAGAGTGTGCAGATCGAGGTCATCTGTGGAAAAGGACGTCAACAGCAGCAAAAGAAGAAAAGAAACACGAGAATGGCAGTTTCTTTTACTCAGAGTCTGCACGCAGTCGCCTGCTTGGTAGCACGCGAAGTGGGTTCACTGTGGCTGTCCAGGCATGAAACAGAGCTGGTGTCGAGGCGGTGGCAGAATCTGGTTCAGTGGGCAGTTGATGGGCGTGAAGAAGGTTTGGACTCCGCGAGAAAGTACGTCGGCGGAGATGGATGGGTGAGTTTCCTATCTTCTTGGTGCTATTGAGTGCAGTTCCTCTGGCAGGGTAGCTGCAGCAGTGTCCTCGAGAAGAGCGGTAACAGCATACAGATGAGGACGCAGGCGACTCGCATTTGAGGGTTTGTAGTTCTGAGAGTAGCACTGGGACAAGTAGGAATTCGGCGAAGCAAATCGGCAAGGCAAGTGTAAGTAATGTCGTCAAGAGCCTGCACATCGGAAAGTGGTGCGTCGGTGATAGCAGATTGTTCATCAGCGTGGCTGATTGGTTCGGGGAGTGAAAGCAGCGCTAAGTACTGTGGTTCAATGGCACTTGTTGATGCAACTGTTGGAGTGTCAGGAACGTGGGTGGCAGAAGTGACGACGGAATTCGTTACTGTAGGGAGAAACGCAGTGGTAGTTGTGCTGACAATGCTGACAGCGGCCAATGTGGTAACAGTGCTAAAGACAAGACTGCCCGATGCAGGAACCGTGTTGAGGTGGGGTCCATAGCAGCGATGGTGATAGATACAGGCGCGGTCATGGTGACAATGCCCAGCAAACATTGTTTCGTTGGCCCAACGTAAGTTTTGTTTGTTGGCCCAACGTAGTTTTGCTCATTGGCCTTACATTGGCCCACCATGTGGTTTCGTTGGCCCAAGGTTGGAATTACGTGTGGTTGATTAATAGAAAACTAGTTACGTTGGGCCTACGTTGTATTTACGTTGGCTGGCTGATGGTAAATTAGTTACGTTGGGCCAACGCAGATTTTACATGAAAAAACTAGGTGATACGTTGGGCCAACGTAATCCCAACGAGCAAACCTATGTTGGGCCAACGAATTTACATACGTTGGCCCAACATTGGGTCAACATAGCATTGTTTGCAGGGTGGCTGCGTTGGTCGAAATGGTGGTTGTAGTTATAGAAGCTATCGCGGTTGTGGCAGCAGATATTGTTGCTGAGCATAGGGGAGGTAAGACGGCGGGCAGAGAAAAAGGGGAGAAGTTATATCATACTATATGTAGTTTGTTTACACTCTTCGACTGTGAGTTCATCTAGCCAGCTTTATTCAGTCTTCTGTTTTGCTGTTGTCAAACAGGAATCAACACGCGAAACGTACTACTGTGTCGGCCCGATTGATTGCTTAGATCTGATAGAAGTCAGAAACTGTTCTTGTGGGATAGCTGGCACCAGCTAAATTAGCACTGTGTGCTGACGGACTAGGCATTTTTGTTTTTTGCTAATCTGAAATCATGGAATTCCCAGTCCGCCCAACATTTACTGACTGCTGCCCAGGTGACACGATGTCATGGTACAGAAGCTATTCATCTGCGAATATGCTCTTTGTCACCCAAAAGACACGTGTAGCTAGGTCAATGGTATGACAGAGTTATAGCAGCGATCAGGGTATTACATCTTGAGGAGGGGCACCAATGTTTCCTGTTTCCACACTTGATAGGTTATCATCAGCTATAACCCGCATACAAATGGAGGAATCCAGTTTTAGCAATGACCCGCTTATCTCTAGCTAAACTCCACCCACGCTTTGCCAGTGTTGGAATCAATCGATCCCTGCACTCTCTGAATATCAATTTCCAGAAGACTATACAGGTAACCTGTTGACAATTTTGAACCGAATTTGACTGGGTGCTGTCGCTGCCTATGGCAGCAACGGCGCCGTGTTAAATTAGTTTCAAAATATTCAATACCATGTTTATTAAAGAGTAAAGACATACAATTCGTACAAAGTAACGGACTAAGCGTTGAAGACGGACTAAATCGAGTCATTCATGACGTAATTGATTATGACGTCATCCTACATGTGCCGTAGTTGATTATGCCAGCATATATGATTGACTGATAAACTGGATTAATCAATTGCAGTGAGACATGAATATCGCCACGGATGCACGTGTTCATTGAATCCATATTCTCTTGTGTTCAGAGAAATTTGAGATGGGCAGTAATCTGAAATTGGCATGTCAATGTTTCTATCATATGTCTTGGGCAGATTGTGAACGGAACTTAGTAGTGGTGCCTCAAATGAAAAACCAGCCTGACAATCATGGTCAGGTAAGGTCAAGATGGCTTAAGTACCAAAATGGCCATGTAGGTGACGGTATATGCCATATTCACGCAGTTGACATGGAGCCGATGCTATGAGAAAAGGGCGCCGATTCTCGGCCTGGTGGCTGTCTCAGGTGGTCTGTGTGGTCGATTATTGGCCCTGTTTATATTCTTACTCACATAAGATATAGTTTGGCGGCATGGGCTAAAAGCAATTTTTGAAGAATTTGACAGCAACGACTTCCAAACAAATTGATTTTCATATATTCAAGATAATAGCTATTACATCATAATGGATGCGTTGTATTGGCACCCATATGACACAACTCATTTTGCCGTAAGAATGCCAAATAATGGCGCCAACAGTTTAACACTAATTTGATGACCAATTTGGAAATTATAGTAAGTGCGTATGGAAATGGTTTCTATGAAATCTATGCAGTATGATCTATCACGACAACGCGAGATGTGATTAGTAACCTTTTAGCAGCATCATTGATTTGAAACCAATGGAGGAATCCAGTTTTAATGCCCGGCCCATCTTTAGCTAAACTCCACCCCCATTTCGCCAGTTTTGGAATCGATCGATCACTTAACTCCCTGACTATCAATTTCCAGAAAACTATACAGGTAAGCTGTTGAAGATTTTGAAAGTAATCTGACTGGATGATGTTGCTACATATGGCAACAACAGCGCCAAGTAAAATTAGTTGCAAAATATTCGACAGCATGATTATTAATAGTAAAAACATAGAACACGTACAACCAAGCTTAGTCCGTCATCAATTAAACGTTCGAAATTAACTTAGCTACGGCGTTCATGACGTACATGTTTATGACGTCATCATACACATCATGTAGTTGATTATGACGGCATGTGATTGGTGGAGAAACTGGTATCACCCATTAGCTCCTGACATCTCAATAACGGATCTGATAATTAATTACTAAACAGGTGAATGAAAGGATCCGATTTGTTGCTCAAATATTTAACGCCATATTAAAACTATCACTTGCGAGCTGACGTCACAATTAAAATGACATAGGTCTGTCACATAAGTGTTATGATTCAGTCACCGATGTGTCTGAATTGCATGCCCCTGATTAAGCTGCAATTTAAAGGATAAGTAACCTCATCACATGATGTCTATATGGAGTATCTAATACACCACTCATAAACCATGCATGGAATTTTAAACTTTTTATCATCCCGTCAAAGAAAGATATTCATGCTTTAGTAGCTAAATGTTGGTACATTTCTACAGCCGATGATGGCTGTCATGATGTACTTTCGAACCGATCAGAAAAAACGAGCGCGCCTGCCTCGGCATACGCCCTCACTCATAGAGGTGCCATCTATAGCTTGACAATGTGGTATAAAAGCAACCATACAGGTAAGCTGGCGAATATTTGGAAACTATTTTGACTGGAAGTCAAATTAGTTTGAAAATATTCAACAATATGGCTATTGCATAATAAAGAATGTAATGCATGTTGGCGCTCACTGTTCAACATTTGCGTGAAATTACAAAGCAGATAATTATGATACAGATACTGGAATGTGACAGGATATGAAGGATATGTAATCTATAAACCATAATCTATCAGTTCAATACAACATTTGAGATGCGATTAGCATACCTTTAATAAACATTCGGTGTAATACTATGAAACTAATTTGACAGGGAACACCAGCATCAACACTCGGTCAAATTAATTTCAAAATATTCAGGAGCTAGTATTTATGCTTACCTTAAAATGGGGATTCTGAGAATTTAGATTTCAAAATTTCAAATCGATTCCAACACGAGTACTATGCGCGTGGAACGTAGGTAAAGATGGGCGTGGTATAGCCAGAAATCGATCACTCCTATGGCGCGTCCCGTGTTGCTTTTATCATAGTGAGTGTAATTTGTGTCTCAATGTCCAGTAATCATATGTGACCATGTTTTCCTATGGTGTAGTGTTTCATAATTTGTATGCACGTGATTTGACTAGCAGAAGCTGACACGATTTGTTTCAAGTTATGTAAACTGTACGTCAACTCATTTATTATAATCAGAAAACAATCTACAACTCGACGTTAATAATCATACTTTCAACTGTCGCCAAATAATGCTTCGTTCGGCAAAATAAAGTACACGAACGCCAGCCAGTCAGGTTGGATATCCTATAGATCTTAAGAAATTACACATTGTCAGCTAGGACCCTGCCATTACCCATGGAGCGTGTGGTGTTGCTTCAGACTCTGCTACCTCCGTGATTATATTGTCATCCAGTCACGGCATCCGAGTTCAAAACTGGCTTTTCTGACATTGACCATTTCGAAGCTGTGTTCACAGTACATATTTTCAGTGTTTTATATTTATTCATTTAACTATCACATAAAATGATCACGGCCAGTCCACGAAAACGTATACATGGCGCTAGATGCAATTGTTCGAGTTTATCATTAGAATACAGTCTTTGAAAAATGACGGAAATCATCTGCCAATTTGCATACAGTGTTTAAAAGTTTACCACGAGAAACAGTTGGTCGATAACTCAGCCAGTCATTCCATGTAAATCATGAAAAATAATCTGTCAGTGTTAATTGTCTGTGAGGAAGCGAATTTGAGAATTAAATACAGTTAATTGTGTGTATTGTAGAACCTTATATATGTGATCAGAACATGTGCTTCTTTAAGACAGGTGTGGGGTAACCATAAAACCCCAGTACGGCATCTTGTAAAAGTGAGGGACTTTTCTGTAATAAATACAATATAATACTCCTTTACTCAGGTATTTCCGTTTCAAGACAACACTACTAAAAATGTGTTGAATATTTTGAAATTAATTTTCGACTGAGAGCTCCTGCTGATATATGAAACAACAGTTCATAGCCAAATTAGTTTTCAAATTATTCACCAGAATATTCCTTACACTTTAGAGAATTTGTAGTTTCTGGTCTGAAGTTAGTTCCGTGACTCCCTGCCCTAAAAATACCATATTTAGCCACGCTGTAGCGTGCAGCCTGTACGGACTATACAATCCCTGATTGAGACTTGTGTGAAATAAAACGCAAGTCGTTTGAAGACTACAGATGATCAGAATGGCCTTTGTGCAATGCATTCTACCTGCCCACTAGGTAATAATGGAGGACTCAAGTTACAGCTATATCCCGTCCATCTGTAGCTACACACAGCCCACGCTTTTCCGGTGTTAGATCGATCGATGCCTGCACTCTCTGAATCTCAATTTTCACAAACCTATCCAGGTACGCTGTTGAAGCATGGTAGCAACAAGGCCCAGTCAAATTAGTTAACATTAAATGGCATGTTCATTAAATGCTCAAGACATACAATTCGTACAACTGTTCAAGGTCAGAGACGGATTATTTCTGCCAATTATCATTGTGGATTGTGACAATGTATTGTGATGTCAAACTATGCGTGACGTAGTTGATTATGACGTCATATGATTGACCTAAAAACTGAATTCCTCAATTAGACATACAACAAGCGTACATTATTCGGTGGACAAGCTTACATAACCTGTGTAAAACTTAATATTTCCCGAATAAATCTAGGAAAACACCATTTGGTTTTTCCCTGAGCGAAGCCAGTGAAAAACATTTTTGCGCAAGTTTTACAAGCCAGTACACTCGGCAAATCACGGATACAGCGAATTTTTCACCAATCTGATCGATGAATTAATTAGCCATCAGACCAGGGTATATATGTATCACATTACAGTGATTTGCAATTTGTCAGTGTGTGTTTTCAAAGTGTAGCTGTGCAGTATTCCTAGGTTGGACATTGAGCGTGTGTGTATGTAGTGATGGAAACGCCATTTGTGTTCCACCTGACTGAGGTGATGCGTTTAGAGCACTGGTCGCACAAGCCTTCTGTCTCGCAAAACACTTGTATAATGCTTTTAATACTGACTAGATCGAGAAAGCCATGGACATTTCCGGTTTTAGCTTTGCCCCGCCCATCTCTAGCTAAGCGCCACCCACATCTCGCTCGTGTTCGGATCGATCGATCTCTGAACACACTGACTATCAATTTCAAAAACCCCAATCAAATTGGTTTCAAAATGTTCAACAGCATGTTTATTAAATAGCAAAGAATTACAAAGACATACAATTCATACAACGTGTCGGACCATTTGAGATTTCATGACGGTCTATATGGAACTCTTTGTGACGCAATGATTGTGGCGTCATACACGCGCTGAGCTGATTATGACGTCATACGAGGTCTGATGATGGATGGATACTCCGGAAAGGTGAATTACTAATTAACCATCAACTCGGTCTACATTTTCTCACAAAACACCAGCCATGATCTCGACACACTTTATGCCGTCTTACCAGCATGAAGATGTTGTCAATATGCCAATAAACGTACTGTTCTATACTGATTGTTGACCGGTACGTTGATACATTGAGCAAGCCATTATCTTTGCCGCGTTTTAGTCCATTACTGATTGCACCAATTTCATTTATGTTTCTTATATTATAATTTAGGATAATTAGTTAAAAATCGATTTCAGATAACATACCTCTTGTTAAGGAATGTTGGTCTAAACCATAGACACATTATAGGAATAGAATGAACTTCCGCATACCTTGACTATTGGACTAGATGTCTGCCGGTGACGTGAGTTTAGTAAAACAGCAGTGCGCCTGACCGGGCATTTTCAGATTTGGATATCTCGAAGCAAGCTGTCAACAACAGCTGTTCAGCGCATGTGTTCATTTCATCTCGGCAATTTGTCACCAACTCTCAGCCGATCGTCCCGTTTCCTAGCACGCTATTCATTCTTCAGGCTAGTGCCCGGTCCAATCGGCATGCTCTATAATACCGTGCTAGCGGCTAGCCTACATAATACAGTGACTCTATGTTTCCCTTAATCAGAAGAGAGACCTCACAAACATTTTTATCGTAAAGGAAATTAAGTTGTCTATATTAATCTGGCATTCTATTTGAATAGGTCATAGAATTCGCAACACAAAACAAGATTTTGTTAGTAATATGATATTCTCAGAAAAACGAGATCGTGAAAACAAATAATGAACTCTGAAATTCCGCCTTTGACCGAGTCATGGCCAGTCTATAGACCTTAGATATAATATGTCTATAGTGTAGACCTCTCAGATGGTGTTCATCGTCATTATGGTGACAGCATTGAAGCCATAGCTTAACTAAAGGAATGGAGACAGACTTGTTGCCATTCTACAAATACGGGCTGGCGGTATGAGGAGCTTTGAATTATATTTTACTAGTAGCTTTATCAGAATTGCCATTCGACCACAGTACTGTCATAGGCTGAGTCTGGGTTCGTTCCAAATTCTCCGTTCTGCACATGTACATCTGCGTGAACCGTGTTGACACTTGCCACTTTGCTTGTTTTGCCAGTTCTCGTACCGATAGCACGCTGAATTTGGCTTTGCTTTTGTACGTGGGCTAGTGACGTGTCTTCCATGAAATCTGCGACACAAGAGACCTAGTGGCTGGTACTCTTCGCAGTCAGTAGTGCTGGCCCGAAATTATATCAACTCACCAGTCCTAGTTACCAGATTCGTATATTCTGAGGGCCAAGAGAACCACTGGCCCACCCAGTCCTCCGATTGTCTCTCTTCACAGCAATAGAGGGATCCATTTCCAGCGATGCCCCGGCCATCGCTAGCTAAGCTCCATCCGCGTGTTGTGATAGAGTTATATAATTTGAGCACTGAATTCTCAGAATACCATAATCAGTGTAATTATACAGGTAAGCTGATGAAGAATTTAAAAATATTTTGACTGGATGTTCTTGGTGCCTATTTCAACAACAGCGTCCAGCAGATTTACTTTAAAAATATTCAACAGAATATTTACTAAATAGTAAATCCATCCGACATACACGTTATTCACTTGACGGTCTTTTCAAGGTTCGGGTTGGAGTATTCTCTCTGTCAGTTATGATTGTCACGTTAGCCTGCATTTGACGTAATTGATTTTGACGTCGTATTCTTGATCGACGGATTGGATGTTACTATTACCTCCAGTACGCCATTATATCAGCTTACTGGTAGTAGTGACCAGAAAAGATGGGGGATCGTTACATCCTGAGAGCAGATGAGTGGCATTGCATAAATCGTGTTCATGGACTGGTAAACCGGTGTACCGACCGTTACAAACAGAGGTGTGAGCCGAGCCAGAGCAGTTCACAGTGTCTTTGACTCTAGTCATCGGGTTCTAACACATTGCAGATCTAGTGCAGTACTGTATAAGTAGAATCTAAGATCGATAATCCTGGTATAGTCAATAGCCCAATATCCACATAATAATAGGCATATCTTTACAGACGAGGACATTTCACCGAGTCTTGTTATCTCCGTCAGCAATGGTTGCATAATGCCTTGGTCGTTGACGTAATTTGTTTATGACCTAACCGCTCGATAACTGGTAGACCCGTGGTTTGGGTACGATACCAACAACCTAGGTTTACGTTCCCAATTAAATACAGATAACATACCGACTTTTCTGCTGACATGATAAAGCCTTTCGTTATGGTCTGGAACTGAGGCAGCTAGAAGTACCCCATCTATGGTATTGCTACACTTCACCGGCAACATTTATATAAGAGAAGGCTACCCAGTTACCCTTATGATGAAATGATCATGTCCAGTTCCTCAATCCGGAGCTGGTGGGTATGGTGGCACTACAGTGAAATTCAACAAATATAATATGTGATTTCTACGTTTCATTCAGGAATGTACGACGGCATTTTGACTAGACACCGCCAAGAGAATTTGGGAGGTATTATTTGAGATTGTTCACTTGTGACCACGCATTTTAGTATTGATTATTGGAATTCAGTTGTAGCGATGTTCATGCATACACGGGCAGAACGTTCATAATATGAAGTTGCTGCTCTTTTCGCAGTTTTAAGAGAAACACGAGCCCATGAAAACAGCATCTAGCACATCTGCCAGTAACTCTCGCCTGGAACTGTACCGCAAACGTCGCCGATCTCCCAGTACAAGTGAGCATAAAAGTGGATGTGGAAACGATCAGCGGTATTGCGAGCCAGTTGAGTAAGATCACGCTGTTATCCCAATATGGTGGCCATGTCCATTTATCTTAGAGATGGACGTCGGATAGCGTATTACCCTTGCCGATGTAATCACAGTCAGGACACCGAACCACCAACTCAGCAGATATATTGATTTGAAATGGATTAATCATCCAATTGATTACAGTAGAAATGCTTGTCTAATTGAAATAATAGATGCAGTTGACATTTGCAATTAGATATCTAATACTTGCAATTATGTATTAAATATTGTATATCTTTTTGAATCATTGAACTTACCTAGACTCCATTATATTGGAACGTTGTGCACATCCATACATATAAAATAAAATTAACTGTATGTGCCAGTAATGACATATAGGCAGCATTGCATAATAACCTGGTATGGCTAACAGCTTGGACGAACCATAGTCTGATAACGCAGGCTATTAGGCCAGTCCTTGCCAAATAGCGCGCCGTATTGTCCTGCTGTTGGTCTAGTACTAGGCCAGATAACCTGTTAACAAGATTATACCACTAAAATGTAAATAATATAACTCAATTCTTCAGACTTGTAAGAAAGACAGTGTAAACTACTGAACTGGAAGGGTTAATAATATTGTCGTAAAAACTAAATGAAGGGGTTGTGCACTATTAAATGATGAAGACATAGATGGCAAGCGTTTCTATTGGATTTTAATCAAATTTAGCTTAATCATATGGACATGTCTAATTAAGTTAATTAGTGTTATTTCAACAATCCGCATCTGCTAATAGCATTGACTAATTTAATAAGGCAGTCGAATATAAAAGAGCTGACCAGCTACATGGCTGTCATCTAATCTATCAGCCACCTTCTGGATAACGCAGCTGTAGCTAACGTATTTGAATTCTGAATGGACGTAGCTGATTTATGCAACAGCGGCATAGACAAGACTAAGACGGCGTAAATAAAAGTTCAAGGTAACAGCGGTGAATGATCTTCATATTGCGTGTCACCTTATTTTGAATCCTGCATTAATGGGCTATCCGACTGTTCACTCAGATATGACGTCATACTCTATTACGTCACTAGTTCGCAAGGGTACAATGAAAATAACGAAAATCTAACTGGTGTCTTGTCGCCTGAAGAAGACTTCGCACACCGTCCTCGCGCCACCCGGAGTTCTCGGAGAATATGGTAGCGGGGCTGGTTCTGCTACAAACAGATTTGGTTGACAGTGTAGGGAGTCAACGTGTAGATGGCATATTCTATTGTTCATCCAAATGTAAATGCATGACGGATGCGATTCCGGTGATTGACCAGAAGCATCAAGGATATTACGCGTTCAACCAATTGGTTGTTATTTAATTCCATCTACTATATCTGGAATTACTCAGTTATTTGTGACGATTGGAATAATGTCCTAACAAAACACTCATGAGATGTGTATTTTTCGTTATGAAATACATTCATTGGAATAGATTTCTGTACATTTCTATGGAGGAGTTCGCGTATAGTTCGATAGTCGTGGACATCGCTAAATTACTTGATTGCCCATTTCTATTTATAGGGAAGAGTACAAGTACCACAGTGTGCTTTATCTAGCTCGCTTAGCTACAATTGAGCGACTACAATAATTGAGTAACAAATTTCGTTCAACATATTTGAGCAACGAAAGATACAAAACGTTACAGTAGCCAAGATAGTTGTACGACGTGATATGTTAAGTCTACAAAGTATCCATCAAGACTTTCAGAGACTATGCGCCCCGCGATTCGTGATATGCATATACCATATTTTAAACGATATCAAGCACTGCCGGTTTGGAAACTGATTATAACATATAAATATCGAAACACCGAATATGAACATATTTTCGTTTTTTTTGTATCATCATTGTTCAAAATGAAAGCTACTAATCAGCGCCAATCGTGAAAAGTGCAATGAGTAACGATTTATGTCTAAGACATCATTATACATGCTTTTTCCTGGAATATCTCTGAGTCGTCTCTGATGATGACTCCATTTCCGTTTTCTAAAAGGCTAGCACGACACAAATTATCCCAACACTATATGAAGAAGAATATTTCTTCGAATGAATAATAATTGTTTATCTAATCATGATGCGGCTGACACTTTATGATCTTTGTCTAAATGAACATATGACATTAAAAATATCTAACACATAGCTGACAGACTGTTGAAAGCGGGCTTTTTTGCCACATTGTGTCTAATTTAAAACAAAATCTTTTCGACTGGCGTGTAACGGTGTGAATGTAACAGGCTAATAATAACAACTGGGTCTCGCGATCGATCCTTTTAAGAAAGGAATTTTGAAATATATTGGGTGAACTATTAACGGAGCAGTTTGGTTGAAGACGCACATTCGTATTATTGTGAGATCCCATACACCAGTGCGAGAAAGCGCCTCGCGCGGGTCTCCATCAAAAGAAAAATGCCTTCAACGCCGAAGCGGAGGATGAGAGTGGTAAAAAGGACCACCCTAACTAATATAGTTATTTCACTGTTGTGTGCCTACGGTGTGTACTTGAAGATACGGTGGCTGCTTCCCATGTATTTCAGCACCGTTGTCTTCAGCTAAAGATACTGTTGTAGTTGGTACCGATTATTTTTGTGTACCTAAAAATGGCTTAGACTAATGGCGTAGCACCAAATGTCTTTAACAAATACGGCTTCCTGGCGAGGATGCTCGGTAGTGTTGCCGATACCCCACGGAGGATCTCTCCTCAGACCGACAGCATGCAACATGTTGTCTAGTGGTAGCTTCAGAGCCGCAGAGCAACCCCTCCACATACCGTATCACAACCACAAATAACAACACATGGACAAATCACATTGACAGAAGCGTTTTTTTTAGAAAGCGGATTTTAGCTTACTTATGGTGGGGAGAGAAACGTATTTCCATCTATGATGGCTATCCCATACGGTGTGGTGAGCGCTAAGACTTTACCCAGTCACCGTTATGAGTTAGATGGTGATCCGTTTTTCTATCTGTCATCTAAGGTTTCGAGTACGCACCGTATGAGATCCATACCCTGGCATTACCGTTGAGCTGGTTTAGTTTTGGAGAAAGTTGCCTTAAGAACACTGCTGGGATGGCACCGGTGTTGTCTGATTTATATTTTCGCAGTGTTTCCTACTTTGGCATAAAAGGTCTTGCTTAATAGGTATCCGCAGATACACGGGGTATGTACGTGAACGGCAAATTGATTCTGGCCAGCAGGTAGGTAGGTAGGTAGGTAAGTTAGTTGGTTTATTGGCCGCTCACACCGAGATGTATTTGGGCCGTGACTCACTCTGAAAGGTGCTTCCCCGAAGGGTTGCGTTGTTCCCCTGAAGGGTTGCTATAAACAAATGTCAAAACTGAAAAATGTCGTAAAAAGTTGTTGCTGGGAGTGTGTTGCCTGATGTTGGCTAATGAACTGTTTTTGGCAGGGTCTATGTTGTATGCCGTGTTGAGGAGGAGTGGGAGGGGGAATTACTTTATTTCTCATGGAGGTGGGATGGGGTGGAGGGCAGTCTATAAAATAAAATCTCAAAACGGGAATCAGGAAAATTTTAAATAAAAAAATATTATTACGAAACTGAATGATACTACTATCAACTAAGAATAAACAAATTAAAATAATAACCTGTGATTAAATAAACAAGAAACGGGGAAAATTAAGTTTAAAATTCAGTGTTTGTAAACTAAATACCCAAATTTAACTTAGAATTATAACCTGTTGCTATTAAATATAGTAAGTTGAATGCACGTGGCACTATTTGGGAGTTAAAATGGGCCTAATAGTCACGTCGTTAAGTCACTAAAAATCCTTTCATACTTATGATACAATGTTGATCCAGCGCTGGGCGAAAGGAGAGCAAAGCAGAGAGACAGCATCTACATTAAAAGCAAAGCAACCTCAATCACGACCTCCGTGTCCGGTTTTCGTGTTTCCACCAACACGCACCAACGTTTTCGTCATTGCATCATCGGGCGAATCGTCACCGCAGATAGAAGTACACGGCAGATAGAAGCAGCAAGCTAGTAGTGTCACCACTCCACTCGGCTAACGGCGATACGCCCATCCAAGTGGCACCAATCCCACATCCAAATTCTTGGGTTCTGGCTTCAACGTGCGTAGTCACGTTCGTCCTCCAAAGTCCCCTTTTTCCTTTCTCATCATTTTCTTCTTTTTTTCCTGCTGTAGTTTCTTGAGACAGTCCTAACCATTCTGGCGGTGGGCATTCAAACAATTATTTCGGCCAGACGGCCAGAGAAACGTAGTCAAAGGCAGTTACTCTCCACTTTAATTTAGGAGGCCTTAATATGGGGTCTTATTGACCGTGAAGAAGAGTTTTTAATAACAATTCTCCATTTGAAGAGTAACAGTTCTTGACTAGCTTAAAAATCTGTCCTATCGAGCTATCATAGTTCTAGGTTTAACGGTAGCATATTATGCTTTCTGGCGAGTGCATGAGCAGCGAACTTAATGTAAAATTGGTGCCGTTGTGAGAAAATACAGTGATGCATTTGTTGTTGATGTATGGTGTAACCTAGGTGTATTGCAGTCCAAATATTTGTGTAGTTTTTACTGCTAACTAACAATATTGGCAGAATTCCTGATTACATGTATTTACATTCATTAGGAATATAGGGTCGATTCGACCCACGGTTCCGTCTATTTCCTGACACCGTTTACAATGCATAACATTATGTACAATATTGTCTTAAAGCGGAGGTCGCATCCGACCTTACGGTACCACTTAGGGCGGTACTTTATTTATTATTAATAACGGTATACATAACTAAGATATGTTCCTATGTGTGGTGCATCTATTTATCATCAGTGCAGTTTAACCGTCACATGTAGTCTTTGTACCGCTTTCTTGCGGTATGAGTTGAGGCATGGTATTGCTGCCGCCTGGAGGATTACTGCAGGATGCTGGTCGTAATGTTTCATACTGGAATACAGTGAAGAATAAAGCCAATTCCGGTGGCTAACATGTCCTAATGAATAGTTCAACGTAATACCGTTATACTGTGTGTGTTTTAAGAGTGACGGATGTCTCCATCGTTTAGAGATGGTAAGTACATATTATGTTGAATTATTTTCTCGGCATAAGACAATCCACGCCATTTAGCTCCATTGTTTTCTACCACCGTTTCTGTAGTGGCACGGCTAGTCTGGCGAGACATGTAAAACACCACCGTTCTTACATACTAATTTAGATGGTGATGACCAAAAGCCTTACAGCGCAATGAAGGCACCACTGGTGACGGTGGTCAAAATAAAGAGCCTTCCTTTTAATTTAGGTTGTTACTCCTGTTGATCTACCAGGAGTGTACAAAAACTTGGTACGGTGCCGAGCGTGGCTGTCTGGAGAGGGAACCTGACTGTAATAATCTGCGTTGGTGTAGATTGCAGAACGTGAGCTCTACACAGTAGTCACACAGTGAGAATGCTTCCACTCTGACCGAGTCGGCATCCCTTCTATCAGAGTTTGGCTTTGAGAACGCCTTTTATACTCTGTGAGAGCCTGTGCCAGCCGGCTCAGCCAACCAGAGCGTGTGTTGTGTGAGAGGCAACGTAGCTAAAGCAATCGTGCCTAACTCTCTCTCTCTCTCTCTCTCTCTCTCTCGCTCTCACTCTCTCTCTCTCTCTCTCTCTCTCTCTCTCTCTCTCTCTCTCTCTATCTCTCTCTCTCTTTCTCTCTCTCTCTCTCTCTCTCTCTCTCTCTCTCTCTCTCTCTCTCTCTCTCTCTCGTTCAGGCACACGCCCAGGCAATGTCCATGCTTAGTCGCAGCTCCAAAAGAGTCCGTTTTAATTTTGCCATATCTTCGCCAGATCTGAACCGATTTAATTTCTGTTCAGAGTGTTAAATTCCTCATTCAATTCTGATATTAATACATACCAAACTCTTTGAGGACGGTCCCATATTACGGAATTGCCATAATATGAGCAAGTATATACATAAGTTGCCAGTCTCCGCCGACTAACGCGTCAATGTTTGTTTACCTCTCATGGCCGCGCATGCGCGTAGGGCGATCTCACGAACTCTCGCCGTCTTGTACGCACCCAACGGCGATCTGCGCTACACCTCATAGAGACTGTCCGTCGGTACACTCCTAGTACGTGAGAGAATCAATCCATCTGTTGAACCGGTTAACTAATTTGGCAGCATCCACTGAACCTCCTAACAGTGCAAATGAATAACAAATTCACACTGCATAAAGAATATGACCATTCATGAGCATCACTAGTGGACAACTCTACGCCAGTTGGGAAAAGAAGGGAACGATGTGTTAAAAGAGGACGATAGTATAAGTGACTCAAACATAAATGCAAACAATTGCTGAGATGTTTCTAGTATGGCTATGGAATCCTTTGACAAAGAAAGTTAACATTCCTGCTGGTATGTGAGGAGTTACTTAAAATGTTACTGACTAAATTGACAGCATATATCAATCCCCTAGTTACAAAATATTATAATTTAATATAGAAAGGTAAAAACGTACGTTTTGCGTGAAAATAATAACCATATGATAATAGTCCTATTAAAATATATGTGAACACAGAGTCCTAGAATAATGTTCAATCACATAAATGTTCACGGGGTGGGGTACTCGCTAAGATTTAGTCGATTTATGACGTTGTAAAATGGGACATAATGTTGATGTCAAACAGATGACAAAAGTCTATGAGAGCAGGAGCTCGAGGATCACCAGGAATGGGAGTTCACTGAAAACGTCTTTTGGAAACTGGAGGATTCCAAATTAAACAGCAGTTTGCGGTGACACATCAAAAGATAGGCACGACAAAATAATTTGATGAATTTATAATGTCGCTAGCAACGGAAGTGGAAGAAGATCTAAGTTTTCCCGAATCCGGATGTGGATGTGGATAACCAAGGTATGCCATAACGTTGATGGTAGGATACATGCACACCATGATTTCTCCACTCACAGAAACAAACACAATTCACGCCACATCACTAGTGATCCACGGACAAAAATCGAAGGGCGACGTGGATCTGGATAGATTTTGAGACTGGCATCACAGCTGTAAGGCTGGTGAGAGTCCTTTGACACTGTGCGCAGAAAACAGTACAGTTTATGCAGGAAGTCATATGTATCCAACTGTTGATGGTTTAAGATTTCTACACAACACAGGAAGAACTGATGACAAAGTGTTCTTAAAATATGATCATAATTCTTCCATGTCGACGATACTGCGTGGATCTTATGAATGCAGTGGAATAAATTCTCCATCCAGAAAAAGATCTCATAATGGAAGGTTTCTGGAAGTTACAAATTCCATTGAAAACAGCAGACTCACTGATGAAACAAACTAATATCCAAATATTTCGATGATGAATACTGTCTAGATGGTCAATTTAGCTGGCACCGACTGGTCATCTGGCATGGAAATCTCTAAAGGTTCCTTTATACTTGCTGTGGAACTGGGGAAGAATGTGTGTTCCCTGCAAAATATCAGCTGGAAATGATGATCATCTAATTACTTTGTCTCTAATGAGAGCAACGGCCAAAGGGTCCATGCGGAGGGTAGGCAAAGCTCTAACTGTTGCTGCGAGAAGGAATTAATAACTTTGACACAGAATTGCTAGCGGTTTGCCTGTCCCTCACTTATCAAAAATTAGCTTGCAAGGTACATGTAGAGACTGCTAAGCATCTCCTTCTATAGTCGCCGATTTCTAAAAAAAAGCCACGTTACTGATGAGGAAGGCAATCAGCGTGTAAGAGAAACACGTTTACTGGAAATGGATAATATAGACTCCATCACATGTATGATTGCAGAATCTTCAATCTTTTAGTAACTCAGTTGATACCAAGCGGATTATGAATCCGTTTTCAGAATCGTAAAGCTCATATAATTTTGTTCCTGGAAATTACATGTACGTTTCCTACCGGTGTGTTAATAAGGAAACGACACTTATACATACTTAATGTAATTGGGCACCTCAGTCATCGATATTGGCCCTGCGGGTATGTAAGCCAGCAATGCACAGATGCACGCCTATCAGTGCGAACAGGTATGACATTAGCTGTAACCCCTACTAGCAACCAGGTGGGAAGGAAGTATGCACATATGCATGCTTCAGATACGAACGTCTGGCTCCCACCCACGGGACGTTCCCTGGTTTCAAAGTATACAAATTGATTCCAACACTCGCATATACATTGAGCGATGCTTAGCTAGAAATTGGCGTGGAATATTTAGAAATTAATTCCTCCATGCTGCAGCGAGGAATTGAAATATGAGTGTATTAATGCAAGCCTGCATACAGGGACTTCCACTTCCTCACCATATAAATATTCGTTTCTCACAATCAGACATACGTTATCAAATCACTGTGATCCCCAGACTAATATGAGATATTTTCTTTAAGCATCTACATGATTCAGGTACGTGAATCAAGGAGATGCCTAAAGAAAATATTTCATATTTGTCTGGGGATCACAGGGATGAAACAGCGGAAGTTCTCTTGATGCTCACTTCGTCAGTAGGAGGCATACTAAGGGGCTGTAGCTCGTCAATACTCAACTTAAATCCTGATAATATTAGCCCTGCGTATAATGGAAATCAGTTACGTATTGGTCATGTTAGATAGAAACTCACATATATGAAAACAGGAGTCTGTTCATCACATGCGAATAACGCACCGGTGCCTATAACGACGGTGAAATATAAATCATTATGTTGTAACAATGTAGAAGCTCCAGCATTCTCACATGCGGTATCGGAAGCATGACAGCATACTGATGGGTGGGTCGCTTAGAAAAGCGAAGGTATCCTAATCCAAGCCATATGCTAATAAGGAAGTATTATCAGGAAGCCTGATTGGTCAAGAAGGTGTGACATGCGTCCCACCTGAAAAAAACTTTATAATAATGGAAACTGCCTCTGTTTGTCGTGGTCTTGAGGAATGCGCATTTGCAGACCAAGAGGGGCTTATGTATGACGGTTTATCACCGGAACGTATACCTTGATAACATGGCCAGTCATTTCAGTGGTAAATTAGAAATATAAGCTTCCTTGGTCTGCAAATTGTCATTTTCTATAAGGAAGTTGAAATTGTCTTGAACTAACTCGGGGGTTAAGGCGCTAAGCTAGGTGTGTCTCTTTGCTGACAATGCGCATCAGCCGAACACTAAAACCATATACCAGCAGTCAGGGGTGGCCAAACCAATTCCAAGTAGATGAACTAGTCATAGCTCCAATGATAACACCGGGCCCATAACAGATTGACCGGATGGGCAATTTTGTAAACACTGTGTGCCCACGGTCAAATAAATCCAATAGCGTGTCATCGTAAGCCAAAGAAAGTAAGGCAACCGTGAACCCCTCAAAGACGATATGCAGATCTTCTTTCACCACCCTTTAACCAGTTTGTTTCCAAGCAGAGTTCCGGCAGAATGACAGTGTTTCCCCTCTCTACAGTGGGACGACGGGAAGAATGGCCACTCAAACAGCATCTAGTGTTTAGTCCTAAAGGGGGTCGGTGGACATGCTGCCATTTCAGGTTTACTGAGTAATAAATAAGGTCACTGCATTGCACACACTAATTATCTCTGATCACTCCTCCATACGCATTATAATTTTATCTTCACAGCACATCACTAGTTCTTGGTGGAGACTTCCACAAAAATTGTCAAATTTTGATTTTCGTGGATGCCCGTGGGAAACTTCCCAATCGGCCCAGTTCTAAATCCGGCCATGTAACTTGTGCGATAAATATGATATATTACACTCATTTAGTATGATTTCGTTTATAACTCGCTATATAGCTCGTGACAACTAACATGTTAATAAAGGATTGTGATAAATCTGATACGAAATGTCAGCACGGTTGAGATCCTCGTTTTCTTAATCATTAACACTCTAATGTTAAACTTTTTTTTTCAAATTAAATTAACCGCTGAACTGGTGTACATTTTCCTATACATTTGGTGGAAGATGTTGCTGTCATAGACAGCAACATCCTCCGCCAAATGTCTTGAAAATGTACACCAGTTTCTTTGCTATTGACACAGCAAACAATGGAATTTTAACAGCAGAGTGGTAACGGTTAAGCTCTTTGGCAAACAGCAAGTAAGATTTTAGAATCCTTAGCATAGACAATGACCTGATAATAGTTTCTGGGCTGATACTGGCCCAATAACGGGCCACATACATTCCGATATTAGCCCATTATTAGAGTTATCACGGTGTAGTCGCTGCAATGTATGAATAACTGTATGATATGATAATCTAGGAGGAAAATTGTGAAATACTTGAAACACCTCGGAGGCATTATTTCCAAACCTTCGGCATGTCATCAAACGTTTCAGAAACGGAGATCCAGTACCAATATTTCAAGTGTCATAGCCTATTTGACGCAGAGTCCAAAACAAAGTGAAAGTTGAATTTATTCGAGGATATCTGCCGTTAGAGAGAAGGGCTCTTGTCACTTCCAAGCATAGCAAACCTGCTGTCGAATCTGTTCAGTTTCCCAGTAGAAAAGAATACATACTGTTAGGAAGCAAACACACTTTGCCATGGTATCGCGTGCTCTATAAAAATTAAAGCTGAACGCTTCGGTTCATCTTAAAAGGAAGGATCTCTTTAGAAAGAAATAGGACATATATATTCACTTTAAACTCGACATTCGCTTTAAAGTTAATAATATTTTCCCCGAAAATCATACCTTTTCAGATGCTTGTTTAGCTTTGACAATTCCTGCCATGAATAACATATGGTCGCAAGTGACATTTCTAGGGAAACCTGAATTTTACACTATTAACTCTTAGCACTCTGGTGTCAAATTTCTTAATTTTCAATTCAAATTAAAAGATGAACTGGTGTTCATTTTTCAACAAATTTGGTGGGAGATGGTGCTGTCGTGGACAGCAGCATCTTACATCAAGATTGTTGGAAAATATACACCAGTTTCTTTGATACTGACACAGTAAACGATAGAATATTGGCATCAGAGTGGTACGGGTTAAGTACTATAGGGTGGCCCCTTTAGTTGGTAAAAAGGTAGCAAGTAACATGATACAGTACTTGGAAAACGTTGACAATCACATGGTGGCAAGTGTAACTATGCTCAGATGATGACTAACGCATTATCACAAGTGCACTCTTTAGAGAAACACAAGGTCGCAAGTGACACCATGGCATATGTAGCCAACACTTCGTGTTTAGCCCGAGGACGAAGCATGGCTTCAGGAAGAAACACACGACTACGATTTGTCCAAGTTATTGCTGCAAGTAATGCTCCAAATGTCAGAACCAGTTGCTGAACAGTCCAATTATAGTGCCATCTTCGTTGCTGCTGATACTGGAATGCCAGAACATGTTGCTGAAGAGTCCAATGGTGGCACCGTTGATATTGCTGCATATGGGATGTCAGGACTTGTTGTGGAGCAGCCCAATAGTGTCATCGATAATTCATCTGAACCTGGGAACTCAGAGGCTGGGGAGAGTCAACGTATGGAGAGTACCGCCGACATGCAAACCACTGCACAGGATAGCACGCATCAGCATTTCGTGAGCGGAAACATGATAAAAAAGAAGAGCAATGGAAAAGGAACATTAGGAAATGGGCTTACCATTGTGGTGAGGAGTACGTGCTGTGGAGGAACAAGTAGAAAGGAGACGTATTACCAACAATCGTGTGTAATCGATATGCTAATGCCTGTAAGGGAATGCTGCCCGATGAAAAGTGGCATGTCTTGTTTAGGAATCATTGGCAGATGGGAAACAGCCAGTGCCAGCGGGACTATATATCTCTCGATGTCCTGAGCAAAGAGACTTCACGCAAGGCAAAGGCAGACTGCAAAAGGAGGCAAACACTTCATTATTTGTTTTCTGTGGACGGGAACAAATTGATGTGTGTAAAGCCGCATTCCCTCCCTCCCTCCCCCTACCCCTCCCCACCCTCCCTCCCTCCCTCCCTCCCTCCCCCCCCTCTCTCTCTCCCTCCCTCCCCCCCCCTCTCTCTCTCTCTCTCTCTCTCTCTCTTTCTCTCACTCATACACTCTATCGCTCACTCTCTCAACCACTCTTTCTCTCTCTCTCTCTCTCTCTCTCTCTCCCTCTCTCGCTCTCCCTCTCTTTCTTCTCTCTCTCTCTCTCTCTCTCATACGTTCTTTCCCAATATCTCTTTCCAATCTCCACACCCAGTCCGCCATTCCTCTCGCGAAATTGCTCTCACCCTCTCTCCGATCTCTCGCCCTCACTCCTTCATCCAGCCATCCATCACTAACCTCTCCCCATCTCTCTCTCCCCCCTCCCTCCCTACCCCCCTCTCTCCATCTCTCTCTCCATCTCTCTCTCTCTCTCTCCCTACATGCTTCGCTCTCAGTCCTTCTATCTCACCATCTCTCTGCCCATCTCCTTCTCCAACCCCCTCATCCCCTCTCACCCTCCAACTACCCAGTAAATTGGTTAATGGTGTGCGTGCGGTAGGAGTTCATTGAAGCCACCATATTTCTGTAAACGGTTTCTATCTTAGAGAACCACAGCCTACATCAACACCATCATCACGGTGAACAACAAGGAACACGCTTAGCTGAAAATAGGAAATTGATTAAACACAAAAAGGGTATATATATCAGATCGTTACATTCCTCCAATCCTGATCGTCTGAAAAGCCAGATGGGCTGATTGCAAGATATCAAACGTGGTATTGCTGATCAAGACCCGGTCTCGAGATAATAAAGTCCGAAAAGCTTCCAAACATCCTCGAAAATGGTACTCAATTCCGCCTGTTTGTGATCATCAATTAACAACTCATTTATGGATGAATTCAAGGAATGGAAAATAACAGATCAATGGTGAAGAAAGTAACGTAGAATATGACAAGAATGAGAGCTCTCCATGTTGGCAGATTGACAGATAAAATAGCATATCACTCGATCGTACGAGATGAAGGTGACATATAGTTTCTGACACGATCTATTTGCAGGTTGCTATAATGGGAGTTTTATCAACGGTATGGCAGCGTTCACTTACTTTTTACATTTCCGGTGATAACCGATACATTTGGTAAAGAGCTGTCTTGAAATCATATTTGATTAATTCTTCAGCAGTTGGAATTCCAGTACCCCAATGTCAAGACAGCTATATACAAGAAACTAAAAAAAATGGAAATTAATCTAACTGGAAACTGGTTTCAAAGTAGTGGACATATTATTCAATTATGCATAATAAAGACGCAGGATCCAGTCTCCGTTCAGCCGTCTGGCGATCGCTATGACATAGGCAACCTCCTTTACTCCTCGTTGCCTCTGTCCACCCAGGAATAAATGGGTGGCAGTGTAAAACTGGGGAAGTTACCAATAATAGACTGAAATAAAATCAGCCTACATATGGTGTGAATGAGACCTGGAATCTGGGGATCGAAAGACGCCAACCTGACTGATGGACGGACGGGTGGACGGAGGTCCCTCCGTCCGGCCACCCGTCCGCCGTCACTCCGCCCACCCGCCCGCCCGCCCGCCCGCTCTCCCGCCAGTCCGTCCGCACATCCGTCCTTCTGTCTGTCTATCCTAGGCATATCTCGCGACTCCTACGCGGCAGAATCACCAACATTGGCGCATACATCCTTGTTATGAAAGGCTAGAAGTTCGAGTTCATATGGTCACAGATCTAGGATACGCGGCCACTTAGTGCATAACGAAATACACATTTTCGTCAAGAACTCTGAAATAAAAGAAGATTTTGGTTGACTAGAAGAAAAATATTGTTTCAGGTCAATATTTTAAATATCTAGGTCACAGGGTCATTAAGTACATCGTGAAGTACACATTTTAGTCGCTATGGCATAACTCAGAAACGCATGTAGGTAGATTTAACAAATGTGTTTCATCCATCCATATTATACGTGGGTAGATGTTTTACGGCTTTCAGGACAACACATTAAATATCAAGGTCACGGTGTCACAAAGTGCATACTGAAATATGCATTTGTGGTCATAACTCCGGAATGCAAGAAGGTAGAATTACCAGATTTAGCACACCCCTTCATATTCGATCACCTTATCAGTGCTTTGAATTTGATATTGTTAGCTCAACTATCTAGGTCAGAGGGTCACTAAGTGCATCGTCGAGTCATGGCGCAAAGGCACGAGTCAGCATCTCCCGCGAGTGCATTCCAGTTAATTCTACTTTCCTGAGGCAAGCCTAATCCAGTATAATTTTATGCTGATGCGCTTTTCTATCAATACGTTTATTGACTGGTCTCCTAGTTCCTAATAATTATGCCATGCATTTAGGTGCAACATTTTCCCACAACGACAACGGCATAATATAGACCGATCACCCAAACATGCAAACACATAATTTAATAACGACTCAATGAACTCATTGTGTATGATTGCTGAAATTGGAGCGCATAGAACAAAGAGTATTTCGTTCAAATTATCTCCAAATAGAAAAAAGAAAATGTTGGTTAAAACAACCCGTTTTTAATTAGTTGTTTTTTTATTTCGGCCACATCTGTTCTTCTCGCTGTTTCGCATGCCCTCATTCTTTTGTTTGTCGTCATAAATATTCTGCTGTTTTACAACAATTATAGCATATACATAACGCGTTGAACAAGAGCGGCCAAACAAGACCAGCCATTTACAAAATCATGAAATATTCTGTAGAATATCTTGCACGTTATTAGACTACGAACTGTGTCATACTTTATCGATCAAAGAATGTTCCATAGATTATTGCCACCTGATTCCAATCGATCCTTGCCATTTGAGATTTTGACATTTGATAATTCCTCGGGACACCCAATGGCAACCTCACGTGCATGTTTGGTAAAGGTCTCTCCAGTAGGACTTATCATACGCACGTGCGCGCAAATTCACACTCGTGTACACGGTCGGAGAGGTGGTTTGGGTGTGGGTGGAGTGGCGTGGTGGTGGTGAGGGGCGAGGATGTCTATGGAGAAAACCAGCCCCAATGACCCTTTTGGCGCCCCCTCCCATACATTCCAAGACTACGCTGAACTCGGTGTCCGTGGACAACTATCCCCCTCCGACCCCAATAACTACTCCACTGTTTACAACCCCCGCACGCATGCACGCACGCGCGCACACACACAAACAGAGCTATTGATATCTCGGTGTAGTTTATGCCGAAACTAATAATTACATAGCAGTGCAACGTAACAACATATCAGTTCTGTTGTATCAAGTCTTGTCTACATTGTGCGTGCGTACGTGTGTGCAGGGATGAAAGTGTTACATAATTAGCTGCTCTTTTAGCAAACACCGCTTTCTTCACGAGGACCGATGAAATGGAAACAACAATTTAACACACTACCCAGCATCCCATGTTTATGATTAGGTAGACCAATATTCTATTTGTGTCTCGTGAGAATCGATGGGGTATCTAACACTTTAATTCTTGAATGGTCCACGTTCACGTTACACATGCACACATACGCAACACAATGAATCTTAAAGGGGGTAATCAGCGGCAATCTTGAAATAGCAAATAAGGCATGATATATATGCTACATTTACAAATTAAAAAGACGGTAATATTTTCCAATATAAATATTTAACCTAAACAACAAAAAAATGCGATAAAACAGCGGTGTCCTTTGACCTGTGAAGTACGAGGGAACATTTTGCGGTTTATTTTCGTATGCACTATTAGCGACTCGCTAGGCTAGTGGATTCGTTTGTACATAACGCAATATCGTCAATATTATTTTGTCCTCGGTTCACTTTTTCGTTTTTAAAATTTTCTAAAAATGTTAAGTGCCAGATTGTTCCTCATTCACTGCAGAATATGAATATAAACAAATTTCGGAATTTCTTTTTACTGGATCGCGACCACAGGCAATTTTCGTAGTGCTTTCAACATACATGGTCGTTTTTTGATAGCGCGGGTTGCGTAGGCATAAATGATGAATTTAGAACTACCGATATTCTGAGCTATACCATAGACTAATTATATAATTTTTTATATAATTAGTCTATGGCTATACTAAGAGAAACGTTTCATTTTTTTAAAATTTTTCCAAAACATTTTCATGATCATAAACCAGTAAACTATTGAATTCAGTGATAAATCTTGAGATATTCACAGTTTAGAGCGTGAATTTTACTGTTTTTCGTGACGCTGTACAAAGCCTTTCGGTGACATTTTCGTCAAAGTAGCAGCAGGCTTCTTTATTTTTTTTAAATTTTTCTACTCTCTTTCAAGCGTAGGAACCAGGGGTTGTGGTGGGGGGCGGCAAGGGGCGATATGCCCTAGGGTCTTCTTCTGCGATAGTGTATCCCCATATTGCCCCTAGCTTTTTGCCCCATCCATAGTCTAGCCCCGACCCACTAGTCAAGGTACGTTACCTCATGCCTGTCTTTCAGATGACACATTAAACATAGGTCCAGTCTGCCAAGGCGAATGTTAAGGATATCATGGACTTTCCTCAGAAAGTGATCTTTTTGTTAGGCGGTTGGTAACAATTTGGCATCTTTTTAACCCTTTAATGCTGAAGTCGTCCTAAACCAGCCTTTGTAGTGGTTTGAGGATTGGGCATTTATAGGCCAAGAGACTATTTTTGAAAATGTAACACGGGAATGACTGGCTCGATCGCTGAGCCAGTCATTCTACTGGTTAATTAAAAATATAGTCTTCGCATGGCCTGTAAATTGATATTCAATAAGAACATATTTTGATTTTCCTTACAAAATGTAGCTATTAAAGTGGTAACGAGATAGGGCAGATGAGAAATGGAAGTTTCAAGGATGTGGGATGGAAACGTAGCATTATGTATTTAATAGCAAAAATCATTTTAATATGTCGGCCTATACCCGAATTGTGCTGCCAAATTATAATTGTAGCTCGCGGGGTACGTGCTGGTCCGATGTACTGCTCCACTCCGTTGCACCACATGTACAGGATGCGCGGGAAGACTGGTTAGCTACGGTTCTCAGGGTTACGGATCCCATATCGTGACTCTCCGGAAGGTACAAAGACCGGCTTCTAGAGCCGGTGGAACAATAACGTTCCAGTGGGGCCGTGCGGCCATTGCCGCCGAGATTGAACTTCACGGTCTCATCCCAACTGTTCGTGTCACCGGTATGTCGGTCCATTAACTAATTTAAAGGTCTGGACCTTATGATAATAATTAACAATAAATAACTACACAAGCAATGGTACTCGTTTGCTGTAAGTGAGCAAAAATAATACAGTACATAGAACTGAACTGGTGTTCTTTCTACGTGGGCTCGCAGAAGATACCTCACAGATTCGTAAATCCCGAGAGGTATCCCCGCTATGGAGCATCGCAACGAGGCTACTTAAATAGTTTAATATAAACCAATTATACACCTAACACACAGAAAATAATATTGTTGTGAGAGGAAAGTGCCTCGTGCGGGCCTCCGTCACAGGAAAATGCCTTCATACACATGTACTATCCTATCCAGGGGTGTGTGCTTGGAACGTACCTGGAACAGTCGTCCCATACCCAGCCTAGCTGGGACGGTCCGTACCTGTCCGGCCGATCCGCGCTACACCACCCCCTCCGAGTTTGACACCTGTGACAAATGATCAATGCATCGCAGATCAAAAGCACGGGAGCACGCTAGGAGAGAATTATAGACTTCTCGAGTAGGTGCGTAGCCGAGAGGAGTAGTGACGCGAGAGACGCGTAGTTTATCGGAGAAGAGCACATAGAGGTGTGAAAGAGTTTGGGAGGGAGGCATACTTTTAGTTTTGATTTTTGGCCTAATAAAAATATAACATAAGAAAAGACATATATATATTTGAAAACATACAGTAATAATATCACATTAATATGTAATTCTGTATGCATAGCGAGTACATAAAGGTATGCATACAGTGCGGCCCGTTTTGGTGGGTTCGCACAGATAGCTCTCGCTATCCACAATCCATCTCGACATTCTGACATGAGAAGAAAAATAATAAGAAAAATAGCATTTAATAATAAAGAAAAACGGGTTCATCAGGCAGCCCCAGCAATAGCTGGGATGGCATGCTGGGAGTAATTTACAACACAGGTATCAGCAGCGATTATTTTGATGAGACACAGCTGTGCAATAATTTTGTGTATCTGTGTAGGATGACCGTAGTCAGCTAAGGGATGGGGTTTCAATTTTAAAAACATATATAATAATAAGAAAAGTATTTCAAAAATAAAATAATAATAATTCTATCTTCCGCACACCTATTCACACATTCTGCTGCACCCACAACAATAATGTCCACAAACGTCTGCTGAGAAATTCCCCCAACGAGTTTGGGTCCCATGACTCGTGCTTGATGGCCGTGGTGGGTCGTCTTCTGATGCGGATATTTAATTATCTATGTTACTAATGTCGGTGGACTTAAGTTCAATGAAGCTGCGGATGAGTTACCGGATTGACTGATGGTGGTGGTGACGACTATTGGTGTGGTTCTGACTGGAGTGAGCGCCGGAATTGCTGACATCACTGTTGTCATGGCGGTGGTGGTGATGGTGCTTGCTGAAGGTTGGTTGAACAATGCAATGATGCGGTGCGACGATGCTGCTGCAGTGATTGCAGATAATCTTCTAATTTGAACAGTCTTGATCAGCTTACTCGCGGACGTTCTGGGAATCACTCGGATCTCTGGTTGGTAAGCTAGTCTGCACTTTCCCGCGTATGGTCTGTCCGGCGTAGTAGTCTTTCTGATGGCAGGATCCATGGAAATGGTGCTGTGCATGGATGTCAGCGTGCTGGTATGTGGTGCGGTAGTGGTGATGATGGCTTCCACGAGACTTATCTCCTCATCTATAACTAAACTGAGCAGAGATATTGAACTGTCAGAAATGTCCTGTAAAACTGGATAATGGATTTTCACAGGTGTACTTATCACTACCGAAATTGGCTGTCATATCACGGATGCGGATGGTGTTGTAGTGCTGCGTGCTGCCGGTGTTGTCACTGCGGGTGCTGCTGGTGCGGATACTACAGTTGGTGTGAATACCGATGCTGCAGGTGCTGCCGGTGCTGTTCTTATGGGTGTTGCCGGTGTCGCGGTGATTGGCGCTGGAGTGCTGGTGCAGGCTGGCTGTATTGCGGATGCAGATGGTCCAGCTACTTGCGGAAAGTCAGGTTGTCGTCGTTTGGTGCATTTAGTCTTTGCCATTTTTTTGGCGCGAGTATATCTATATCTTCATTTTGCTCACCAGGCTTTAATGTCACAACCAATGCACGATGTTTAAACGATAACGCGTGTGTTACCCAGTACCAAGTGGCTGAATACAGGTATTTTCAGAACGCACAGAATGCTCTCTGTAGTAAATGGTCGCGATTGACGTTTCAAGTCCGAGTTTCTGGAAAACGCATGCTTGCTCGGCTGTCCGTTGTGCGATAAAGCAGTACACGGATACTTCTTTCTGATGTGAGCAGGTGCCGATTCTTCCGAGCTTACGGACAAGGCGAGATCTTCCGCAAGTGACATACTATTCCTGCATGATGGTTATTTGCAGAACTGCACTAACCTAACTAAACTTTCCTAACTCTTCATAACTTTACTGGCCAATATAAAATAAAATAATAAAATAATGAGAAGAAAACAGCAGAATTTGGTTTGCGACACGAAAGTAGCCTAATGCTCGATCTTTCCTAGGGTAGAGTTTGATGGGAGGATGAAATTTCACGGTGTGCTTTCCTCCTTTTATACATTTTGGTAACGTCACATGAGGGCGGATGATCCACACCCGAAAGTTTTAGGGTGAGTCGGTCGCGGCAAATATGGAAATATTTCACTTTTCTCCAGGAGTCGGATTATATATTCCCTTCGTAGGAAGAAGGCAAATATAAAGGTAGGATAGTCGCTTTCCTCGCCACTTGGCAGGAAATCGGGTCTCCGATCCACGTCAAAATCTGGAATTATTTATTCCTGTGGAAGCTCACCTCTTAATTAGCGTGATGTGGTTTTTCAAGTTGGACGCTTATAAACTCGCCTGTTCAAATTTCAGGCTGGAATGCCCGATCAGGTGTATGAGAGCGTGATGACGTCAGCAGCTTGGCCCCACCACCTCTCACCTCCTCCATCATGCGATGGTAGTCACATGTAGGGCGGTTCTTGTGTTTATAGCCTTTGATCCAATTTACCGGAAAATAGAAGTGATGATCACGTGATTCTTGTTTTGAAAGCACGTGGTTGATCGGAAACTTAGGCGATCTGTATATGGATGGAGTTTTGATGCTGCTGATTATACGTACTTGATGTGAAAAATGGAAACCTCGTGTGTGTAGTAGATTTATTCCAGTCCATGTTGATTAGTGGCTGGAATATGTAGGTAAGAGAATAGTTGAAATTCTCCACGATGTTATACTATCTAAGTTTTGATGCTGCTTCATCAGCCCATGTGCTAATGATTTGTATACACGGTAGAACAGTTATGTTCTCAATCACAATTAGGACAGTATAACTCACTGTAATTTGTTGTTTGGTTTAAACAGCTCCGTGTCTTGCGGAAGCCAAGTCTACTGACCCCGCCAAGCTGAACTGTATTTACTGGGTGGCAGGACTGCCAACCATCCTCCTCTGTGGGTAGGATTAGTCTCACCTCACCTAGACCAACTTAATTATCACAGTGCAGCCAGGAAAGTGCGTGCATCAGTTTAAAATTTACAATACCGTCGTATGGAGATTGTGATACAGTCATCCTGAGTGTCTGTGTCTCTGTCATGTTGGTGAATTTGATTGATATGCGTGGCTGCTTATCGGTGAATGATTCTTACACTGTTGTGAAGTGTGACGTTTTTATTGCAGTATGAGGGGGAATACTGCATGTTTGTGGTGTCAACTTTATCGGACATGCTGTATTTCGCTCTGTAATGGCAGAGTCCGGAGACGGGACAGAGTTACTTTAGAGCACGGATGACCAAGAACGGGGCTGTCATAACTTGAATCAATCGATTAACGAATTTCCTTTCAGTTGCAAAATCCTACTCGATACCGACGACAGACTGCGGGAATCTTGCTCTCTTGATAATATTCACTGTTATTACGTGTGATTGAAGTGTGATAGTTTAGCAGATTACGTACGACGTTTCCGGGGATGGGGCGGTGGGGGCGAATGGGGGAATCCGCACAGAATTCGGTGTTGCTCCTTCTTTCCATATGACAGGTTTTCCGCATACTGGATAGGGGGTGTTTGCGGAAAATGTTGACTCGTGTTGATGATGGTGGTGTTCTGTTGTAGGGAAGTCGGGGTTGCTGTGTGACGCTGGCATAATGCGAGGTGGACAGATCCAGATTTCCAAGCTGGGGAAATGCTGTTGTGGAAAGGTTGGGTTGAGTGATGAACCTCCCGCATTCATGTGGGAGGGAATGTTGCGGAAAAATGTGTCTTTAACTTTTTCTGTTACAAAAGCTAGGTGCATGCTATCTATGTTGTTGATGATGTGGAATGTCTCCGCTATACTTTTTATATAACCTGGTAAGTATGTAATGTTCGTGTGGGCAAGTGTGTTCTGTATGGTCCTGGCTTTCTATGTTTTGGTGTGATGTTCTGACTGCTCACGGGTGGTGGAGCGAGGCTTGGTAGGGTGGCTGTGGTCATGGATGCCCTTTGGATGGGGAGGATCATCTCCTGTTACACGATGGTTGGTACTCTGCCATAGTTTTTAAGTACCGGGAATATTCGAGCCGAGAGTCTGATGAACAGGCTGCTTCCCTGCCCACCACCAGCGGTGGTGGTGTGTGTGGGGGGGGGGGGTGGCGGGGGGGAGGCGGTGGTGGAGGGTGGGGGAGGTTGTTGTGGTGCAGGATGCCACCTCCGCTATAACAGCTGATTCTCTCATATCTGAAGATTGACAGTCAACAGGCGACGAGTGGAGTGTGAAATGGACAGGACCGGTAATGTCCGAACTTGGTGCATAGACTAGAGATGCCAGTTTGAGTGGGGGTGGTGGTGCTAGTGGATGTGGTGCATCATCTTGGAGTTGGGGGGGGGGGGTCCGGCGGTTTTATGATTTGGAGGGGTACACCGAGTTGTGCGGTTTTGCTGTTCTTCAAAACAAGACAAGGCCTCATCAAGCCTCTTCGCTCCCATGCTATTTATTATATGTTCTACCCCACAGAAACCATGGCCCGGAGAAGCCTCAGCTTCCGCTTGTGTAACTCTATAATTGGGGTAATAGCATGAAGTGAATGGGAGTGGGAAGAGGTCAGCAGAACAACTTCCCGTCATTACACTTGGACAGCACAAAAAGTCTTCAGATATGACTTCCCAGATCATGTAGGCCCGCTCTGAGGAGGGAGATGGCACGTTTTCTGATGCCGGTGTGCCATGGATAATGTTGCTCTCACTAGCTCATGGGTCTGTTCTATCAGCTGCCGCATAAGCTCTACACAGAGAGATGGTGAATTTTTCTCTCCTGGAATCCAGGACATGGCCAGATCCAGGAGTAAGGCTAATTCAAGGCCTAAGATTAACCGAGCAGAGGTATAACCCATGCTGGAATGTATCGAATTGTGGTATGCCACGAGCACATATGGGAGTCGTAGATCCCAGTCAGGACAATCAAGGAGTGTTTTCTTGGTGAGCATCTCCGCGAGGGTTCGGTTGAACCTCTCCACCATTCCATCATTGCGGGGGTGATATGGAGTCGTCCTTGTTTTGACGATATGAAACAATTTGCAGAGCTCAGAGATCAGCCGGCTCTCAAAATTGCTTCCTTGGTCGGAGTGCAGTTCATAATGCATATCGAAGCAGCAGAACACTTTGCTTGTCAGGACAACAACTACTGTGGATGCCACTTGGTCCAGCAAAGCAAATACTTCTACCCACTTCGTAAAATAATCTTGTAATACGAGGATGTACTTGTTTCCTTCATCCGTCGTATTCAAGGGTCCGAGCACATCAATAGCCACTCATTCCCATGGTGCACCAACAATTTTAACTTGTAAGGGAGTGGAATGGTGCTGCCAAAAGCACGTCCATGATATGGGACACATTTGGCAACCCATGCATTCACACTATCGCGTATTCCGATCCAGTGGAATCTCTGTTTGATTCTGCCTTTTGTACGCTCGATGGCTAAGTGGCCAGCATTATCGTGCAGCTGTTGTAGAATAATTTCATGATAATGCTCAGGAATCACTATCTGGTTAATAATGTAGAGGATGCCATCTTGCATATGTCACTCTCCAACCCTCTGATAGTAGTATTTTGCTGTTGTGGAAAGTGGTGTAACAGATTCCCTAGGAGGACATACACCCTCCTGGATCCACGTGTATATGTTTCATGTGTGCGTGTCTGCTGCTTGTTCGTGAGCAACTGTCTCCATGTTCCACTCGGCGCACCCCAATTCGGGGAACACGGGAGCTGGCTGTGTTGTATGTGTCATGGTGGTAGCCACTTCCTGATCATCCTCGAGCCCGATTCTGCTCAAGGCATCGGCATTTCCATGCAGTTTGCCAGGTCTATGAACAATGTTGAAGTTCAAGGTCTGCAGGGATTCCTGCCACCTCGCTACCTGGCCCTCCGGATTTTTTAAGTTTCTGAGCCAGCGCAGGGAGGTGTGATCTGTACGCAGGGTAAATGGGTGCCCGTACAGAAAGTGTTTGTAATACTTGACAAAATACACCACAGCTAACAATTCCCTGTTATTAGTGGCGTAACGTTTCTATGTTTAGCTTAGAGTTTGTGAACCATAACCCAGTACCTGCTCTGTTCCATCTTCTGTGACCTGAGAGAGAACTGCACCTATGGCATAAGCCGATGCATCAGTGTCAATGATGAAATCGAGGTTAGGGTTAGGATGAGCCAGAATTGGTGCTGTCGTCAAATGTTCCTTCAGCGCCCTGAAGGAACCTTCACACTCACACGTCCACTCGAATGGTCGATCCTTTGCAGTGATCCTAAATAAGTGTGATGCGATCCCACTAAAGTGATGGATGTAACAATGATAGTTCTAGCACAGACCGAGGAAACTCCTGGTATCCATGACTGAAGTGGGGGTTTGGCACTCCGCTACTGCTTTGGTCTTTGAGGATTGAGTAGCCACTCCATCACCGGATATGACGTGTCCTGGGAACTCGGCGCTCTGTCTAAAAAGATAACACTTTTAGGGTTTGAGCTTAAGCTTCGCAGTATGAAACCGCATTAAGACTTTGTCCAGATTGGACAGAGTCTGCTCACACGAGGAGCCAAAGACGATTACGTCGTCGATGTAACAGAGACAGATCTCCCATTGCAGGGTAGTTAATACCTGCTCAATGAGATGCTCGAACATTCCAGGAGCATTGCATAATCTGTAGGGCATCTTGCGGAACTGATAAAACCCGTCTCTACAGACAAACGTGCTCTTCTCCCTATCAGCCTCACCCATGGCTACCTGCCAGTACCCACTAGCTTAGTCAAGGGTACACAACCCCTTGCCTCCGGACAAGGAATCTAAGGCCCCATCTATCCGAGGTAATGGATAAGCATCTTTGATGCTAAGATCATTAAGGCGGCGATAGTCTATACAAAACCGCAAAGATTCGTGCTTTTTGCCTGCTGGTACTATGGGACTGGCCAAGAGGGGGGGGGGGGGGGGGTCCTGATGGCTCTATAATGCCTGCCTGCAACGTGTCGTTCAATTGTTGATGTGCTGCCACCTCCTTGTGAAAGGGAAGACGTCGAATGGGTTGGTTGTTTCCGGTGTCGATGGAGTGTCGCATGAGGTGAGTTTTGCCAGGTACATATGTCCAGCTGAGAAACTGTCGTGATATTTATACAAAAGTGTCCGTACATCACATTTATGAGATTGCACCAATCCAACTGTGGCATGCAAATATACGTCATACAGGTGTTCCAGTTTATCATCAGAAGTTGTTGTTGGTGTAAGTGTCTCCAGTGATATCACATCCACCAAATGGCCACAACGAACTCCCGGTACAAGTGTTTTTGGGTCCGTTGTGCCATTGAATACCCGGAAGGGTATATGATCCTTGTTCGTGGTGTTCATGATCATTCATGGACTGGGGCTTTGTGAGGCGATTATATATGCATGGTCGGGTTCCAGCATAGGTGTGTGTGTGTTGTTTCCTAACTGTAGTGTGGTGGCCCATAAGATTTTCTCCTGTCCCGGCTTAACTGTGGCCGTGGAAGCCAAAACCACTGTACCCGTGTCATACAGTGATGATTCCAGTCCATGGGGTATGTGTCGGCAGTGTATGTCTAGTTCCTGCTGTCTGGAATGTATGACGGCTTCGCTAGTACTGCGGAAATCAGAGCCAAGCGTTTTCAATAAACGCAATGACAACTCGCTGTATGAGTTGCATTTCATCTGTCTGTATTACGAGGTTTACTGTACCAGCCACAGGAACATCGGCTCCAGTAGCTGTTTGCAAAAATATGTGTGTAGGCCTAAGGGTTGGCTTCTTACGAGGTGGGATGCTCTCATACTAGCACTTGTTGAAGACGGTGATGGGAGCTCTGGTGTCAATGGTGGTACCGGTGGAAACACCACTAAACAGACAAGCACACTTATATATTACTTTGCGGTGTACATGTGGAAGAGTTTCCAATGATACTGCCTGCCTGATTGTTTTGGCGCAGTATCACGGTCTATTTCTGGATAGCTTCCGTGAGTGCAGTTGGTGGCTGAGTGAGGAAGGGGCCAACCTGTCGTCGCTGCTGTTGCGATTGCTTAGGCGATGGCAGAGCTGGGGGTAGCAATGGTGGTGTTGTTGATGTTGTTTCAGTGTACTGTGAGTTTGTGTATGTAGCATTACGGACAGGACTGGCGCAGTCCCAGATGAGGGCTATGCATCATGGGATGTTTATTTGATGCACAGAAGAAACAATGATGGTGCTGGGGTTTGCCATCCTTTGAACCTTGCTTCTTCTTGCTGATCCATGATGCCGAATTTTGACTGCAGTCCATGTCACTATTGCTGCTGCTGGTTGTAGTGGGTGATATTTTCAGGACGTGTGAGTTGCAAACCACCAAGGGGCACCGGGTGTTAAGTGCTCTGGTCGTGGGTCATGGTGCCTGTATAAACGTTGTTTCCACGGAGGTGCTATAACCTACCACTGCCGTTTTACATAGGAAAAAAGGTTTGTTAGATATGGAAGTTGCGGGGTCACAACCTCTGGAAGGGAGAGATGTCAGTGCCGTGGATGCATTGTGTATCGTTGGTACCAACATAGAGTAAGTCTGGTGTGTGAGCGTATACTGTCATGGAAGAGTGATTTGTTGTGTTGGCCACCTGACGTTGTTGTGCAGAGGCCACAGTTGAGCTGGGTTATGACAGTGGGCACCGAAGCGACTCTGTAGTCGGTGCCCATTCTAGTTTAATGGGGCTGCGGTGTATGCCAGTCAGCAGTAGGAGTTGTAGATGGAGGGCGATTTGGACATCGCTCCTTCCAGTGGCCTGGCTGACCACATCCAAGACATGTGTTCGATGGTTGTGAAGATGTCATTATATTTGTTGCTGATCGTGTTGTCGACTGTGTTGCGATCGTGGTGCTGAGTGTGGTGACTAAGTTGGTGAGTGCGGATATCTGTTTGTTATCTCTTCTAACCTGTCATGCATGTTCTGATGATTGTTATTGTTGTGCTGGTTCCCGCATCCTAGGGCGTTGTTGTGACACCCGTGATGGGATTGGCCACGCCCTCTTCCTTTAGATGCATGATTTTGACTGGTGGGTTGTTCTGATTGTGTTTGCAGGTCTAATGTTGATGTGGATGCTGATGCAGTTGGGTTGTCGGTGGTGATTACGAGGTTGCCATCGTTCACTTCATTTATTGGGTGTAGTTGACAGCTATTATTTTTCTCCTGCTCCAAGAAATTCTCGATACGAACCATGGTTGCCGTTAATGTCTGAAGCCTACTGTGTTCGATGAGGAATAACTTTTCCTTGAGGGCGGTCTCTCCACTCAATGCACTAATGAAAGTGTTCAGATGCAGATGTGTAATTCCTGTATGATCTGAGCGCATATCTGCCAGAAATTGAAGTGCTTTACCGGACAGTTTTGCATCCACATATTCTCCAATTTGTCGATCTGTCCACCGATTTGTACGACTAATGCTTTCGAATTGGCACATGTAATTAGTCCAATCATTCTCCCAACTGAATTCAGGAGGGAGAATGATCCGGTCATGGCCACGATATGCAGTTATGGGCATGAATCCAGGTGTTGGTGAGTGGGAGCCTGACTTGAATGCGGATGCTGGTCTGTGTGCTGGTGGTGATGTTGGTGGTAATTCCCGATGCTGCTCCCTATGATGCTGTGTCCGTGAGGGCGATTCCCGACGATAGTGTTGTGCACAATTTGTATGGTCCACTGAATACCTCGCTGATGCAGGTCCATAGATGGGTGTTGGTCTTTAGACTGGTTGTGGCATGGTATGTAAACGACGCAGACGTTCTAGCAGATGATGCGATGGCTGTTCCTCATATGGAGGCAGCGCAGGAGACTGACGGGTGGTGGGTGCCGTGTGATTTTGTTCTTCAGGAATATTGTTGCAAGGGAGGTGCCGCATCTCCCAATTCATATCATGTACCGATGGATAATATGGTGATGATGTACGTACTGGCGGAGCTGCAGGATATGGGGCATGAGGTTCAGGCCATTGGTCCCCGTGTGATGACGCTGTTGAACATAATGGCTGTGAAGTGTAGCTCACGGGGTAGTGTCGTGCCGTTCCGGTGTCTGATTTCGACTCGCCGCGCCGCAAGTGCACGACGAATGATGATGCGGGTTAGCTTCATTTCTCGGGGTGACGGATCCTGTACGATACTGCCAGACGGGTAACAAAGACCGGCTCCTAAGGCCGGTGGAACTCAATCGTTCCGGTGGGGCCATGCGACCATCGTCGCGAACATTAAACACAACAGTCTCATCCCAAGAGTTTGTGTCACAAGTATGCCTGTCCATAGCAATTTCGTGACCTACCGACTTACAAGATTTGATTGGTGACCTAATTAAACTAAGTCTATACAATAATTCTACCTAAACAGACTGTCAAGTATGCTAGATAAAAATAATGAGCATACGAAAATACAAGACACAGCGTGGGGCTCCCGGAGATACCACACAGACTCGTAGGTCCGCAGAGGTATTCCCACAAGAGAGGCTCCTGTACACGAGACGTAACTAATTAACTTAATATAAGCTATTATACCTCTAAGCTGAAAGGAAAGAAAATTATCTTTGTAGAGACGGAAAATCCTGTGCCTCACGCGGGCACTACTCCTAGTGCTAGTTTGGTTGAGGAGTGTTATCCTCGCATGGACCGTCATCGCTGAATCCATGCGAGAGGCAAGTGCCTCACGTGGGCCTCTGTCACTGGAAAATGTCGCCACTTCTGAAAGCGGGAAAAGAGTGGCGGTCGAAAGGGGCCCACTCTAATATTTAACCAAAACTGCTGTAAAGAAAATACCATATCTAGAGAGATTCTGACTATAAGGTTGCATGCAGTGTTACGTGAAGACGGGATGAACGATTCCCGAAGGATTCCCACGTCACCATCTTATGTAATTCTTGTTATGCTGAATTAGTGCTTGCCGCTTTTACTTATGCGGGCCTTCTTCTATGCTTATGCTAGATTTTAGTTTTCAGAGACAAGAATTATTTTAGGCCGCATATGGCAGGTGTCTACCTAGCTTTTAGATACGGCTGTCATTGAGGATGGATGCCCTAAGACATCAACACTGAAGACAGCGCACATACATGTTACAGAGTAAGACCTCCGAACTGGGTAAGAATCCGGACATCTCGCTCCGTAACCACATAAAACATCACAGGACACTGGTTACATTTCACAAAAGCATTTTTAGGCAACTGAATATCATGCCAAGACATTATTATAGAATTCGGTGGGGATGCGCATCTCGCCCGTCACCAGGTCCAATGGAACTAACCATTTAACCTGTCGTTAGGTTTAAACACAAGTTGCCCAGCTTTGCAATGCGGTGCGGGAGGATTGTTCAGCAGATTAAAGAAAATAATAATTAAGATATGTTTATGCAGTGTTTTCCGACATTGGCAAAGGTGCTAACTACTAAGTATCCGATGATACAGAGGGAATGTGTGTGATACCACACCCTGGCCATCACCGCTCGGAAACCCCAATAGTTTCCCAGGGTCGGATCAGCCCATGGTGCAGACAGAGACATCCAAACAATTAAGAAGCCACAAGGCTTGGTGGAACATGAAGAGAGACAATAACTTAGAAATATGAGGCCCTTTAGGTATTTTTGGCCAATCTTACACAATCTTGCCAGAGTGCAGGGCTAAATTATCGCAACTACCGGGAAAGAGGCGTACACTACGGGTTTCCTAACGATGAAATTGTCTCTAATCATATTAAGCCTATCCTATCGAGCTGAATAGAAAAGGTTTTTAGTCGGTAGCATGCCGGGCTAAACAGAGTTATAGCACGGACAGGGACCTCAGTGAAAAATTGTTTGTGGCGGGAAAAGGTGCTGCATATATAAATGTTGCTGTATAGTGTTTCCTACGTGCACTGCAGTCCTATGTTTTCTACAATTAAAAAAACCATCAGAACTGATGGCCACTGGCCATATATATAAACTAACCAGAATAATCAATACAGTGCAAAATGAGCAGGATAATATCTCTATAGCACAGGTTAAGAAACCTACTACAGTGTGGTTAGCGAAAGCACCTTAAAGAAAATAAGCTACGGGAGAAAAACCGACAGAAAGCGAAGTGATTGCGTATGCCTGTCGAGATGATAGTAGCTGACACAGGTCCAACCTATTCAGCCCCTGGCCGAGGATGCTCTCGAACTCTGGTTCTCATCTCCCTTTATACTACCCATGATGTCACAGGCGCAGGCTCCAACCAATCATCGGTCGAGCAACAGCCAATCAGCGCGTAGCTAAATATAATGCAGTCGAATGTTCTAGAATTCTGGTCTTGATTAATGCCAGATTTGGCGGGAACAGGTAATTAAAAAGGATTACATTGTACCATCTCGGTACACCAAAAGCGTCATCCCATCTTGGTCGTAAACTATGCGCTCTGTCAAAAATAGCATCTAGGCATGCGCATAACGAACTTAGTCGTTTTTATAACGCGATCTCTCCCATAGGCTCATATACATTTATGGCTCTACCGGGGGCGGGGGGGGGGCGTGTTCAGAGAACGAATCCAGGACGTGCGGTGCATACCCACCTTGGCTGGTATGGCCGGTACCCGTCCGGTTGATCCGAACTACACCACCCCCTCCTAGTTTGACATCCATGGCAAACGATCGCGCATTGCGGATCGACGCACGGATGTACGCTAGGTGGGAATTATAGACTTCCCGGGTGGGCACTTGGCCGGAGAGGAGTAGTGACGCAATAGACGCGTATTCAAGAGACAAAGCACATAGAGGTGCCAAAGAGGAGAGGGGAGGCATACCTTTATTTTTCAAATATTGACCTGGAATTATATTTCCAGGCCTTTTAAAAAAAATATTTTGGTGCGTACTTCAACTTTATTTAGTCAATGATCCCTATACAATAGCTCGCATGGGTGTTCTCTTTGGGTGCGGATAATTATTATCTCCGCAGAGAACACCCAAGCTCCAACGTACCACAATTTCAGTTTAAAATATGTAATAATATAAAATATATATGTATATATGAAATATATAATTTCCACGTAACATACCCTTATGGGGTACCTAGCATATTACATCCGAATTACTTGCACAACCCAGGTAAATAAAGGGGTACGCAACACATGTCTTTGATTAAAAATATATTTGCGGCCCGTTATCGTGGGTCCACAACGGGCAGCTCTCGCTGACCCCATAGCCGTCTTGACATCTAACACACCAAGAAAAATAATAAGAAAAATAGAACATGATAATAATAACTCAAAAGTTAGTTTATCAGGCAGCCCCAGCATAGCTGAGACTGCATGGCGGGATTATGTCATTATTGAACTTCAGGATGTTGTATTCTTTACGTCGCACATGACATTCCTACAACACCGAAGTTCGCAGTGCTCATTTTGTGTGGGACGTAGCTGGGCACTGAAGTGCGCAATTGTGTCGGATAACCATAGTCATCCTAGGGACGGGATTCAATTGATCTTACATATATAATAAAAAGAAAAGTATTTCAAAAATAAATTAATAATTAATACGTTTCCATGAATCACACCACTGACGTTCTGCTGTATCACAAATGATCACACCTCTGCTGCGAAATTTCCCCACTGAGTCTGGGTCCCACGACTGATGGTGGTTGGTCGCGGTGGATGCACTATTAATGCTGAGATGCGTTCATTATCACTGGCACTGTCGGAAAGGTCTGAAGTGATGTTGGCAGAAATATGAGCGTCTATAATGTCTCTCACAGTTACTGCGGGTGCTAGAATATTTGTTCGTAAGGCAGCGGTGGTGCTAGTGGTTGTCAGGGTGGTCGATGCTGTTGTCTTTGTGATGGTCGTGGTGGCTGTGGTGGTTGTTCTGGCGATGGCGGTGGGCTGAATCGTAGGCTGAGCCAATGATGCAGGAGCGGACATGGCAGGAGATGACATCTTCCGAGACTTAGCATATTTCAACAGACGATTTGCAGTAACATTGGGCACAGGCTGAATGTCCTGTGTGTGAGCGATACGTTTCTTTCCCACGTATGGTCGTTCCGGCGTGGTTCCCTTCCTGATGGCTGGATCAGAAAGACAGGGAGGCGGATGATGGATAACACGAGTTGGAGTAATGCTAATTGATGCAGGCTGCGACGGCCCAGGTCCCTCGTCTATGGTCAGGTCCGGAGGAGATGGTGACTGCAGGTAACTTGGAATTTCCATCCCCGCAGGTGTCGTGATGACTACCGATATCGGCTGACTGGCTGAAATTGCTTCAGACCCTATAAGTGCGTGTGTAGTGGCTGTAGCTTGATGCTGTTACTGATTCAGGTGCTGCCGAACTGGATTCTGCGGAGGACTTATGCTTCTTGCTCCGCTTCAGGACCAGTGTAGATGTGGTGACTGGAAGTGGCATAGTGCTCCCCGACGTGGCTGCAGATAGGATTTCACATCTTGCTGCCGGTATGTTGTTCACGGTAGCTGCGGGAGGACGATTACTAACGGGATGTCTACGGGTAGGTTTTTTTGCGGGCCATCTTCTCAGTAGGGAGAATTTTGACTGGAAACCGAGATTCAAAACGCGTTGCTAAAATGGCACGATCCTCGTTTTCTTCCCCTGGAACTAATGTCACTTCTAACACACGGTGATGATGACGGAGCGCATGGCTCACTCTGTAGCGAGTAGTGGTATAGAGATACTGACACGTCACGCAGAAGGCTGTCTGGAGGAGATGATCCTTGTTAACATGAAGTGTGCGGTCAGATTTTCTCGTGAAAGTTCTGGTACAGGGTTCTCCGTTAGCTAATAACGAGCTGCACCGGAATCTTTTTAAAACTGGTACCGATTCTTCTTCAGACGAATCCAACAATGCTAAATCTTCGAGGAGTGATATCTTGTTCCCGCATGGCAGGTGGCTGCGGGAACCGTATTCAAAACCTAAAGCCCTATCTCTTCATTTTCTTACCTTTCCACGCCAAGTATGGTAATAATGAACTAATAATAAAAACAGCAGAATTTTGTTTTCGACACGAAAGAAGCCTAATGCTATCTGTTCTTCCCTGGTGTCAAGATTTGATGGGAAGACGAAGTTCCAGAGCGCGCTTCCTCCTTTTATGCTATTTGGTGACGTCATAGGCAGCGGATGACCACACCTGGAAGTTTAACAGGTGATTCGGTCAGCCCTATATGGAAAGTTTCTCCTTTTTCCATTATGATCGTCACTGGATCAAATCCTCCCATGTAAGGGGAGTACTTTTAATTATAGGAGGAAAGGCTCACTAACTTAGTCTTATTGTAGTGCATTTAAAGTTTTCCGATCAATATAACAACAGGGTACCACTTATTCCCGCGGAGCGTCACCTTTTAATTAGTGAGGCGGTTTTACAGATTGGATGCTTATAAACTTGCCTATTTTAATTTTAGGCTGGAGCACCTGATGGAGTGTTTGGGCGCCTGGTCACATCAGCGGCAATTACCCTGACTCACCCTCGCCACTCCTCCATCATGCCGTGGGAGTCGCGTATTTGGGCGGCTCTTTGGTTTAAAGCGTTTGATCCAATTTACTGGAAATAGCAGTAAAAAGTCACGTGGCCCTTGGAAATACGTGGTTGATCGGAAACATATGTGCTATTTATGACGATGGCCGAGATACTGTTGCTGAGGTGTAGTGTTTTGTAGATGCGAGATATGGAAATATATATATGTTATACCAAGATTTTGTTTATATCAATGTCCCTATTCCTGTGGGTTCTTACACATGCATCTTGTAGTTGTCTGTAAAGGTAGTTCTCAGCCCGTGTTGTTTATGGAATGGAACGCAGCGAACATAATTTTTGAAATTCTCCTTACAATTATACTGTTAGATTTTTGATGCCGTTTTACCGGCCCGTGCGCTAATGATTTGTAGCACGGTAGAGCAGTTGTGTTCTTAATCAAAAATATAACAGTAAAGTTGTAAATAATTTGATGTGTGTTTTAAACAGATCTATTCAGGCGGTAGATCAAAGTTACGGATCCTGACAAGATAGCTGCGTTTTCCTGCCAATCATTCTCCTCAATGGGTAGAACTAGCTCTGTCCGGCCTAGACCAGACACATTAATACATTTTAATAACGGTTAAATTACAGTACAACTCGGAGGTGGGTGCCACAGTTATTACAATTTACAATGCCGTCATTTGGAGATTGTGAATACAGTCAACCTGAGTGTCTCTGTTTCTGACATGTTGGTGATTTGATACGCGTGGCAGGTTAACTGTGGATGATACTTGAGCTGTGGTGAAGGTGACGTTTTTATGGCCGCCAGGTGCGGGAATGGGGGAGGCGGCATGATGTCAACTTTATAATCTAATGGCCGAGCCCGTGGGCGGGGGGGGGGGAACAGAGTTACTTTAGAGCGCAAATGACCTGTCGGATGCTGTCGTAACTTTGATCAACCCATTATCGAATTCAACTTTTCGGTAGCAATATCCTACTCGTGACTGACGACAATGCGGGCATCTTGCTCTCTTAATAATATTGACTGTTATTACGTGTAAATGATATATGTAGACTTTGGCTGTTTCCGTACGATGTCAGGAAAAAGGGAATGGGAGGAACGTTGGACAAACGTTCCTCCCATAACGCGGACTGTAGATGGCTGTAATGCAATCCTTATATCCATATGATCAGTTCTCCTGTAACTAGATAAGAAGGTGTTTGCGGGAGATTTGTTGGCTGTTGTATGGTGATGATAATGTTGTTGTCAGGATGTCCGGGCTGCTGTATGATGGCAATGTTAAAGCGAAGTGGGCGCATTCCAGTTTTCCACGCTGGTGAATGCCAAGTCTGTTGTTACTGTGGGAGGTGGGGGTCTGCGGGAGATATTATTTCTCCCGCATCTTGTGCAGGTGGAACTGTTGCGGGAATTTTTTATGTCTCCATCGGGAATTAATTAATACTGGTAGGTGCTGCTAAATGATGTTGTTGCCAGTGTTGAATGTCTCTTCTAGGCTGAGTATAACTGAGTATGTATGTGATGTACGCGCAATGACGAATTAACGTATCCAGCATTGAGGGCAGGTGTGTTCTGTATGCGATGACGTTCTGTCTGTGGTGTGATGTTCTAACTACTCACAGGGGAATATGATAGGCCAAAGGGATGGGGTGGTCTTTGGACAGGGAGATGTGGTCATCTCACATTACACGACGGTTGGTGTTCTGTCATAGTTTTTAGACACTGGGAAAATTCGAGCCGAGAGTTTGCTGAACATGCTGCTTCACTGCCAAACACGGGGGTTAATGTTGGTCAGTGCGGTGCAGGATGCCACCTCCTCTCTTGCAGCAGTCTCTCACATATCTGAAGATTGACGGTCAACAGACGACGAGTGGAGTGTGAAATGGACTGGCTCAGTGATATCCGAACTTGGTGTAGAGATGAGGGACGCCATTTGGATTTGGGGTGGTGGTGCGGTGACGGATAGGGGTACCGCTTGGCTGGGGGGTTGGTCACAAGTGCCTCGCGTGAGCCTCTGTCTCGGGAAGGTGCTGCCATGGCTTAAAGTAGGAGAAGAGTAGCAGACAAAAATGGGCTCACTCTAATATTCCAAACAAATATGCTGTAGTAAGAAAAGACCATACCTAGTGAGATTATGACTATGGGGGTGCGTACTGTTTTACGTAAAGACAGGATGGAAGATTCCCTATGGATTCCTTCGTCACCGTCTTATGTGATTCCTAATATGCTGAGTTAGTAGTTGCCACTTTATTTCTGCAGGCCTTCTGCTTTGCTTTATCACTTGTTTAGTTGTTTTCAGAAGAAGAATTAGTTTAGGCCGCAACTGGCCGATATCTACCTAGATATTAGACACGACTGTTACGGAGAACAGATGCCCGAGGACATCAATACTGTAGACAGTGCCCATACATGTTACTTAGCGGGATCTCTGAACGGAGTGAGAATCCGGACATTCCACTTCGCAACCACAGAAAACATTGCAAGACATGGTTTACATTTCACGGGAGCATTGTTAGGCCATATCTCCTGTCGTTATGGTAGGGGGGGGGGGGTAAGAGAGACGGATGCACACCGTGAATGTCCTTCCCGTAAGGGCGTGCCAGATCTAAATAGCATGCCCAGTCATTTAAATGGAATTCGGTGAGCATACGTATCTCCACCGTCACTTGGTTCTATGGAACTAACCGTTTAACCTGTCGTTAGGTTTATATACAAGTTGCCAGTTTTGAACTGCAGTGCGGGAGGGTTGTCAGTAAATATAATAAAAATTAATACATATGTTTTCGCAGTGCTTTTCTACATTGGCGTAAAGTACTATCTACCAAGTATCCGAAGATACACGGGAATGTGTATGTGATACCGCACCGTAGCCAGCACCGCTCGGAAACCCCAATAGTTTCCCAGAGTCGGATCAGCCCGTGGTGCGGATAGGAACGTCCAAACAATTAAGAAGCCACAAGGCTAAGAGGAATATGGAGAGAGACACAATCTTGAAGTCATGAGTCTTACCAGGGTGCGGGACTAGATTATTGCACTGCCGGAAGAGAAGAATATATTACAGTGTGCAATGAAGAAAGTGTCTCTAATCATTTTGAACCTATTCTATCGAGCTGAATAGAAAAGGTTTAGTCGGTTAGAGCACGGACAGCGACCTCAGTGAAAAATTGTTGGTGGCGGGAGAAAATGCTGCATATATAAATGTTGCCGTATTGTGTTTCCTACGTGCACTGCATTCCTATATTTTCTATAACTAAACAAAACAAGTTAACGGATGGCCACTGGCCATATACATACGTAATCTAACCGGAACAAACAATGCGGTGGCAATGATTAAGATATATATAGTAATACAGTTTGACGAACCTACTATAGTGCGGTTAGCAACACATTGAGTAAAATGAAATAACTATTTAACAAATACAGAAATTATAACTATTGGTCCTAAGACCGTTATGGTTCCTTTTAGTCATCGGAACCGTTAGTACGGATACAAGATAATTAACAAAACCTATATAGAGAAATAATTAAATGGTGAAGTATAGTTACTTGAATACTTGGTAGTCATTCCCAAGTTAGGATACCGTGTCACTGAAATTGACACGTAGATCTATAGTCGACGTGAGATGATGCGCCCTCCGGAAGCTGGAAAGTTCTCGCAAGCTGTTTTCTGCAAACAAGAGTTCCGCAAGAACACTCATGGTGGGAGGAGTACATTGCTTAGTGCTATAGGTCTAATAGAATGTCTAACGAGCAGTCAGTAAACGATATGATAGTACTATGTAGTGAAGAAAGTTCCCATACACCGATGGCACGGATGGAAGGTGTAAACAACCAGTCACAAGCGGGGGTTGTCAGAGGCAAATGAAGATACAAAACAAAGCTTCACAGTGCTGGGTACGTCAACCAGCTCTGAAGATGCACAGGGCAGAGTTTACTTGCTGCGGTCGAAAGTTAAAAGAACGTACACAATTGATGCGTCGTCGTTTGAAATACTACTTTTAGGTGTGGCCGGCAGATCTGGCGAGTCATCCATCAAAGAAAATCCTGCCTCTACATCTGTAGACTCAAATATTCAGGCCCCAAAGGCCTCACCGCAAGTTTGTGTTTCAAATGTAGATGTAGTATTCGTGAACAGTTATCGAAAGTTCCAAATTACTCCCACAGATGGGGAGTTACAAAACTGTTTTAGTGCGGTGGGTTGGAGAACTGTACACTACGGGATAAAAACCTGACGCATAGCGAAGGAACATGCGTAATGTCTGTCGTGCTTGTAGTAGCTGGTACAGATCCAACCTGTTCGGCCCCTGGCCGAGGATGCTCTCGATCACTGGATCCCTTCTCCTTTTATACTCTCCATGACGTCACAGGCGCAGGCTTCATCCAATCATCGTTCGAGCAACAGCCAATCAGCACACAGCTAATAATAGCGTCGTCGAACGTTCTAGAACATTCTGGAAGCTTTATGTCCAAGTGATTATTCAGTCTTCTCGGATGGGACTTTAAATTGAGGTCCCGTCATACAGTGCCCATCACTGTGCGAACGTGAGCTAGGGTTAGGTAGGGAAAAAAAATCTCGGCATAATCAAAGTAAACCGGATGCTGAATGGATTCGTCCTCGGATGGAACCACACAACATACGGATTACAAAAACAAAACAAAATTGTTAGAATTAGAATCTTTCGGACTTTTCGATGGGACTATGGAGGGATGTAACCCGGATGACTGATCGAGTTCGTCCTCGGACGGACACAGTCACCATACGGGCTACCTAACCAATCAAAATCAAACAAGTGCGCGCTGGTGCCTGCTCGGATGATGGCCAGAAGAGCAAATGGGTCCCAGGACACGAAAGACCCCACAACCCAACCTCCCCACTCCCCCCAAAGGGGCCGGTGAGGTCTCTGACCTAAAGCCCCCCCCCCCCCCAGGGTACATCAGGTCATAAGACCGTACGCACCTACTCCCCCTCCCCCGACCCAGCACCTACCACATTCCTTCCCCACCCCAGTTAGGTCCAGGTTAGGCCATCGCCATCACCCACGCCCAAGCACGAGGAGCAACAGAAAAGCCATGGACAAGAACAGCAACATGAAACAAAATCGAGAGACAACGATCAACACACACACACACACAGAGAGAGACACAAGCTAATGCACAAACCGACGTCACAAGAATTCACAAGAATTCAACAGAAACCATAAAGGCCAGGCGTGAGTCTAGACCCTAGCATTGGGAACTAGCATATAAACGCCTTAAATATTACAACACACACACACACACACACACACACACACACACACACACACACACACACACACACACACACACACACACACACACACCAAGTGATTATGACATCAAGGCAATATTTTGAAGGTAATCAAGAAGAGTTTTCCTGGATAACTCACCCATTTCTCAACCGATTTTGAAATGGTTTACAGATTTAGAAAGCCCGTCGAATTCTGGTCTTGATTAATGCCAGATTTAAGGGGAACAGACAATCAATAAGAATTACAGAGTACCAGATCGGTACACTATAAGCGCCATCCTATCTATGTCACAACTACGCGCTCCATAGAAACAGCGTCCAGTCGCTCGCATGAGCATAATGCGTTTTAACGAACTTAGTCGTTTTTTCGACATGCTCTCTCTCCCATAGACCTATATACGCTTATAGCTCTACCCAGAGGGGCGTATTCAGGAAACGAATCCTAGACGGGCTGCGCGTACCCAGCTTAGCTACTACAGCCGGTACCCGACTGGTCGATCCGAACTACACCACCCCCTCCTAGTTTGACATCCGTGGCAAATGATCGTGCATGGTGGATGGACGCACGGACGTATGCTAGGCGGGAATCATAGACTTCCTGGGTAGGCGCGTTGCCTAAGAGGAGTAGTGACGCATAGATGTGTATTCAAGAGACAGAGCACATAGGGGTGCCAAGAGGAGGGGATGGCATACTTTTAGTTTTCAATTTTTTACCTAGAATTATTTTTCCAGGCCTTTCTTTTTTGTGTTCTTTTTATTATTAATATTACGGTGCGTGCTATAACTTTATTTAGTATATGATCCTAAACAATAGCTCGCATGGGTGTTCCCGTTAGTGCGGATAATCATAATCTCCGCAAAGAACACCCAAGCTCCAATGTACCACAATTTAAGTTTATAAATATATATAAAAATATAATAACAAAAAGACAAGGTATATAAATATTACCTATGTAACATACCCTTATGAGTTATGTTTTTATTAATCACACCGAATTACTTGCGTACCCCGGGTAAATAAAGGGGCATGCAACACGTATCACCAAGTGTTATTATTATATATATCTAAAATATATATCTGCGGCCTGGCCTTGCGGGTATGCAACGGGCAGCTCTCGCTGACCTCCTATCCGTCCTGACATCTAAGACAGGAAGAAAATTAATAAGAAAAATAAGATATATAATAATAACTTAAAACAGATTTATCAGGCAGCCTCAGCGCGGCTGAGACTGCATGGCGGGATTGTGACATTATTGCACTGCGGGAGGTTGTATTCTTTACGTCGCACACGACGTCCTAACAACTTTAGAGCCCGCAGTGCTTATTTTGTATGAGACACAACAGAAGACTTAAAGTGTGTGGCTGTGTAGGAAAACCATAGTCATCCTAGGGACGGGATTCAATTGATCTAACATATATAATAAGAAGAAAAGTATGTAAAAAATAAGGTAATAATTAACACATTTCCACGAATCGCCTATTAACATTTCTACTGAATTACACATGATTACACCTCAGCAGCGAAATTTCCCCATCGAGTTTGGGTCCCGCGACTAACAGTGGTAGGTCGCGGTGAATGCACTGTCATTGCTGAAATGCTCTCATCATTATTATTATTGGCACTGTCCGAAACATCTGAAGTGATGGTGGCGGAAATATGGGCATCCATGATGTCCCTCACAGTTACCGCTGGTTCCAGGATATCCGTCCGTGTAGCAGCGACGGTACTAGTAGTTGCCAATGTTGTTGATGCGGTGGTAACGGGAGCTGACGTGATGATGCCGGTTGTAGCTGGCGTGGTGGTGGCTGCAGTTGTCTTTGTGATGTCCGTGTGCGGTACCGTCAGCTGAAGTCGAGGTATGGAAACGGATATGGTGGGAGACGACATCCATCGGAACTTAGCATACTTTAACAGATGACTAGCAGTAATGTTAGGTACGGGATAAATGTCCTGTGTATGGGCGATCCCTTTCCTTCCCATGTATGGACGTTCACTTGTACCCTTTGGCCTTCCCGGTGTGGTTCACTGTCCCGACCGCGCCGGATGGATGCCCAGTTCCCCACACAGGATACAGCCTAGGCTAGCTGCCTTTCCGTACATGCCTGAGATAAAGACCTGTCCAAGTTATGGGGCCATAATCCTGGACAGAGTCAAGATGCACATGGACGACTCACGAGCCGAGCGAACACAGTACTGGGCGCCAATAGGGTCATCTTGGCAAGGGGCTGTAGGCCCGCATAGACCGTACCACGGAGGTGATGTCTGCTAGACACATCGCTACTAAGGCCTTTCGGTAGATCATACTTTGACGTCATTTTAGCTGAGAGGCTCTGTGCAGATCGGACAGATCATCCACCCCACGGGTACCTGGGCGCCAGACTGCTCCACCCGTCCGGCAAGTGACAGGTTACACCGTCTCACACACATACCCTCCTGCTTCCCAAAGAATCACTTTTCATGACCTCTGATCACAGGAGACATGATTCGCAATGCGAATGCTTGCCATGGCCTGACTGTACATTGAGCCATCTTGACCACTCATAACTAGAAACGAGTTGATGAACTGACATGATCAAGACGACTGGCCGGCGACCCAGTCGATAGCGATCACCATCTGAGCTCACGCTCAGGGGCAACCGACGGTCTGATCCATATCTATCTGCCAACAGTATACGAACTTTGACCGTTTTCCCTGGCCTTGCCTGCAGGGCACCTCCAGCGGCCGCAATCACTTAGCCAGAGGTTTGGATTGCCCTGGGTGTGGACTGTCAGCCACGTGCCACGTATTGTCCACTTACTATTACCAAGTTCAGCAGCCCGAACAATGCGCCGACTAGACGGTACCACTGTAGGATGTTAATTCATCCTTCATTAGACACGGAGGCCTTCAGTATCTCCTCTGCACTATACACCATGTTTTACGTGTCCCCAGACCCTCGTGGGCCCACTGCCACCTGTTCGCCAGAAACAGTCGAGGAGCCTAACCCTCTCCGTTCTGGCGTGGTTCCCTTCCTGACTGCTGGGTCAGAAAGGTGAGAAGGCGGATGCTGAATAACACGGGCCGGAGCGACGCTGATTGTCACAGGCTGTGATGGTCCCGGTCCTTCGTCTATGGTATGCTCCGGTGGAGATGGAGACTGCGGATAACTGAAAACTTCTTGTGATTGGCTGACTGGCTGTCGCTGTCTGTGCTTCTATGGTGGAGGGTGTGGCAACCGTAGCTGTCTGGCTAGTAACTGGTGTGGGAGCTGTCGCACTGGATTTTATGGGAGATTTCCGCTTCCTACTTTGCTTCAGGACCGGTATGGATGAAGTGATAGGTACCGGCATAACATTTGCAGATGCGACTGTGGGCAGAATTGCATGCCTGGTTGTCGGTACGTTACTTGCTGTAGCCGCGGGAAGATGATGTCCAACGGGATATCTACACGTGGTGTTTTTCGTGCGGGCAATTTTCTCGGTCGGTAGAACCTTGACCGGGAGCCAACATTTGAAACGTGTGGCTAGAACGGCACGATCCTCGTTCTCTTCCCCAGGAACTAACATCACTTCCAACACATGATGATGATGCCGAGGCGTGTGAGTGATCCCGTAGCGAGTAGAGGTGTAGAGGTACTGGCATGTCACACAAAAGGCTGATTGAAAGAGATGATCCTTATTAATATGAAGGGTGCGGTCGGATTTCCTAGTGAAAGTTCTGGGACATTGCTCTCCGCTAGTCAACAATGAGTTACGCAGGAACCGCTTCGGAACTGGCACCGATTCTTCTTCTTCGGAGGAGGAATCTAACAACGTGAGTTCTTCAAGAAGTGACATCTCGTTCCCGCATGGTAGTTAGTTGCGGGAACTTTATTAAAAAACTAATGCCCTATCTCTTCATGGTTTATAACTTTTCAGGCCAAATATAATAATAAAATAATAATAAGAAAAACAGCAGAATTTAGTTTGCGACACGAAAGAAGCCTAATGCTAGGTTATTCCCTGGTCTCGAGTTTTGACAGGAAGACAAAGTTTCAGTGCGAGCTTCCTCCTTTTATACCATTTGGTGACGTCACATGCGGCGGATGACCACACCTAAAAGGTTTTACAGGTGATTCGGTCATTCTCACGCGAATATTTCCTTGCTTTTCGCCAGGACGTCTTAGGAGTAACTCCTCCCATATGAGGGGAGTAGTTGTAACTATAGGAAGAATGGCTCATTAAACTTGTCTTTATTTCGCACCTTTAACAGCCTCCGATCAACATAGAAACGTGATACTACTTTGTCCTTGCGGTGCCTCACATTTTAATTAGCATGAGGCGGTTTTCCATGTTGGATGCTTATAAACTTGCCTATTCGAATTTTAGGCTGGAGCGCCTGATGGTGTGTGTGGGAGCCAGGTGATGTCAGCGGTAATCTCCCGGACTCACCCTCGCCACTCCTCTATCACGCTGTGGTAGTTACGTTGCTGGGCGGCTCTTTTGTTTAAAGCGTTTGATCCAACTCACTGGAAATAGTAGTAAATGTCACATGGCTCTAAAAAGCACGTGGTTGATCAGAAACGTGCATGCTGTCTATGGCGACGGCCAACATGCTGTTGCTGAGATGTAGTCTGTTGCAGAGGCGAGATATACAAATATATATGTTACATCAAGATCTTTATAATGTCCCGTATTTGCGCGAGTTCTTGGTAAGTGTCTGTAATAGGTAGTTCTCAGTCCATGTTGATTATAGACTGGAACGCACGGGAGAGAATCTTTTTTTTTTAATTCTCTCTGTGATTTTACTGCAGGATTTTTGATGCTGCTTTACCGGCCTTTGCGCTAATGATTTGTGGCACGGTAGAGCAGTTGTGCTCTTAATCAAAGATTTAACAGTAAAGTTGCAAGTAATTTTTATTAGTGGTTTAAATAGTTCTATTCATGCATTAGATCAACGTTACTGATCCCATCAAGACAGCTGTGTTTTCCGAGCGGGAGGGCTGGCCAAGCATCCTCCTCGATGGGTAGAACTAGCTCAGTCCCGGCTTAGACCAAACATATTTGTACCATTTTAAGTAATGTCTATTTACAGTACAACTCGCAAACATGTGTGCCACAATTTTTACGATTACAATACCGTCGTTCGGAGATTGTGAATACAGTCAACCTGAGTGTCTGTGTTTCTGTCATGTTGGTGATTCGAATCTGTTATGCGTGACTGGTTCTCTGCGGATGGTACTTGCGCTTTGGTGAGGATGACGTGTTTATGGCCGCCGGATGCGGGAGGTGGAGGGAGAGGCGGCGTGAATGTCAACTTTATCGAACACTGAGGGTATTTCACTCTGTAATGGCCGAGCCCGTGGGCGGGACAAAGTTACTTTAGAGCGAAGATGACCTGTTGGATGCTGTCGTAACTTTGATCAAACCTCTATCGAATTAAACTTTTCGGTGGTAAAATCCTACTCGTCACTGACGACAATGCGGGCATCTTGCACTCTTAATAATATTGACTGTTATTACGTGGAGATGACCTATGTAGTTTAGCTGTTTCTGTATGACGTCGGGAGAAAGGGGTAGGGACGGACGCTGGACAAGTGTCTCTCCCATGACGCGTACTGTAGATGGCTGTGGTGCATTCCTGATATCCATATGATCAGTTCTCCAGTAACTGGATAAGAAGGTGTATGCAGGAGATTTGCTGGCTGCTGTCTGTTTATGATATTGCTGTTGTCGGGATGTTCGGGCTGCTGTATGATGCTAATGTTATAGGCGAAGTGGGCGCATTCCAGTTTTCCACGCTGGTGAACGCCAAGTCTGTTGTTATTTACGGGAGATCTAGTCTGTGAGAGGTATTACTCCTCCCGCAGTTCAGTGTGAGAAGAATTTGTTGCTGGAATATTTATGTCTCTACCGGTAATTGATTAAGACCGGTAGGTGCTGCTAAATGCTGTTGTTGCTGATGTTGAATGTCTCCATTATGCTGAGTATAACTGAGCAAGTCTGTGATGAAGGCACAATGATGAATTGACGTATCCAATCCTGAAGGCAGCTGTGTTCTTTGTATATGTTGACGTTCTGTCTGTTGTGTGATGTTCTGACTGCTCACGGGGGAGTATGGTAGGCCTATGGATGGGGCGGCCTTTGGACGGGGGATGTGGTCATCTCTCGTTACACGATGGTTGGTGTCTTGTCGTAGTTTTTAGACACTGGGAAAATTCGAGCCGAGAGTCTGCTGAACAGGCTGCTTCCCGGCCAACCGCGGGGGTTAATGTTGGTCGGTGCGGTGCGGGATGCCCCCTCCCGTGTTGCAGCAGTCTCTCTCATACCTGAAGATTCACGGTCAACAGATGACGAGTGGAGTGTGAATTGGACTGGGTAGGTGATGTCCGAACTTGGTGTGTAGATAAGGGGACGCTAATTGGAGTGATGACGGTGGTGGGGATGGTGTCCCTTGGGAGATTGTGGTTTCGAGATTTCGGGAATTGCTCGGGTACACCTTGTACAGTTCTTCGGTTCTAGACTTGCCAAGGCTTCATCCAGCCTCTTCACTTCCATGCTATTCATCACATGATCCACCCCACAGGAAGCATGGCTTGTGTCAGCCTCAGCGTCTACTTGTGGTAACTCTATGATGGGTGGGGGCATAGCATGAAGTGGGTGGGAGTGGGAAGAGATCGGAGGAACAACTTGTCCATCCAGTCCCTTAGACAAAACAAACACAAAATTCTGCAGATACGACTCGTCATCGTCGTCAGCATTAACCGCTTGTTCATCCACGTTCTGACTCGGTAGAACTGGGGATGAACTGGCACCCCAGTGCTCTGCGCTAACCATGGGAATACTAATTTCCGTAGAAATATCTGTCTGGGTACTGGTGTCATGAGAAACGCCCAGTCCGAGCTCTGGTGCTGTGTCGTCACTGACACAAGGTTTAAGTCGATCGAAGTGGATGACGGAGGTCAGGCCATCCGAAGCACGGATGCATTACGTCACGTCCGACGTCTTACCTACTACCACATTGGGGCCTTTCCACTGGTAACGCAGTTTGCTTGGCACGTTTGCAGACCATCGTGAATCGTGTACCCAAACCATTCTTCCTGCTTCATATGGATCTCCATGCACTTTCCGGTCGTGCCATGTCTTTTGCCGTCAGTGTGCAGAGGATAGTGTTTCTCTCACCAGCTCATGGGCTTATTCTATCCTTTGCCGCAGGAGTTCGACATAGAGAGATGGTGAATTTTTCGCCCCTGGTATCCGTGGCATGGCCAGGTCCAGGGGTAAGGCTAATTCACGGCCTAACATTAGCCGACCAGGGGTGTAGCCCGAGCTGGAATGTTCCGAAGTGAGGTAAGCCACTAGCACATACGGGAGCCTTAGATCCCAATCTCTACAATCAAGGTAAGCATCTCCGCGAGAGTTCTGTTGAACCTCTCTACCATCCCGTCGCTCGGGGGGGGGGGGGGGGGTGTGTGTGTGGTATGGAGTCATCCTTGTTTTGATGATATGGAATAACTTGCAGGGCTCTGATATGAGCCAGCTCTCAAAGTTACTTCCTTGATCAGAGTGCAGTTCATAAGGCATACCAAAGCAGCAGAACACATTGCTGGCCAAGACCTCTGCTACGGTGGATGCCTCTTGGGCCGGCAAAGCAAATGCTTCTACCAACTTCATAAAATAATCTTGTAATACGAGGATATATTTATTTCCGTCATCAGTTTTATTCAAGGGTCCGAGAACGTCGATAGTCACTCGCTCCCACGGTGCACCAACAATTTGGCATTCCATGCCTTGACACTATCGCGAACCCCAATCCAGTGGAATCTCAGTTTGCTATGGGCAACAGTTCTCTCCACGGCCAGATGTCCGGCGTTATTGTGTAGTTGATAGTTGATGGAGTATAAGCTCTCGATAACTTTCCAGAACCACCAAACGGTCATTAATGTACAAAACGTTATTTATTAGTTGACATTGTTCGAACCATTGGTAATAATACTTAGCCGTGGGAGACAAAGGTGTCACCGATTCCGTACCCCCTCCTGAATCCATGCGTATATATTTCGTATCTTCACGTCTGTTGTTTGGTGGTGTGTGATTTTCTCCGGATTCCACTCTGCGCACCTCAATTCAGGGAACTCCGGAGATGGTTGTGTTGACTGTGTCACGGTGTCGGCCTCTTCGTGTTCGGCCTCTGCGCCGATTCTGCTAAGGACGTCGGCATTTCAATGCAATTTGCCGGGATGGTGAACAATGTTAAAGTTATAGGCCTGCAGGGATTCCTGGCATCTCGCTACCTGACCCTCGGATTTTTTAATTTCCTGAGCCACCGTAGTGAGGCATGGTCTGTACGGAGTGTAAAAGGGTGCCCATACAGGAAGTGTTTATAATACTTGACAAAATGGACCGCCGCCAATAATTCTCACTTGGTGGTTGCATATCTTTTCTCCATTTTATTCAGAGTATGCAAACCATAACCCAATACCTGCTCCGTTCCGTCTTCGGTAACCTGAGATAGAACTGCGCCGATAGCGTAAGCCGATGCATCAGTGCCTAAGATTAAATCGAGGTTTGGATTATGGTGAGCAAGAATCGGAGCAGTCATCAAGAGTTCCTTCAGCGCCTTGAAGGAGCCTTCACACTCACTCGTCCATGCAAATGGTCGATCTTTCTCGGTAATCTAGTAGAGGGGTGAAGCAATCTCGCTGAGATTTCGGATGTAACGGCGATAGTACTGGCATAGGCCAAGAAAACTCCGTGTCTCCGTAACTGAAGAGGCTGTATAGCCACTCCATCACCGGATATTACGTGTCACAGGAACTCAACACTCTGTCTGAAGAGATGACATTTCTTTGGTATGAGTTTCAAATTGGCCATGAGGAAGCGGGAAAGCACGGTGTCCAAATTGATTAAAGTTTGCTCATACGTAGGTCCGAAGACTATGACGTCATCGATGTAACAGAGGCAGAGTTCCCATTGCAGTGTTGTTAATACCTGCTCAATGAGTCGTACAAAAGTTCCGGGAGCATTGCACAAGCCATAGGGCATTTTGCAGAATTGGAAAAGGCCGCCACCTACAAACGAATGCTGTCTTTTCCATATCAGCTTCATCCATGGCTACTTGCCAGTAACCGCTAGCTAAATCAAGGGTAGAAAACCACTTGGCTCCGGACAAGGAATCCAAGGCCTGGTCTATCCGAGGTAATGGATACGTGTCTTTAACGCTAAGATCATTAAGGCGGCGGTAGTCAATGCAAAACCGCAAGGTTCCATCCTTTTTGCCTGCTAGCACTATATGGCTAGCCCATGGAGAAGCTGAGTGTTCGATAATACCCATTCGCAACATGTCATTTACTTGTTGGTGTGCTTCTGCTTCTTTGTGAACGGTTGTCGTATGGGCCGCTTACTGCCTGTATCGATGGAGTGTTGTACGAGATGAGTTTCTCCGAGATCCATCTCTCCGGAGGAAAAACTATCTCGATATTTATGTAATCATTTCCGAATTTCGCGTTTTTGTGATTGCAGTAATTCAACAGTGGCACGTAGATATAAATCATGTAGATGTTCGGGTAAATCATCACTCAGCGGTGGTGTCGTATCAGAAAGTGGAGGTGTTTCCAGTGAAATTATGTCCACTAAATGGCCGCAGCGTACTCCGGGTTCAAGAGTAATAGCATCTGCGGTACCATTGAACACTCGAAAGGGTATCTTCCCTTTATCAGTAGTGTCCACTATTATGCGGGGACTTGCTCATTGCGAGGCGATCATGTAATCAGGGTCGGGTTCCAGCATGGCGATGTGTGTGTTGCTTCCTAACTGTGGTGTGGTGGCCCATACGATCCATTCCTGTCCCGGCTCAACCATGGCAGTACTTGAAAGTATTACTGCACACGTATCGTATAACGACTATGTGGGTCCAAGAGGTATTCTCTGGCCGTGTATGTCGAGTTCTTGTTGTCTGCAGTGTATGATGGCTTCGCTGGCACTGAGAAAAGCAGAGCCAAGTAGGGCGTTGTTATGAATGGAGGCGATGACAACTCTTTGAATGAATTGCATTTCCTCTATCTGTATAACTAAATTAACTACACCGGCCACGGGCACAACTGCTCCCGTAGCCGTCTGTAGGTAAATATTGTTATGAGGTGTGATGCTCTCATACAAGCGCTGCTTAAAATCGGTAATAGAAGCTCAGGTGTCGATGGTGGCGCTGGTAAGAACGCCACTAAACAGACAGGCACATTTGTAGATTACTTTACAATGAACCTGCGGAAGAGTTTCCAACGATGCTGTCTGTAATAATGGCGGGTGAGCAGCATCACTCTGTATATATTCCAACTGTCTCCGTATTGCTTCTCGCAATGTTGCAGGTGGCTGAGTGAGGAATGGGTCAGTTCGTCGTCTCCGCTGGGGTGTAGGTTTCTGTGAAGACGGGGCTGGGGGTAACAATGGTGGTGGCGTTGTTGTCGTTTCTGTGTGAGCAGTATTAGTATAGACAGCGGCGCATACGGGATGACAGATACATTCTACCTGTGCAAGTCATTTCTGACAATGCTTCATAGGATGTTTTGTTGAAGCACAAAAGAAGCAGCGTGGTTTGCATGGATGTGCGTTCTTCCGTCCATGTCGCCGTTTGTGAATCCATGAGGCGGAATGAGTCGTCTCGCCCGAATCCCTACTGTCTGTGGGTGCAGAAGATGATGTGGATGGGGGTGGTGTTCTGCATACCACCAGGGGGCACCGATAATCTGGTGTCTTGGTGGCGAGACGTGGTGCTTTCAGAAACGTGGTTTCAGCGGAGGTACTACAACCTACTAGTGCCATTTTACAAAGAAAAGAAGGTTTGTTGTGTATGGAAAAAGAGGGGGATGTCCTTGCTGCGGATGGGGGAGGCAACGTAGGCACGGACATATTGGAAGCCGTGTATGTTGGTGTTGGTGTGAAAGCTGATTTCTGTGGATGATGGTTCGTCACTGAGCCGGGAGAAGGATACGGGCACCAAAGTGGCTCTCGATAATTTGGTACGCTTAGGAGTTTGATTGTTTCTCTGGTTCCGGTGTGGTGCGGTCCATCGCAGGCATTGTGGAGGGAGGCCGGTTAGGACACTGTCCCCCCAATGTCCCGGCTGACCGCATCTGAAACAGATGTTCGGTGGCGGTGCGGTGCTGGTAGTGTTTGTTGTCCTAAACTGTGTGGTAACGAGGTTTGTGCTGAGTGTGGTGACTAAGTTGGTGAGTGCGGAGGGCTGCTTGTTGATCTCTTCTATCCACTCTCTCATGTTGTCGTTGCTGTTGTTGTTTCGCTGGTTTCCGTGCCCAGGGACTCCCCTATACCCACCTCTGTGGGCACGGCCCCTTCCTCAAGGTGATTGATTCGGACTGGTCTTCTGCGTATCTGATACTGGTGGTGGTGTCTGCGCGGTGGGTGTTGCTGATCTGGGGGGGGGGGGACACTGGTGGGCGAGGTGACAGCTGCACCGTCTATCTCATTGATAGGATGGAGTCGGCATCGGTTATGTTTTTCCCGCTCCAGGAAGTTCACGATATGGACCACGGTTACCGTTAATTGGGCCAAACTCCCGTGGTCGCCGAGAAATAATTTTTCCTTTAGAGCAGGTTCACAGCTTAATGCATCGATGAACATATCAAGGTGCCAGTGGAGTACACCATCCACATTGGCGCTTGGATATGCGCGGATAACTAGCCTTCTGATTCGGCTAGCTAACTCGGGAAGGGTTACTCCCGCACGTCGTCGTAAATTTTTGAGTTGAAGACGACTGGTTTCCCCGGGAGCTGTGTCGCCAAATCGCTCCGTAAGTGCTCGTTTGAACTGTGTGTAAGTAGGAGTATGATCCGTCCCCAGATCCGCAAGAACTTGCAGGGCTTTCACCGAAGGTTTTGCTGCAAGATATTCACCCATCTGTCTGTCGTCCCAGCGGTTAGTCCGAGTTATTATTTCGAACTGGATTTTATAATTGGTCCAGCCATTCTCCCCGCTAAATTCTGGGGGGGGGGAGTATGACCCGACCAAAACCTCGGGAAGAGTGTAGGGGTTGAACTCCGGGTGGTGCGGATATCTGAGAGTTGGCGGATTGTACTGATGTTGGTCTTGGTGTCGGTCACTTGTACCCTTTGGCCTTCCCGGTGTGGTTCAGTGTCCCTGCCACGCTCAAGATGCACACTGACGACTTCCGACCCGAGCGGACACAGTACTGGGCGCCAATAGGGTCATCTTGGCAAGGGCCCCCGCATAGACCATACCACGGAGGTGATGTCTGCTAGACACATCGCTACTAGGCCTTCGTGTAGATCGTACTTTGACGTCATTTTAGCTGAGAGTCCCTGTGCGGATCAGACAGATCATCCACCCCACGGGTACCTGGGCGTCAGACTGCTCCACTCCAGCAAGTGACAGGTTACACCGTCTCACACACATACCCACCTGCTTCCCAAAGAATCACTTTTCATGACCTCTGATCACAGGAGACATGACTCGCAATACGAGCGCCTGCCAAGGCCTGACTGTACATTGAGCCATCTTGACCACTCACAACCAGGAACGGGTTGATGAACTGACATGATCAAGACGACTGGCCGGCGACCCAGTCGATAGAGATCACCATCTGAGCTCATGCTCAGGGGCAACCGACGGTCTGATCCGTATCTATCTGCCAACAGTATACGAACTTTAACCGTTTTCCCCGGCCTTACCTGCAGGGCATCTCTGACAAACCACCGCCATCAAGTTTGCAGAGACTGGGCTCCCTGGGTGTGGACTGTCATCCACGTATCACGCATTGTCCACTTACTATTACCAAGTTCAGCAGCCCAAATAATGCGCCGACTAGACGGTACCACAGTAGGATGTTAATTCATCCTTCGTTAGACACGGAGGCCTTCAGTATCTCAACTGCACTATACACCATAGTTTTACGTGTCCCCGGACCCTCGCAGGCCCACTGCCGCCTGTTACCGCCAACTTTTGAGGAGCCTGTCCCTCTTGGTTGGCGGTGGTGTTGGTGTATCCCGTCGATGCCGATGCCGAGGAGCGTACTCCAATTAACTGAGTCTGCCCCGGTGGTTGAGCCATAGACCGGCATGGGTCTATGAACGGAAGGCAGATTGTGGTGGAGAGTATGTGGTCGTTCCTCCCACAGTGAAGACTGTTGTTCCTCATATGGCGGTGGCGTAAGTGGCTGACGGTTATGATATGTGGCATGACTAATATACCGGCGAAATGGTGGTGCCAATTTCTCCCGATTACTCCGCGGTGTTCCCCTTGAATATAGCGTTTCGCTAGAAGGGTGCAGTGCGGGAGGTTGTCTGTGTGGTGGATTATCACCCGGCCATACTGTCTCCATAGATTACACGGGTGAACGATAGTGGTCTGAAGGGCAGTAGATATGCCCGTAGTCGGGACTTTGTCGGAGTCATCCATGATTCGACCCTGATGGAGTTGGCCTGTCGCGGACATCCGAAAGAGTTCTAAACTCTGTTACCGCCTGTGAGGCAACTCGCAAGGTGTCATCGCTAACAGGCGAAAACAGGTTATAGTGCGGAGTTGTTGATTCCACTGAATTTCTGGCATAGTCGGTGAGCATGTGTGCTGAGGATCCGTCGTATGAGGCTACCTCTTGATCGAGGGAGTCCTCGCTGAACGGAGATGGTTTTGAACTGAGCTCAATGTATGGTCTGGGCGTGAGTTCGCTGTGCGTTATTACTGTTGTTCTTCGCGTCCCACATCGGTCAGCACTTGTAGCTCGCCGGGTGGTGTCGGGGCGTTCCGATGTCTCATGTCGGCCTGCCACGCCGTAAGTGCATGACGAGTGACGACGCTGGTTAGCATCCATTCTCGGGGTGACGGACCCTAAACGAGACTGCCCTGCGGGAAACAAAAATCGCCTCCTAAGGCCAGTGGAACTCAATCATTCTGGTGGGGTCGTGCGACCATCGCCGCGAACATTAAACACAACGGTCTCATCCCAAAAGTTTGTGTCACCAGTATGCCTGTCCATAGCAATTTCGTGATCTATGGACTTACAAGATTTGATTTGGTGACCTAAAAATATAAGTCTATACAATGTGTTTACCTAAAATATGCTAGATAAAACTACAATAAGAGCATACGAAATTCCAGGACATAGAGGCAGGTAGATGAACTTTTAAACATAGGGCTCCCGGATGTACCACACAGACTTGTAGGTCCGAAGAGGTATCCCCGCAAGGGAGGCTCTCATACACGAGACATAGCTATTTAACTTAATATAAGTTATTATACCTCTAAGCTGAAAGGAAGAAGAATATCTCAAACGAAAAGTGATGTGCCTCATGCGGGCACTACTCCTAGTGCAAGTTAGGGTGAGGAGTATTATCCTGGCATGGACCGTCATCGCTGAATCCTTGCGGGAGGCAAGTGCCTCGAGCGGGCCTCCGTCTCAGGAAGGTGCTGCCATGGCTTAAAGCGGGAGAAGAGTAGCAGGCAAAAATGGGCCCACTCTAATATTCCAAACAAAATGCTGTAGTAAGAAAAGACCATACCTAGTGAGATTATGACTATAGGGGTGCGTACTGTTTTACGTGAAGACGGGACGGAAGATTCTCGATGGATTCCTTCGTCACCGTCTTATGTTATTCCTAATATGCTGAGTTAGTAGTTGTTGCTTTATTTCTGCGGGCCTTCTGCTCTGCTTAATCACTTGTTTAGTTGTTTGTTGGCCGATATCTACCTAGCTATTAGACACGACTGTCACGGAGAACAGATGCCCGAGGAGATCAATACTGTAGACAGCGCTAATACATATTACTTAGCGGGATCTCCGAACTGGGTGAGAATTCGGACATTCCACTTCGCAACCACATGAAATATTACAAGACATGGTTTACATTTCACGGAAACATTGTTAGGCCATATCTCCTATCGTTATGGTGGGTGGTAAGAGAGACGGATGCACACCGTGAATGTCCTTCCCGTAAGGGCGTGGCAGATCTAAATATCATGCCCAGACATTTAAACGGAATTCTGTAAGCATACGTATCTCGCCCGTCACCGGGTCCTATGGAACTAACCGTTTAACCTGTCATTAGGTTTATATACAAGTTGCCGGTTTTGCACTGTGGTGCGGGAGGGTTGTCAGTAAATATAATAATAATTAATACATATGCTTTCGCAGCGCTTTCCTACATTGGCTTAAAGTACTATCTACTAAGTATCCGAAGATACACGGGAATGTGAGCCAGGGGGCTTGCCAAGCTGAAAATCCAGCAGATTCTCTATGAGATGGAGCAACGTGATCTAGAAACTGCCCCATCCGGTGATAATTCGCAATAGTTCTCAAGACCGAGATGTGAGACGTGATTAGATATTATACACACATATATAGCTCGAGTTTCTTATAGATGTCATCTATTTGCACATTCCATTTCTCCATGTAGTTCATCTGGTACATGATGGATTCGAGCTAATGACTTGTACGTTGTGAGCGGCAAAAGAGAGAAAGCCGGTCGTCCAGACGGAGTTAGTCCTGATGTGTGAGGAATATAGATAAATTATAGATTAATAACTAAGTTAATAAGCTGATTCTCTGATAATTCTAGTCCCCACTTGGCTAATCTGTTGGACAGAGAAAAACCAATCTGTCTCTATGTCTGTCCATGTGTCTATAAGTCTCAATACAGTTTTCCTAACATTGTCAATGTGTTTGATTTATGTTAATGTTTACATAGAAGTATTGCAAAAGCCAGAAATATCATACATAGAACATCAAAATTATTGTGCAATATAAGATAATCATCAATTTATTATATATGGAAGGGGTGCAGAAAAAGGGTACGGGTAGTTAAACCAGAAGGGGCCCTCCCAGTCAAATTTTGAAACATAGATGCTCTCAGATGGTCTCTCCTGTATTTCCAGACGTGAATGTGGATCCTCGGTTGGCTGCTAAACTATTCAATTTTACCTTGTTAAAGCTCCCCTGTTGGGGTGGGGGTGGGTGGGTGTGTGGTGCGTACCCCTGCCCCTTGTGAATCTGCTACTGAGGAATAACCGCATTTTATATTCTATCGTGTGAAATGGATAAAGCTGCATTTTCACAGCAAAATATGTGAAAATAGGATTGTTGCAATTGCATACTTTTATAAATTGTGTACATAAAAGTAAACGAAATAAATCTTAACATATGGTAATTTCATTATATTTAAATTAATATAATTTTTTATAGTGTGAAATTGAAATAGAGACGTGAGCCACTATTTCAATTTCACGATATAAAATCTACCTTAATTTATATGGAATGAAATGATCATAATTATGTTAAGATCTATTTTATATAGTGATACACGAGCTCCGGTTATAACATTATATAATTGAAATAATTTTAGGTTCGGGCATGTTTGTGTGAAGATGTAGCTTCAATGACATGTACAAACCAATCTATTACATACATGAGCCAGGTTTTACTGTGACTGGCGTCAAGTAATAAAACAAAAAGATAACATATTTCCGAAAATGTTGTTCCCAATCCCAGGATGATTTAAAATAAAGAAATATTAGTTACCTCTCCGGGATGATTGCTGAAGAAGTGACCGAGATGTTCACGAAAGCTACACTCAAAACCGCAATCATTCCGGAGAGGTAACTAATACTTCTTTATTATAAAAAGATAACGGTTTAAATAAGGCTACTGAGTTTTGTTCAATTTATCTAATGGTTGTCATCCTCATGAAGATGTGGGGCTGTTCGATCAGCAACTGCAGCCTGCCACGGAACATTTCCATGGTTGGAAAGAAGTACGTCATGAATCTATCACGAATCATGTATATATCCTTTGAAGCCCAATTAGCTCCCTGGCGTCCCACAGGCCTGGGATTACCGTCATTACGAGCTATCCTTATCCATTGTCCCGGGCGTAGGATACCATCTTCTCCTATGTAATCTGCGAACATTGGAGGAACATAGCGAATTTGAGGCACACTGTCGCTATCTGTACTCTTGAGGTAATTTTGTAGTGCTACCGTAGCTTTTACTACACCATCTACGTTGGTGGGATTGGCTTCGATTGGTTTACCAAGAATTCGCCAACAGGCTGTCAAGATACCGAACGCATTTTCAGATATTCTTCGAGCTCTGCTAAGCCGATAGTTGAATATGCTCATGTCCCTCGTCAAGCCAATACCTAGAAAATAAATAAGGTAGATGACACATATACTATGCACTGACATTAGTTGACAATGTAGATGTATCAGATTTACCCTACATAAAATCAGCCGCCACCACCATAAGTTCATAACAACAAAACTGCTACAAGAACCAGGGTTGTTGCTTCTGCTGTCCCTACTCCTCCTCTTCCTGGTCCTGCTCCTCCTCCTGCTGCTGCTGCTGCTGCTACTGCTACTGCTACTTCTACTGCTGCTGCTGCCACTGCCGCTGCCGCTGCCGCTGCCACTGTCGCTGCCGCTGCTGCTGCTACTGCTGCTGTGGCTACACCTGCTGACGATGATGAAACTACTAAATATCATCAATATGTGAAACTTAACATAGCAGTCAGAATTTATCTCACCCTCATGATCCATGAGCCTGCAGTAATTATTGTGCTCCTTTTGACATCCTGACCTCGCCCATCAAATTTGCTACCGGCGCCACTGCCAAATACCCCCCTGATAATGATCCGCTCACCTATTTGTTTGCCTCCCCGTATATATTACTAATTATCTGTTTATGAGTTCGATTTTGCAAACCGATTTAACTTTGGAGAGTACTGTTTCGGTCGGATTTAAGAACCAACAAGCTAGATTATATTAAACCTCTTACTAGGATATGGCCGCATAAGATGTGTCTGTAGGGGAAACGCCTCATCGCCGACAAATACGTATGGACATCTCTCCTGGGATCCTGGCAGGAATGCATCATCTGGAAGATCTAATGTGCCATTCTCGAATTGCTGCCCAAACTCGCTTTGGCCAAACACACCACTGTCAGATTCTCTACCAAAAGCGCCCACATCTACTACAGAACACTTGTATCTGGCATCGACGACGGCCATCAGTACAACAGAAAAATATTTCTTATAGTTAAAGCTTCCAGAATTGGGTGGGGCCTTTATCTCGACATGCTTCCCGTCGATAGCGCCTAGACATAGAGGGAAATTCCAATATAGCCACAAGTCAGATGCATTATGAATCCATGTTTCATGAGATGGAAAGGGAACATATTGTTCTTTCAAGGCTTCCCAGATTGCACTGCAAGTTTCATGGAATGCATAGTGCACTGTTGATTTGCCTAGCCGATAGCTATCTGCAACGCTCTGCTGTGAGTTTCCACTTGCAAGTATTCGCAGGGTCAGTGACAACTGTTCCTCACCCGAAACTGGAATTTTGTGCGTGTTTCTGTGGATGATCTGAGGGCCAACCTTGCTCAGCAAATCAGCAAACCGTTCTCTGTCCATCCGGAAATATCTTAAATGAATCCCATCTTCATTAAAATTCTGAATATCCCGCAATAAAGAGTGATATTCTCCATTTATGTTTCGGGAACTATTTACCGGACGAATATATCGTTGCCTATTCCTGCGCCTCAACTTTCGCCTACAATACATAGCATACAATAATATAATATCATCGAACATACTCGCCATTCTACGTAATCCACGTATGGTGCTGGCGGTGCGAGTGAGTATGAACGGTTATGCCAAGTTCGCGGTCAGTTACCTGGCCGCGCGCACGAGCATGAAATGTACAAAGCATGAACACGGTCGCGTGGCAAGCTGTACTACTGCTTTGATTACGTGCGTATACCTGTTTTGCAGGAGTATGAATCAACCTTAAGTGCGCCATGAACGGTTAATGGTCCGTCAGCTGTACGAATTGTATGTCTTTACTATTTAATAAACATTGTAATGAATATCTTGAAGGCAGCAACATCGATCACCCAATCAAAGTAGTTTCAAAATATTCAACATCTTGCCTGTATTTTTCTCCTAGAAATTGAGGTTCATGGTGTTCAGGATTCGATCGATCCCAACACGGGCAAAGTGTTGGCTGAGCTTTGCTAGAGATGGGCTTGGCATAGCTAAAAGTGGATTCATCCATTTGGAGGGGCATCCATTAGATGACTGCCTTGACCTAGCTTTTACTAGAATGGTTTGATGTTTTAAGGAATAACTGACCAGAAACCCAATGGATTGACTAATTTGCGCTATAATTCACCTTTCCAGAGTATCCATCGATGATTTGACGTCAAATGACGTCATAATCAGCTAAGCAGCGTGTTGGGTGACGTCATAATCATTACGGCATAAATGATTCTATTAGGCCCGTCTTTAACTATTAATAGTACGACACGTTGTAAGAATTGTATGTCTCTACTAATTAATAAACATGCTGTTGAATATTTTGAAACTAATTTGACATTGGCTGTTGCTACCATAGGCAGCAACAGCTCCCAGTCAAATTAGTTTCAAAATATTAAACAGCGTACCTGTAGAGTTTTCTGGAAACTGATAGTCAGGGAGTTCAGAGATCGGTCGATCGTAACACGAGCGAAGTGTCGGTGGAGCTTAGCTAGAATTGGGCGGAACATACTTAAAATGGAAAGGTTCATTCCATATATACTTTCTCTAAAGCTTTGTCTGTTTGTTGTATATTAGCCGAAATGTGATGCTCACCTGTTTGGCCTGAATCAATGTAATGTCACATGGGGATTTGCTATCCAGTGATTTAATAAAAAATGCCTCTTTGTTTTGCCTATGCTCATTTGTTTCATCCACATAATGATTCATGATAGGCGGTTGTTCAAAAGAGAATATTTTAAAATGTCATTCCCCTGAATGGCCGAGGATATTCGAATGCTCTGCTATATTAGTGTTTTCATTAGTTTGGTCTCAAAGACAGCTGATGGTAAGCACTCTAATTTGGCATTTAGATTGTTCTGCATTGCCTGATGGCAGACTCTGCATGATATTAGATAAAAGACATTTTTAGAGTCACTGTTTAATTTAGACTGAATATGAAACACACACATTGTTTAGTAGCTATAAGAAGTAATGACAAAGGGAAGAAACCATCCATTCTGCATATATTTCTTTAGATTCCTGAACATATATACGTCAGCTTTCTGTATTTGGTTGTGGCACGTATTAGTCCGGCCATGCATGTCTCTCAGACGTAAATAGAACTGAGCAATCTTGAATTTGTCTTTTTATGGATTTCGTGTGAGATCTGATATTTCGCTCCTTTACGTATCCTTGGAATGTATTTGATGGATGAAATGATTGTGTGTGTAGCAACTGAAGTGAGTCACTAGATGTGAAGCAGACGTTGTGATCTAAACATCGAGCCGCAGCTTCGAAGGAGATCACAAACGAATATAGATTTCAACAAAAATCGCAAAAATAATCAGTTTTTTCACATATTTTATGAATTAAAAATAATTTGACAAATTTTCCTAACCTGATTCTATATTAATGCTCATCGTGTGAATCATCAACCACGTGTTTACAGATTGCACCACACTGCCATGTTTAATAATAGAGGAAACTGGCGTTTAATAAGGTTATGTAGCAGTACATAAGCTTTGATTCAAGTACTAATATAACAAACAAAAGTGTTTGTATTGCATCTCATTAATATGGCGGTGTCGAAATGAGCTGTGATGAGCTATCAATCATCAACAACAATGTGACGTCACTCCCTGATTATCATCGAAATTCACCTTTCCAGAATATCCATTCATCATATGACGTCGTATGACGTCATAATCAGCTCAGCGCGTGTATGATGTCGTCACAATCATTACGTCACAAAGGGTTCCATATAGACCGTCATCAAATCTCAAACAGTCCTACACGTTGTATGAATTGTATGTCTTTGTAATTCTTTGTTATTTAATAAACATGCTGTTGAATATTTTGAAACTAATGTGACGCTGAAGGGCTATATAGTTTCTTTGTGTCTTTTTAAAATGATTGTTTCTACTACACGTGCATGATGCACGTTTCCATATCAGCATCGCTCAATGGAACTTTCCAGTTTAACCATCCACCGCATGACGTCATAATCAACCATTGTAACGTTTAGCACGATGTCATAATCAATGAGGTCATGAATGACATTAGATCAGTACGTGAGGCTGCAACAGCACCCAGTCAAATTAGTTTCAAAATATTCAACAGCTTACCGGTGTAATTTTTTGGAAGTTGATAGTCAGGTTGTTCAGAGATCGATCGATCCCAACACGAGCGAGGTGTGGGTGGAGCTTAGCTAGAGATGGGCGGGGCATAGTTAAAACCGGAAAGGTCCATTGAAGAAAGTGACTTTCTTTGGAGAAATTTACTATTTAGTCATTCAAACTTATGCAAATATTATATTTTGTTTCCGTTAAAATATACAAAAATATCACCTGGCGCTCTTTAGCCCTGCTCCGTTTGGTTTAAACGTGATTTATTTTGTTCAGATGGAAGCACGATAAGACTTAGAGTCTTATGCCCGTGTCTCCCATACACATACAGATTATTGAAATCTTTTTACAACAAAATGGCGGCAAATCATAATAGTTTAATTAATTGTAGTCTATTAGTGTGCATAAGTGTGTGGATGTTGAGTGTGAGGTGGGGGAGAGTAGGAAGAAAGACCGAGATAGAGAGAGAGAGAGAGGGGGGGGGAAGGGGGGGGGGTGGTGGAGAGGGTGAGAGATAGAGAGAGCGAGGAATAAGATCAAATGGAAGATTAGCAGAGGTGAGCTCTAGGTGCTACCTTCGCCTCGACCTGTACGTGTTGGGCTGCTGTCCATTTACCCCGTAAACTATAAGTTCGCGAACGGGAAGCTACTGAAAGCGGTTGGTGTTAATTATGTATTGACATACCGTATTACAGATCAGTTTGTTCATTTCCAAGTTGGCAGTGTAAGTCCCGTATAGAAGCTGGTTGACCGTAAGATTAGCAAGAGAAATATCGTTCAAGGCAAGCTGATTTTGGAAAACGACTCTTTGCTCGTTAAAAAGGGCACAGTGTAAGAGGTAGTGGTTCGTAGATTCATCATTGTGCCCACAAGAACAACTGGCAGATTCTGACAGAATGTTGTCAAATAGATGTCGGTTTAAAGAACTACAACCATTTCGGAGCCTGCATGGCATTATGTTGGCAAACCTCGGGCCTACGTAATACCGCTCAGGGGGTTGTCGTATGGGTGACATAGCCTTGAGTTTGCTTTTAAATTCTAGAAGAGTGACAGAATCTCTCACCGGCACAGGAAGCATATTCCAGGCGCGGATCGTTGCTGGGAAAAAGGATCCATAGAAGAGCTCAGTACGGCAGCAGAATGGAGAGAAGAAATTTGGATGACAGATATTGTAAGGATTTCGTGCTTGGGATAGTGTGGGAAGATGGTTGACCAGAACCTCACAGGTCATCCCGTTAATAATTTTAAATAGCATAGATAATCTATGAAATTCACGTCTGCTTGACAAGGTTTCGATGCCTGTTTCTAAGTACAGGTCTTCAGTGCTCGCACTACGTGTCATTCCACATACCGTTCTGAGAGCATCTTTTTGGATATCCTCTAGCCGAATTACAAGATATTGTGGAATATTATCCCACACAACATCTGCATATTCTAACGATGGTCTAATACATGTTTTGTACATGATCTCGAGACATTTACTGTCTAGAATATATTTTAGACCTTCAAGTAAGGAGAGTTTGTGTTGAGCATTTGCTATGAGATTACTCATATGGTTAAGCCAATTCCCTTTGCTATTAAAGGTAATGCCGAGGTGCTTATGATCAGTTGACGGTAGAATTTCAGAATCTTTGAAGTTGATTGAAAAGGATGTGGGCTCGTTGCGCAGGGAAAAAATTAGAGATGTAGTTTTCGAGGCATTAAACTCGACGAGCCACATGTTTGCCCAATGCGTCATGGTCAGTAGATCGTAATCCCTGCTCCGTTTGCATTCCTCTTTAACCTTCTCACGCTTAAATTGAGAGAAAGTATACGACCTCATTATGAAGATTATGCTTACGGTTAATGACGGAACCTCGCCATTGATAATGTTAAGAGGCTGCACCATTTACTTTAGGGAGGAGCCATATCACGAAGACGTCATTCAAAAGCTAATGTAATGGAGAATTCAGATTTGAATTACACCACATTTAGGCTGATGTCAAATCTTAATGGTGTATCATAACTCCGTCAAGAAGCTCGAAAAATCCAGTGTACGTGTCAATATATTACAAAGCATCTTCTGCATCCAGGAATGAAGAATGTAACCCAAACGCCTGAAGCGAAGCACCTGCATCCACCAAAGCTAGATTCACTAGTTCTTGAGAAATTCCCTGTTTCAGATTGGCAAACGTCGTCTGCTTTCCACTTACCATGCAGCTATCCATGACAACTGAATCCCTATATACGTCTCTCTCTGTTAGCATAATGTGTTCATGATTGGTGATGTGTGGGATGATTTGTGAATGACAAATGCCACCGAAGTATGTGCATTTCTGTGACGTAATCATAGACAACACGGATAATAGAATGTCTCTGAAGATGTGTCAAAACGTTTCGAAATTGAGATTAAACCTTTCCCAAATGTGCATATTTGTTTATGGCAGATTCACACACAAATGGTTGAAAATAAAAAAAGATTAAAATTGTATACTTTTAGAGCCTTAATTTGTGTGCCTAGATGTAATGAACGTTACACTTAGGTACACAATTTAATGAAAGTATACGATTTTAATAATTTTCAGGCGTTTAAGTGTCAATGTGCGCTTTTAATTAATGTGACCAGGAATGAAACCTGAGGCACTTGAATTCGAGAACATTGATATATGAAACCATTACTGTTTTATAAAAAAAAAGTGGATATCTGTTAGCAATTGATGAATCCAATCTGTCACTCAAGTATATGATGTCATAATGAATTACGTCATATATTATGTCATGGTCAAAATACGTACTGAATGAATTCACGAAGTCCGTCATGGACCTTGATTAGCCGCCAGTTGTATGAATTAAATTGAATTAAAATACGTGTGGGTTGATAGTTACTTCCATTTTCATCATTTTTCTTCATCAGTTTCAGTATTTCTTTTGTTTTCTTTCAAGCCATTTCAAATTGCATGTGGAACTGTCATAATCTTAATTGAATTGGATGAGTTGGGCCATGCTGTAATAGCTCAGAAATGGACTGCATTACCAATCTATTGAGTATTAAAGTTTGAAATACCAGTAACCTAATGAACCTTTCCACGTTTAGCTATGCCCCGCCCAACCTCTAGCTAAGCTCCGCCCACACCTCGATCGTGTTGGGATCGATCGATCTCTGAACTAGAAAACTATACAGGCAAGCAGTTGAATATTTTGCTAATTGACTAATTTGACTGGGTGCTGTTGCTGCTATAGATAGGCACATTCAAATTGTTTGCAAAATATTAAACAAAACATTTATTAAATCGTAGATACATACAATTCGTACAACGTGTCGGACTATTAAGAGTTAAAGACGGGCCGTATAGAATCATTTAAGACGTAATGATTATGACGTCATCCTACACGCCGCTTAGTTAAGTATGACGTAATATGACATCATTACTCTGGAAAGATCCATTGCGTATTAACGTTTGAGATACCAGTAACCCAATTTCAAGACTAATTTGACAGGAAGTTGTTTCTGCCATAGGCAATAGACAGCAACAGCTTCTAGCCGAAGACGTCTCAGGGAGATAGAATATTCAACAGAACATTCCTTACATCGCCAAGTATTTGTCGTTTCTCGTGTATGAAGCTTGAAGTGGTTAATACTGCGGGTTACACATTGTGTCTATTGCCAAAACCAATACCAATCTCAATGAGGTACACAGCACCATACTATATGGTTATACAGAGGAGTTTATTCAACAGGCAGAATCTCGCGATGATCAAACATGTTCAAACATCTTTTGTCACTGAATAATCCCCGGAGAAAAGCACATCGAAACCCATTTGCTAACGCCAGGTGTAAAACATTCGGCTCAATAACGGTAAGATCAGCAAATGTCGACATCCATTCGGAGCCAACATTCTTCTTGGTGACGAACTTACGCTGTATAAGGCAAGATAAGCGTTTATTTATGCATGGCGGGCTGGGTGATTAGGTATGCATGTAAATAAATTTGTTTTCTGTTACATGTAATTGTGATGCCGCAGTGGGAGTGTAATGACATCTCACGTCTTATCCGAGGAAGTAGACTAGACCAATCATGCCTTAGCATGTTAAATGTGAAATTCATCTGATCACGGATTTTCACGCGACATTTAGGATGAAGCTGGTCAATACTTTAACCCTTTAATGACTAAATTTCTTCGAAAAATTAAAATATGTACTTATTGAATATCCATTTCCAGGTCAAGAGAAGACTATTTTTGAAAGTTTACCACTGTAATTACTGGCTCGGTTACCGAGCCAGTCATTTCAGTGGTAAAATTTCAAAAATAGTCTTCTCTTGGCCTGTAAATGGACATTACTCAAAACCACTACGGAGGCCGGTTTTGGTAGGTTTCGTCACGAAAGGGTTAAGAACGCTTTGACTGGCTGAGCAGACTGGTGTTTATTGATGTCTACATCATCAACCATTTTCAGTCTCACGCGATTATCCATATTTATCCTAAAAGCTATTATAATTCGTAGGATGGTTCCGTTTCGTTTTGTATCATTAATTACTATAAGCCGGTGGTGTTGATATGGGATAGACTAAGCGTTAATCGGGATGCCGGTTAAATATTCGTCATAGATGTACGCTCTAAGGAGAACAACGCCCACTGATTGGCTGCCATCGTCGTCATCATTAACGCCATTCTTCTAAGTGCAGATGAATGCGGTTAATTCTGCTAATTTGAACTCACATAAACACCATCTATCATTTGTTCCTTTCGATTGAGATGTTGGAGATAACAGTGACATCCATTTCAGGGAAAGATCTGGCTTTTGCAATGCTCTAGCCAATCAATTATCCAAATACCATTTTTGTTAGCCAAATATTAAATATTGTATCCACATCTTTGCATCAAGGTCACTTATGAACATGTTTGCAGTCAGTCATTATCAGTTAATACTTTCAATTTTACAGTCCAGGCACAATAGGGCATTCGTATATAACACATGTGTCAGCTATTTTGAAACTAATATAACTGAAAGTTGTTGCTGTCTTAGGCAGCAACAGTTTTCAGTAATATTAGTTTCAAAATATTCAACCACGTAAACATGAATTTTTGCTTTGCAATTTTAACGCTGGAATTAGTCAGTCTTCAGCCAAACAAGAAAAGTAAATTCATCTTAATCATTAGCCGATGATTTTGCTAATTATGTTTTTCATTGGTCAGATTTCAGTCTCACTAGCGCTTGGCTAATGGGTAATGGGTAGATAGGTTCCTGCATTTTTATCCACAACCCTCCCATTTCTAGCTAATTTATATACTTGCTTGAATTGATATAAAAATTTGAAATTTGCATTCGCAGAATCCAAATTTCAAATTCAGCTGAGCTACTTTTGAAAGTTTTGGCGGTAACGGCCGCCAGTCAAATTAGTTTCAAAACATTAATTACACAATGTTAACTAAATTGTAAATTCCTCAAAGACATGCAACGCATGACGGACTTACTGTGCCAGGCATTTTTTTAAATTTCGTGAGGGAACTACGTCATTTTGATTATGACGTCAGGTAGCATGTGACGTATTTGATTATGACGGCATGTACTTGAGTGACAGATCAGATCCCTCTATTATGTTGATTTGTAATATCTCGTCAACGTCCTTATTTTCAGTCTAAGACCATGATACGCGGATGCGATTCACTAATAATGCACATTCAGAAGCAAATGTCCGTCACGCATTGCCACGCCATTGTTCATCAGAGCAGCATAATGTTTATTAAATAATAAAGACGTACAATTCGTGCAACAAGGCCTAGTCCGTCATTAATTAAGCGTTCGTGACGAACTTAGCCACGTCATTCATGACTTCATTGTTTAAAGCATCATCCTACACGTCAGGTAGTTGATTATGACGTCAAATGATAGATGGATAAACTGGAAAGCTCCATTAGTGAGCTCGTGAACTGGGTATTTGTACTTAACCTCAACCTGTTTCTATCTAGCCACGATATGAATGGTGAATAAAATTTGGTGATTCTCTCCTTTACGTTTTCCAGGTTATGGCTAGATATGTGTGCTTGTGTACGCACCTATTGATATCAGTTACCCTGATAGTGACCCTGATGTATACGCCTTTAGCCAAACTACTTCCAGCCTACCATGAGATGGAGGGATCTACCAAATTGGCTGATTCTTGCTTCATGCATTCCATCGCTATGGCAAAACATGCCTATTTCGGGATTCACTAAAATGACAACATGGTCTAGATAATGTAACCCTGTGCACCTGAAACTCAAGGTATTCCCTGCCAGACAGAATATGAATGGAATTCCCAAATGTGACGTTTCTGTCGGCTTACATTTCCAGGTTATTGGTTTTGAAAAGCTCAACATAACATTCCGCGAATGTATGCACTGTGTCATATCTTCTACGTGGTGTTGAGAGGGATAACATATTAAGAAACGCATCATACGGAAATAAATCTGTTTTGCCATATATATGGCTTTAGAACAAACCCGTAATCATTTCTTATCATGCATGCCGCTAGGCCTAGCAACAGGATTGACAAAAATACCGATAAACTATAAATAGTCTGTTCTATTTGCCACCTGGTTTTGGAAAGGTTAGGCCATTCAGAAAACCATACGAGTATGCTATTGAAGATTTAAAAACCAGTTTGATCAGAAGTTGTTGTTGTTCCCTAAGGCAGCAAATGCGCCCAATCAAATTGCTCCTGAAATACTCACCATAATATTCCCCAAATGGACAGGAGTTTGTCAAATCTGCTCTGTTGTCTTGGAAGGGTTAAAACATTAAGAAAAGCATAATACATAAGTAAATATGTCTTGCTATGTTGCTAATTGCTGAATCCAATTTCTCTATCACTCATATGACGTCATACTCATCTACGTCACATATAGGCTGACGTCATAATAATTTACGTCATGAATGACGTGATTCAGTCCATTCCAATCGCTTAATAGTCCATCAGGTTATACGAAGTATATATCTTTGCTGTTGAATAAAGATCCTGTTGTATATTTTGAAACTAATTTGACACGACGCACCCAGCCAAATTAGTTTTACAATCTTCAATAGCTTACCGGTATAATTTTCTGGAGATTGAGATTAAGAGAGTGCAGGGATCGATTGCTCCCAACACGGAAAAGCGTGGGTGGAGTTTACCTAGAGATTGGTCGGGTATAGCTAAAACTGCATTCCCCCATTTCGTAGCTATGTAACAGAATGATTAACATTTCTCACCATCGAACATATTAACGGCAGTAGAGACCCAAAAGCTGTCACTCGATGCTTGGTGACAACTGTTTAAATACATTATCATGTTGGATAACTTTAATGTATATACATATGCATATACAATTTGATAAAATATTTAACATAAATATGAAATTACCATATATGCCTGTGTTACAGAGTGTATGTGGGTTGCCCATAGTGAAGACAAGGAATCCAGCAATGCAGGTATCCGATGTGTTACTCAAGTGTGCTTGTTAGCATATGTCACAACCAAATGACGTCGATCCGTCACGAAATGGACAAAGGTCCGGTGGTAACAGTCGCGCCTGTCAGTCTTTGAAAGGGTTACAGTTTAACAAGCATTCTGTAAGTATTGCTTTGCAATACATGTCCCCTACCTGGTCATATAAATCTTTATCTTGACAGTCAAAAATGTCATTAAAAATTGTCAAAAGCAGCTGAAACTCGAACTTGATCTGACACTTCTCATGACATAGCAATAAACCAAGTCTCAGTTATATATCGTGAAGGAGAAGGAAAAGGCTGATATGTTTGTATTTCATAAGACGAAAGGGGACATAACTCCATCAAAAAATGACGCAAACGCCTGTAACTCGAACTTGGTCTGTAATTTCTCATAATAAAGTAATGTACCAATTTTCAGTTGAATATCTTAAAAGACTAAGAGAAAAAGGGCGGAAAACTAATATTTTTCGTACTTCATAGGTCTAAAGGGGGCATAACTCCATCAAAAATTTACACATACGCCTAAAACTCGAAGTTGGTCTCTAACTTCTCATAACAAAGCAATGTAGCAATTCTCAGTACAATATCTTGAAAGACTGCGAAAAAAAGTGCGGAAAACTAATATTTTTTGTATTTCATAAGACGAAAGGGGGCATAGTTGCATGAAAAATTGACGAAAATGTTTAAAACTCAGAACTTGCTCTGTAACTCCTTATACTCAAGCGATGCACCGATTTTCGCTTAAATAGCTTGAAGGAGTGCGAAAAAAAGTGCGGAAAGCTGATATTTTTTGTATTTCTTAAGTCGAAAGGGGGCATATAACAAAGCAATATGCCAATTCTCAGTTGAATACCTTGAAGGACTGCGAAAAAAGTGCGGAAAACCAACTGCGACAGACGGACAGACGGGCGGACAGACGGAGTGCAAACCTATAGTCCCCCCCACACCGGTTTTTACCGGTAGGGGACTAATAAGCATATGTATAAGCAGCTCTCAGTTAAATTACTGTCAGAATAGACAATAACTTACATGTATACTTGCCGTGAATTTGAGATGTTGGCAATTCACTGTTTAACAAGTTAAAATCAGTTCAAACACACGTATAAAGTGGGCGAAGCTCAGCGAGAAATGGGCGGGGCATAGCTAGAAATGGCATCATCTATTGTCTCTAGCTAAACTCCACCCTCACTTCGCCCGTGTTGAATCGATCGATCACTGTACCGTCTGAATATCAACTTCCAGAAAACTATACATGTAAGCTGTTGAATATTATGAAACTAATTCGATCGTGTGCTGGTGCTGCTTATGCCTATGGTCAAATGTGTTTCAAAATATTCAACATAGTGTTTATGACTAAGTAAAGACATCTACAATTCGTACAACCTGACGGACTATTACACGTTTAATGCTGACTAAATCTAATCATTCGTGACGTAATTGATTATGACATCAGACTACACGTGGCCTAGTTGAAAATACGATTGACCGAGATACTTGTTTCATCAATTGTGTCATACACCGTGCATAAAATATGTGACACGTTACTTTTTTCACATGCACATTGAATAAGAATTAGCTATGGTTATGGACTATATAATTGCCAATGGATAAAATTAGTTTATGATATAAACAGCAATTTATTATTCTTAAAATTATGCATGCAGAGCAACAGATTATAGGCCCTATATGTTTAGCGGAAGAAAATATGATGATAGAAAACTATTAATATGGCTGATTCACCATTACCCCGATAACTACACGCATGTTACTGGGCCAGTAGTGGAAAAATATCGGGTCAATACCGGCCCAGCAACGTGCGTCATTGGGGTATCTTCTCCATCGTGTTCTTATTTTTCTCCTCGTCAGTCTCGTTATCCTCTTTCGTCGTCGTTGTAGTCGTCGTCGTCACCACCACCACCACCACTACCACCACCACCACCACCACCACCACCACCACCACCACCACCACCACCACCACCACCACCGCCGCCATCACCACCACCGCCACCACCACCACCACCACCACAACTAACATCACAACCACCACCATCATTATTATTCTTAGTAGTTGTGATCTTAAAATATGGATGATTAAACCTATATACCTGTGGTTTGTTCGTACGGGATCGCAATTAAATCTAAGAAGGTTGGGATATGAAGTTTCCGTCCTTGAGATAGATACTACCATTGTCCCATGCAAACGCCAGCCACATAAAGATATATGATAAGACATTGCGGGAACGGGATTTCTAAGAAAATATCCCCCTATCGGACCGCGCAATCATGATGTAGCACGTACACACGTGTCAAATGTATACCAATGAACGTTTCCAGTTTATCCATCAATCATATAACGCTATGATCAACTACGCAGTAAGCATAACGTTATAATCAATAACAAATGAATGCCTCGATTTATCCCGTCTTAAACACTTAATAAGTTGACACGTTGTACGAATTGTACGTCTACTATTTAACAAACATTCTGCCAAATATTTTGACCGTAATTTGACTGGGTGCTGTTGCTGCCATAGTCAGCAACAGCGTCCAGTTAAATTAGTTTCAAAATATTCAACCGCTTCCATGTATAGATTTCTGGACATTGATAGTTATGGAGTTTAGGTATCGATCCCAACAAAAGAGAGGTGTGGGTGGAGCTTAGCTAGAGATGGGCGGAGTATAGCTAAGACTGGAAAGGTCCATTGCTTGCTAAAAAAATGTGTGTACATTCTAGGTTAACCCTGTGTTTTAAGATGCACTACATCAGTAGCCATTGTATCACATCAGAAATACTTCACATGGCGCTATCCCGAGGACTGAGCGATAGAAGATGTAACGATGACAAATTGGACCTAGATATTTGGATAAGTGAACCCCTCAAACGAAACACCAGGTTCGAAATATTATTGAACAAGTGGCAACGTTTTGAGTGGATTATGACATATTTGACTTATACGACTTATATACAAAAGGATATAGACCTAGCGAATATTTTATTTGGGGTGGGTGGGGGGGTGTGGGGGTGGGGGCCTACGATAACAATAATAATAATAATAATAATAATAATAATAATAATAATAATAATATAAAAAAGATAAAATAATAATAATAATAATAATAATAATAATAATAATAATAATAATAATAATAATCTTTATTTCAAGAGGGTACATCGTCAGTGGGCATGTGTTCTCGAGGCCCTCAAAACAGAGTGTTCCCGAGGCCTTCAAAACATATATACACTATGTACAATACTATATAGGTATACGATGGTGGAGATGGAGTGGTGGGTGGTCTTTAAGACGGGTGGTAATATGTTTTTACTAATTTGACTATAACCTGTTGCTGCCCTTTGCTGCCATAGGAATATGTTGGAATAATTGGAGCCTAATTTAACTGGGATTCGTTGCTGTCCTAGGCAGCAATTCCCAGTTAATTTTGTTTCAAAATATTCAATTTAGTATTTATTAAATTGTAGTTAATTTCTGGTATTTTGGGTTTCTGGTTCAACGAGTTAAAGAAGAAACAGTTTATGTCCCAGAATGTCATTGACTGTTTCAAGTGTCCAAATCACACGTTATTACTTACCACGCCCCATACGCCCGCCCCGCACCCCACCCCACCCAGACCCCACACCGCAGACACGTGACCCCCACCCAACCCAACACCCCCACCCTCACGCACTTAATACCGCTGGTTTTAAAGATTTAACCCATACACACCAGCAAAACGACCAATTCTTTAAGGCACGAGGAAGATGTGTTGAATATTTCGAAACTAATTTGACTTAACCTTATGGCAACTACAACTTCCAGTCAAATTACCTACAAAGTAGATAACAGATTTCGTGTATAGCCGTCTTGAAATTGATGTTGTACCCCGATGGTCAAAGCAGGCGTAGTTGTATTTTCCATTGCGCATCTCGTACGTTTCTATGAAAGATTAATCATATTAGATTTTCGCAAAACGTATAAAAATCTAATAATATTACCTCAGGCATCACCGGGGCCACTATAATATTAGACTATATTTCTTTTCTTAATCATTGCAAATTGCGCAATACGACTGAAACTACATTCTTTTATCCATATTTCATTATTCTTTCCATCTCTATGCCGTTTTTATTCCGTCTCATGGTAATATTCTTCAATTTATTATTTAACAACTTATTTTAACGATTTTCCTCGGATCGAAATGGGCCTACGCTGAGGGACTTCGTGTTGTTCGCCAGGATGACGTACGGTAAACCATTTAGGCGCTGCGCAGTGATGGGATATTATTTCACATGCTAGACAAAAGCTAATTTACAATTCCAAAGGTTTATTAATGATTGCGCTAGCAAATATTATCCCACAAATTCGTATGAATAATTTACTTGTAAGACTCTTAACGTGACCCCTCTTGCGTCAACAGCGCCGCGAAACATTCAAAATACTGCTTATAGAAATTAACTCTGTAATGATCAAGATATTTCAACAGAATTATAATTATTAATGGCAAGATAAGACCAATAGTTTAAATTTTGCCAGTGAAATTAACTAAAATATCTTTCTCTTGTGCTGCAACTGAACATTCCCCACCACCATGTACTTCTTTTGCGAAGAAGATTATAATCTTAGCATAGTCAGTGCCAATTTTCCGTCCAAGAGATGAGTATTGTGGAAATTTACGGGAACATGGGGCAGAACGGGGTAGCTAACTTTCCATTGCCACAACGTAAATACACAAATAGTAACAACCTTGAAACTGTGTTGAAAACATTAATACACCATAGCTCTTTAAAAAGACAAACAGTATCTAGAGGTCTTTTCAAGTACAAACAGTTAAACTTAAACAAAACTAAAATTGTCACATGACTTCATTTTGCCCTATACCAGGGGCAAAAAGGTGCCACCGCCCGGGGAAAATGGGAACAAACTAGCCCCTGGAGAAAGACACTAAGCATGATTTTTAACCGCAACTTCAGTGGCTGAAGGTCACTATACCTGTTTGCAAAGGTCACAGACATAGTTGACTTCGCCGTCATCAACTCCTGCACATGAGCAATGCGCCTACTGCTGTCACATGCAATCCATCCTTCTGTCGACCGCGAATAAAGATCACCACAGAAAAAGCATTCGGTATCGACATCATTGTTGTATTCGTACGCGTTTTTCTGAACTTTAGGTCTGTCTGCTTTCTTGACTCGTTTCTTCTTTGGTTCGTCCACGATCAGAACCCGTTTTACTTTCTTTGGCTTTCTTTCTGCTGCTGCAGTTCTTGTTTGTAAGGCGATTCTGTGCGAATGGCAGTTTTCCCTCGATTGGCACACGCACCTCTTGTCTTCTGACTAGTCTTTGGAACATGAATGATCTGCTCGGCAGATATATTGAAAGAGGATTTGTTCTCATTTCTGTGCCTGCTGGCAACTAGGACAGTGTGTGTGTCAGGAGAATTGACTGCTGAGACACTACCCCAAGAAGAACAACCAGGTTCAGGTTTAGGTGGGCTGTTTCGAGGTAAACTCTGTGGCTCTTCTGGTTCTTCAAGAACGTTATCTTGTTCGATTGGTTGCGATGACACGTCAAGAACATCATCTAGCTGGTGTGCATGCAGCTGCACTTGTGGAAGGTCTGCATAATCTTCCACCATCCCAATATCCGTAGTTTCTGCTGCCAGGAACTCTGCATCTGTGAAGACATTTCGCTGAGGTGGCCAGATTCTGGTTTTCTTAAACCCGCTGATGGCAGTGTGCATTAAAGCTGCTTTCACAAAGGCTTTACCAAACAATCCAGCAACCTGATACTGTGTAACAACACGGTCTGGATGAGCGGCTTCATTAATCCTACTGCATTCTATCCTATCTCTCATACTGTACCTACTAAATTTTCCTACTACACACTACCTTCTAAATAATCCACACCGTTGGGTAAGCAACATGGAGGAAGCTGACTTCCTCAAACAGCTTCCTGTAGTGGCGCATGATACTGGTGGTGGTCAACTGGACACAGCCAACTCGGCGCCAAATGGTGGCAAAGACAATGACGAAGTGGCAATGGATGAGTTCACCCACGAACAGGTGGCCCAGCAAGTGGTGATCCTGGAGAGCAATCTCCAGAACACACCACAAAGCACCCCTAAGAAGGGTGGTGATACACCAGGCCCCAAAAGGAAGAGGATGGTCGGGGTAATAGAGGAGGGGGAGGAAGTGGGAGGAAGGGGAGGCACTCCCAGCAAGAGGTCTCGGGACAAGGGGGCCTCCCCAGCGGGAGGGAGAGACCAAACCACCGCGCAGAGCGGGGGTTCCCCGGGTGGTGCGTCCAGTAGGGAAGGGAGGGAGGTGGGACATAAGGAGGGGCAGAGAGATGGTACCCAGGGAAGGAGGGTCAGGGTCAAGGGACCCGCGGGAGATGATTTTGCGGGGTTAGCCCGCATGGTAATCTATAGGTTGCTGTATGCCATGGTGGGCATGCTGGCAGGCCTAGACAAAAGGGACGGGGAGGTTTTGGTCACCTCCACCAGTGAAGGACAGTTCCAGAAGCTGCTGAAAATCACAACGATAGGCAGCCACGTGGTGTCTATTGAAGAATACACCACCAAAAGCACCAGACTAAGTAAAGCGGTAGGTGTCATATCGGGAGTCCCAAGGGACTTCACGAATGACGACATAAAAGAAGAACTGAATGCCCAGGGGGAACGCAAAGTGGAATGGGTGGGCCGGATTGCCGGAACAGCCAGACCGACTTATGCAGTGAACCTGGTTTTCAACTCAGACGCACTGCCAAGTAAGGTTAAACTGGGATGGATGACTTTCAAAGTCAAACCATACATCCCAGAGCCCGTCAGATGCTTCAGATGCCACCTGCTGGGTCACGTGTCAAAGCACTGCAGGACCAAATCCAGCGCATGCGTCAACTGTGGAGGGAACCACAAACGCGAGGACTGCCAGCAGACCCCCCACTGTAGAAATTGCAAGGGTAACCACAGTGCTGCATATCGCGGATGCACGGCTTTGCAAAAAGCCAAGGACATCCTCAAGGTTAAAACAACAGAGCAGGTCTCATACGGGGAGGCCAAGAAGAGGGTTACCCAGCAAACAAGCAGGGGAACTGAACAACCAGCCGGAATACCAGCACCTGGACCAGCCACACCTCTGGAAAGAACAGCATGGCAGAAAAGGGCTGAATCCGTAAGGAGGAAGCTGGCCACCCCCAAGAGGGACTGCTCAGTGATGAGACACCAGGCAAAAGGGGAGGAGGCTCCTACTGAGCCACCCACAATAGAGACGGCCATGCCCACCCTCCCGCTTGGGAGTCCGGCCAGCAAAGCCTGTAAACAGGCCAAATGGCAAACAAAAACGCCTAAAAACCCCGCCTGCAAAGGGCTAAAAGTCATAAGCAGGAGCAGGGCCCGAAACCAAAGGGCTGAACCAATCGGCCCATTGGAGGTAACACTAGTGGAAAAACAGGTTATCAAACCTGTGAACCCCACTAGCAGTACTAGCAGCTGCAGTGACCTGCCGGCTGAGATCACCAGAGGGACACCAACGAGCGAGGTAAGACCCACCCCGATTGTTGGAGCGCATAAAATTGTTCTAAATGTCCAAACTTTCAGACTGATCATAGAGACGATCATATCATCAGTTTGCATTGGTAACGAGGCAGCAAGGAACAAGGTCGATGTCGACGGTCTCGTTGCGAAATTCGTAGAACTTTGCTCCTCATCAAACTAATCATGGGGGTCAAAATTCTTCAATGGAACGTTCGAGGCACTCGGTCTAATACCAACCTTGACGAACTGTGGAACACATTCCACAACGAAAATGACCACCCAGACATTATATGTCTACAGGAAACCCGTCTGAAACCCAACCAGGATTTCAAAAGGTACAACTACAATGTCGAAAGACAAGACCGTACCACAGAATCTGCAACCACCTCTAGGGGTGAAGGCGGCGGCGGCATAGCGACCCTCATAAAAAGTAATCTTTCCTACAAAAGATTGCCACAATGTGAGAGTAGCGTAGAGCACCTTACGATAGAAATAGAAATCAATCACGAAACTATTAATATTGTAAACGTCTATAGTCCCAGGTTGCACTCTTCCTCGGACTACGACAAGCTCCCTGAAGGCCTAGAAGGTGAAACAATACTTCTGGGCGACTTCAACTCCCACCATGCCCTATGGGGGAGCAAAACCACGAACCTCAAAGGCCGAATATTAGAACAGGTTATTGATAACTACAACCTGTGCCTACTAAATGACCAGAGACCCACCAGATATAACTCTAGTGATGGGGAATGGTCGGTCTTGGACCTTTGCCTCATAACACCTGGCTTTCTACCAACCCCCAGCTGGGACATCCAAGACCAGCTCCTAGGCAGCGACCACCTCCCTATCAAAATACAGATAGGAAGCCTACAGAGCAAGAACGAGGCGCCACTGCACAGGAACAATTGGAATCTGAAAAAGGCCAACTGGACCGAATACAAGCACATAATGACCATGGAGCTGGAGACACCAATCACTAGTACCAGCACTGAGGAATATTATGAGCAATGTATGGGGATTCTCTACAAGGCTTCCAACTCAGCCATCCCCAATCAAGGCCAGACAGTAACCCCAAACACAAACGCGTGCCTTGGTGGAACAGCGAGTGCCAAGAAGCAGTAAAGCTCAAGAAAACAGCCTGGAATAGACTAAAGAGAAACTTCAGCATTGAACGCCTAGTTGAACACAAGAGACTCCAGGCCAAGGTAACAAGAACCATCAAAAAGGCAAAACGCGATCACTGGCGACAATACTGCTCTGAAATCACTCGGTTCATACCCTCAAGCCAAATATGGCGCAAAGCGAAAGCTATAGCCAGCGAAAAAACCAAGTCCAAAAACCCCTTACCCACCCTCATAGCAAATGGGGTAAAGCACGCCAATGACAAGGAAAAAGCTGAAGTGCTTGCCACAGTCTTCATTGCAACCAGTAGCAATGATAACCATGACCATGACTTTGTAGCAACCAAAACAAAGGTCGATGAGCATATCAATCACCTGTTCAGCTCAGGGAAATGCGAAGATCTTAACAACCGAGACATCAACAAACCGTTCAACAGAATGGAGCTTGAGCAAGCCCTTGGCAGTGGCAAAAGCTCCTCACCAGGGGAGGACGGCCTGAAATACGACATGCTTCGTAATATGCCAGAGGAGGGTAAACAAATGCTACTCAATCTCTACAACCTCGTATGGAGCTCTGGAAAAATGCCCTCAGTTTGGAAAACTGGGATCGTGGTTCCTATCCCAAAACAAGGGAAGAACAAAACTGACCCAAGATCATACGGCCAATCTCCCTGACGAGCTGTCTATGCAAAGTCATGGAGAGGATGATCAAAAACCGTCTAGAACATGAGTTCGAACATAACGGTCTACTCCACCCTTGGCAGAGCGGCTTCAGAAAGGGCAGACGCACTACGGACCACCTAGTCAGATTGACTGAGGCAGCCAAGAAAGTCCTAGATGCGGGAAGAGGAAACACAACAATAGGAGTTTTCTTAGACGTCGAGAAAGCCTTCGATATGATGTGGCGAAACGGAGTCCTAAAAAAGCTCTATGACTTTGGTTACCGTGGCCGCATCCTATTCTGGATACGAGATTTTCTCGATAACAGAAGGATTAGCGTCCGCGTTAATGGGCAAATGTCTAGGGAACAAACACTGGAAAACGGCACCCCGCAGGGTGGGGTAATAAGTCCCCTACTGTTCAATATCATGATGAGTGATCTACCCAAAGACATTGAAAAAGACCATGCACTGGGTCCCAACGCAATAGGCGGGTCTATTTTTGCTGATGACACAGCACTGTGGAACAAATATGCGAAGATAGACCATGCACGTAAGACCATGCTGAAAGTTCTGGACATAGTCTCACGGTGGTGCAAAAAAATGGTTTCAAACTGTCTGCGGAAAAAACAGTTCAAATCAACTGTACCAATGTTAAATACACAGGCCATGATGCAAATCTGTACCTCAATGGACAGAAAGTCAAGACATGTGCTGAAGCCAAATTCCTGGGACTAACATTTGACGGAAAGCTCACATGGAACCCCCACATCAAGAGTCTGAGGGAGAGATGCTTCAAGCAATTAAATCTCCTTCAATCACTAACAAAGCACACCTGGGGTGCAGACCTGCCGAGCATGCTTATGCTATACCACGGCCTAATCCTGTCAAGGATAGACTATGGATGCGAAGCATACGCCACGGCGAGAAAGTCACTGTTAGAAACCATTGACACCCTCCAAACAAAATGCCTGCGCACTTTCCTGTGGTGCCTCACAGAGTAGCCCTCGAGACGCAATCAACGTAGAGTGTGGAGAAATCCCATTAGATCTGCGAAGAGAGGAACGGCTTCTCAAATTCTGGACATACCTACAAAGCTCTGCACCCACACACCCTACCAGGGAGGTATGTCTACAATGCAAGGAGCACCTAAGACACAAGGTACTGCCCAAATTGACCAAAAGACCAAACCACCAGGCCTGTTAATGACAGAGCTCGCCAGTGCCACTGAACTGGTAAACGTCGAAATAGAAAGCTCAAGGCCGGCTCCTGACCCGCCATGGCTACTTCCGCAGATCAAGGCGCATGACAGCCTATCCTCACAGATAAGCAAGAAAGATCCACCAGCGCTAATCAAGAGCTATGCTCTGGAAAACATTGACAACAGATGGAAGGAGCACAGAAAAATCTATACCGACGCCTCCAAAATGCCCAACTCCGGCGAATGCGGAGCAGGAGTAGTCATAGGCGACCAGGAAGAAGTCCTCAAGTACAAGCTCCCGAATCACCTGTCAATATTCACAGCCGAACTGGTGGCAATTAAACAGGCTCTAGAATGGATTAAAACAGCTAATCCAGGCAAATACGTTATACTCACAGACACACTAAGCTCGGTGAAGAGCTTCAAATCTAGCAGCAGCAAGAGCAGGGACAACCTAATCAAGGAAATCCGGCAGCTGTATGCTACTGTGGTGACTGACAACAAAACCGTGGACATCGACTGGGTCCCAAGCCATGTTGACATTAAAGGCAATGCACAGGCGGACGAGGCAGCCAAGAAAGCGCTCAAAGATGGAACTATGACCAGCATAGGACTCTCAAAGTCCGAAGCATACGCCCTGGTCAAAAGGCACATCAACAGCAAATGGCAAAGACAATGGGACGAAAGCACACCCGGCAGATCCTTGTACAGAGTCGTCCCAGGAGTCAAACGCAAATACCAAAACCACATCCCAGGACGCCAAGGCGACATTGTATTACGCCACATCAGAATGGGTCGGATCAGCGTTAACCAGATACGAAAAAAACTCAACCTGTCAGACACAGACCAATGTGAGGCCTGCAAGGAGACTGAAACTCTAGACCACTTCTTCCTACGGTGCACTGAATATACAGACATTAGAAAGGAACTCATCAATACGCTGAGAAAGGGAAACCTCAATCTTGACCCTGTAGAAGACATTATAGCAATGCGTTACCGACAGATCAACCACGAATTAATCGAGTTCGTGCTTGCATCGGACAAACACATCACATAATCAGAACACATTCTGATTAACCCAAGACACCGACCGAAACAACAACTGAGACAACCCTCATGAGGTGTCAGGTCCGAAACGCAAATCACTTCCCCTAGGCGCATGAGGGGTCAGGTCCGAGGGGAATCGCATCACACTGTTTCCCCTAGGCGCATGAGGTGTCAGGTCCGAGGGGAAATACGTGTAGGTGAATGATTTGCTGTGTGCATGGCCTATACAGTATGTTATCTGTGATGTCAAAAAAAGCAAACACGTGAGATGGCGCAAGAAGCACTCTTCTGCGGCCTCTATGACCCCGGCCTGTCCCGCGGCATTTACTGCCTTCCAATCCCCGGCCTCTCCTGCGGCATTTAGTGCCTTCCCACCATCGACCGCTACGGCCATTGCAGCATCTACTGCCACCCCACCACCGACCCCTATGGTCACTGCAGCAGTTACTGCCTCACCACCCTCGTGAGGTGTCAGGTCCGAGGAGTAACGCAAATCACTTCCCCTAGGCGCATGAGGTGTCAGGTCCGAGGGGAATCGCATCACACTTTTACCCCTAGGCGCATGAGGTGTCAGGTCCGAGGAGAAATACGTGTAAGCGAATGATTTGCTGTATGCATGGCCTATATAGTATGTTACTTGTGATGACATTCTATGAATTGTTATTAAATTCTTGAAAACTTTTTACCTGGCTTGACTTTTCCACTTAAGGATCGTGAGATTGTCATGAATGATGACCCAGAGTATGTGAGTACATGCCCCAAAACACCTGTCCACAATGTCTGTCTTCTCCTTCTTTTTCTTTCAGCATTGTTCCCCTCCTTTTCTTTCAGATCCAGAGCTGGAGCTGGAGCTAAAATGCAGCAACGAACACAACAATGACAGACGGTCAGAAAGACAGATGGAAGACTGGAATGGACAACAGAACAACAGATGGGCCTGCCTGCTGGTGGACCGCGAGGAAAATGGACGTGTGTCCATCTCATTCGCGGCCCATAGGCAGGTATGCTGGTCTGTCGAACGGACTGACAAACCAAACAACAAATGGACAGACTGACTGACAACTCTGGGCACAGCAAGCTGCTGGAGTACGCTTAAGCAATGCACTTGGCCCCACTTGCTCAGTCTTCTCGGATGGGACTTTAAATTGAGGTCCCGTCATACAGTGCCCATCACTGTGCGAACGTGAGCTAGGGTTAGGTAGGGAAAAAAAAATCTCGGCATAAGCAAAGTAAACCGGATGCTGAATGGATTCGTCCTCGGATGGAACCACACAACATACGGATTACAAAAACAAAACAAAATTGTTAGAATTAGAATCTTTCGGACTTTTCGATGGGACTATGGAGGGATGTAACCCGGATGACTGATCGAGTTCGTCCTCGGACGGACACAGTCACCATACGGGCTACCTAACCAATCAAAATCAAACAAGTGCGCGCTGGTGCCTGCTCGGATGATGGCCAGAAGAGCAAATGGGTCCCAGGACCCGAAAGACCCCACAACCCAACCTCCCCACTCCCCCCAAAGGGGCCGGTGAGGTCTCTGACCTAAAGCCCCCCCCCCCCGGGTACATCAGGTCATAAGACCGTACGGACCTACTCCCCAACCCCCGACCCAGCACCTACCCCATCCCTTCCCCACCCCAGTTAGGTCCAGGTGAGGCCATCGCCATCACCCACGCCCAAGCACGAGGAGCAACAGTAAAGCCATGGACAAGAACAGCAACATGAGACAAAATCGAGAGACAACGATCAACACACACACACACACACAAACAGAGAGACACAAACTAATGCACAAACCGACGTCACAAGAATTCACAAGAATTCAACAGAAACCATAAAGGCCAGGCGTGAGTCTAGACCCTAGCATTGGGAACTAGCATATAAACGCCTTAAATATTACAGCACACACACAGAGCTCGAGAGGATCGTCGGCCAGGGGCCGAATAGGTTGGAACTGCGTCAGCTACAATCACAAGACAGTCATTAAGCAGATGACTTTGGTCTCAAAGGTTTCTGTCCTGTCGCCAGCAGCAATCCAACCCACCGCACTAAATCAATTTTGTATCTCCCGATTGTGTGGGAATAATTTTAGAACTTTTGAATATTGTTCACGAATTCATCAAGAACTAACTCGGAACACAAACTTGTGGTGAGGCCTTTCCCGGCCTGAAAATGTGATTCTACAGATGTAGAGACAGCGATGTTCTTTGGTGGATGACTCGACAGATCTGCCGGCCACGCCAAAAAGTGGTTATTCAGCCGTCCCCACACTGATGTCGTACAGGTTTATCTAAACTTTTTGACCACAGCAAAATAAACCTTGACCGGTACGTCTTCAGAGCTGGCTGACGTACCCCACACTGTTAAGTTTAGTTATGTATCTTCATCCGTATTCAACAACCCCCGCTTATGATTGGGTTGTTGGCAACTTCCGTCTGTACCATCGGTGTACAGGAACTTTCTTCATAGCTGTAATGTTATTGTATCTCTTGCTGACTACTCGTTAGACATTCTGTATTGTGATTACGGTCCTGAGATCGATCCGCTACCGTCATGGACTGCTTGCAGGAATCCTGTTTGTGGAAACCGGCATGCAGGAACTTTCCAGCTTCCAGAGAACGCATCAACTCACGTCAAACCAAGGGTGACGTATCAATTTCAGTAGCATGATAGCCCATGCTTAAGAATGGTTACCGATTATTCGAGTAACTATACTTGACATTTTAATTATCCCGTTAATTACATCTTTAATAATTATATCGTATCTGTATAAACGGTCCCGATGACTAAAAGGCATCGTAACGGTCTTAAGACCGATAGTTATAATTTCTGTATCTGTTTATAGTTATTCTTATTTTGTGTAACGTGTTTTTGCTAACCGCACCATCGTAGGTTCCTCAACTTGTACTATATATATATATATTTCTGATCATTTCACATTTTATTGATTGTTCTGGTTAATTTATATATGGCAAGTAGCCATCAGTTTATATGAGTTGTTTATTTGTAGAAAAATATAGGACTGCAGTGCACGTAGGAAATACTATACAGCAACATTTAGATATGCAGCACTTTCTCCCGCCACCAACAATTTTTCACTGAGGTCGCTGTCCATGCTATAACTCTGTTTAGCCCGGCACGCTACTGACTAAAAACCTTTCTATTCGGCTCGATAGGATAGGTTTAATATGATTAGAGACCATCTCTTCGTTAGGAGACACGTAGTGTACGCCTCTTTTCCGGTGGTTGCGATAATTTAGCCCCGCACTCCGGCAAGGTTGTGTAAGATTGGCCAACATACCTAATGGGCCTCATATTTCTAAGTAATTGTCTCGCTTCATGTTCCACAAAGTCTTATGGCTTCTTAATTGTTTGGATGTCCATATCCGCACCATGGACTGATCCGACCCTGGGAAACTATTGGGGTTTCCGAGTGGTGATGGCCAGGGTGTGGTGTCACACACATTCCCCGCGTATCTTCGAATACTCAGTAGTTAGTTACCTTTGCCAATGTAGGAAAGCACTCCCAAAACTTATCTTAATTATTATTTTCTTTAATCTACTGAACAATCCTCCCGCACCGCAGTGCGTAACTGGCAACTTGTGTTTAAACCTAATACCACGTTAAAATGTTAGCTCCATAGGACCTGGTGACGGGCGAGATGCGCATCCCCATCGAATTCCGTAAGAATGTCAGGGCATGATATTCAGATCTGCCACGCCCTCATGGGAAGGACATTCAAGGACAAGGGTGGGTATTCGTCTCTCTTACCTCCACCATACCGATAGATCAGTTACCTAAGCATGCTTTTGTGGAAAGTAACCAATGTCCTGTGACGTTTTATGTGGTTACGGAGCAAGATGTCCGGATTCTTACCCAGTTCGGAGGTCTTGCAAAGTAACATGTATGCACGCTGTCTTCAGTATTGATGTCTTAGGGCATCCATTCTCAAGGACAGCTGTATCTAAACGCTAGGTAGACGCTAGTTATTTGCGGCCTAAAATAGTTCTTGTCTCTAAAAACTCAATGTGAGGTTAGGCATAGAAGAAGGCCCGCATAAATAAAAGAGGCAACTACTAACTAATTCAGCATATTGGAAATTACATAAGACGGTGATGTGGGAATCCTTCGGGAATCGCTCGTCCTGTCTTCACGTAAAACCGCATACAACCTTATAGTCATTCTCTCACTAGGTATGGTCTTTTCTTTACAGCATTTTGGTTGAATATTAGAGTGGGCCCTTTTTGACCAATACTCTTCTTCCGCTTTAAGCGATGGCAACATTTTCCTGTGATGGAGGCCCGCGCGAGGCACTTGCCTCTCGCAAGGATTCAGTGACGATGGCCCACTTGTGGATAATACTCCTCACCCAAACTAGCACTAGGAGTAGTGCCCGCGTGAGGCACATGATTTCCGACACTACAAAAGATAATTTTCTTTCCTTTCAGCTTAGAGGTATAAAAGCTATATTAAGTTAATTAGTTATCTCGTGTACAGGAACCTCCCTTACGGGGATAACGCTGCTGACCTACGAGTCTGTGTGGTACCTCCGGGAGCCCCACGTTTAGAAGTTCATCAGGCTCCCTCTATGTCCTGTATTTTCGTATGCTCATTATATTTATCTAGCATACTTGACGGTCTGTTTAGGTAAAAATCTTGTATAGACTTATGTTAATTAGTTCACCAAATCAAATCTTGTAAGTCCATGGATCACAAAATTGCTATGGACAGGCATACTGGTGACACAAACTCTTGAGATGAGACTGTAGTGTTTAATGCTCGCGACGATGGTCGCATGGCCCCACCCGAACAATTGAGTTTCACCGGCCTTAGGAGCGGGTCTTTGTTACCCGTAGGGCAGTATCGCACAGGATTCTTCACCCCGAGACCGGAAGCTAACCAGTGTCATCATTCGTCGTGCACTTGCGGCGCGGCGAGTCGACATTAGACAACGGAACGGCCCGACACTATCCAGCGAGCTACACAAGCAGTAATTTGTATTTATTATTTCAACACAGCGTATGGGACAGAATGGGGACATCAACACCCCTTCTTTGGGGCTAAATCGGGACATGTCCCCATATTGCCCCGAAGGTAATACACTTCCACAATGGCTGACCACACGCGCAAGCTTTACATAATTGTCCACACTTTTCACTCGTAATAAAGCCAGGTATATCAGCTTCAGAATATCATACAAATCATTTGGATTCCTTTGATTCTGGCAGAAAAAGTAACACATACTAACCAAGGCAAATATTTAAAGAAATTATCGAAAATTGACTTTTCCATTTCAATCTTACCTGAAACAGCCTCATGGTCCAGAGACGTATTGACATCGTTCCCAGTGACGTCACGGTTAACTTAAACTGCGGATTCTAAATGGCAGGACAGAAATACGGCAATTATTGTAATGTTCCGTTTTGCCCTGTGACCCAGTTCTGCACACACACACATACGCACGCACGTACGCACGCACGCACGCACGCACGCACGCACGCACGCACGCACGCACGCACGCACGCACGCACATACACACACTCCCCCTCCCCCTGTTCCCCTACTACTGGAATGACTGTCTCGGTTACCGAGCCAGTAATTCCAGTGGTAAATCCTCAAAAACACTCTTGTCTTGGACTGCAAATGAGCATTCCTGAATACGTGGTAGATGACGTTTTAGGGCAATTCGAGCATTAATTGGCTATGTCGGCGCAAGAGGGGGGGGGGGGGGGGCGGCATACTGGAAATATGACAAAGAGGATCTCAAGCGAGGTTCCATTCCATATCAAATTTATCACACGGATTTGGTTAGATCTCGTTTAGAACGAGGTTTACCGATTTCCGAATGAAATCGTGCAAAACAAGTGTGATAAATTTCATACGAAATGGTCTGGGATTCAATTTATCTCATAGGCTTACATTACGTTATTATTTTTTGTTTTCATGTCAATCATTGCTAGTTTGTATATTGCTGCAGTGCTTCAATACAGAGAGTTCTAACCGATGCGCTATAAAATATAGTAATACGCATAATATATCTTGATTTAAGAATATTTGATTGATCGATTGGATTTCTGAGTCCTTCATAGAAATGTATTCTAGCTACTCGTGGGTAATAGTACATTTCAGAACCGCCATCGTTGCTAGGTAACGTGCCTAGTAAGTAACTAATGGGGTAAGTTGTAGGTGCCTGCGTATCTATAGGGCGAACGTGTAAACCGCAGGAAAATATAACTATAACATTCGTTAGCAACATCTACAACAAGACCAAGAACCAAACACTACTCACCATTGTTAGGATCTGTTTACAATAAAGTGATTCTATAAAGATGCCACAATTTGTCAGCTGAAGACGCCGACGACGAACACGACGACTACGACGATGATCTTGACCAAAAGCTTACATGAAGAGTGGATCAAAATAACAAGATATACGCAAAAGCGGAAACTTGACATCCAGACCGCCCGGGGTATCCCAGCGTAAAATACTATACAAACAAACATTACACGATAATTACTGTCTGGCGAACCGGCTTATACAGACGTGGGAAAAAGTAACAAATACATAGAAGTAGCCATAATTGTGTAAAAAGTCTGATTCGCTCATCCTTGCCACCCGTAAACCTTAATATTTCAGTGGAACGAAGCATGTTGACTATTAATCCTCTTGAGTCAACAGCTCCACAAATCGTTAGAAATGATGTGCATGTCAATGGAACTTTCCACTTTATTCATCAATCATATGACGTCATAATAAACTACGTGGCATGGAGGATGACGTCATAACCAATTACGTCATGAATGACGTAGATAAGTACGTCACGCACGCATAATTGAAAACGGGCTACGAGCTGTTGTACGAATTGTGTCTTTACTATTTAATAAACATGAAATAAACCATAGGCAGTAACAGTACCCAGTCAAATTAATTTCAAAATATTCAACAGCTTACCTGTATAACTTTCTGGAAATTGATAATCAGGGAGTTCCGGACCGATCGATTCTAACACGAGTGAAGTGTGGGTGGAGCTTAGCTAGAGATGGGCGGGGCATAACTAAAACTGGATTCCCACATTACTATTTTAATGGTCAAGATTTTTCAAGAACATTAAAATCTTTGCTTATTGAATATCTAGGTTTAATTGTGTAAATTTACCACTGGAATTTGAAAAAACCCTGAAACGGAATATTGCTCCGAGGCCATTTTTGTTCGGGTTGACAATCAAAGTTTTAATGGTAAAAGCCATTTTGGCTCAGGCAGTGTCACTTTGCAGGCCAGGAGAGGACTCTGTGTGTTTTTAACTTACGGCTGAAAAGTCTGGTTTTGTTATCGAGCCAGTCATTCAAGTGGTACAATTACAAATATAGTGTTCTCTTGACCTCCAATTGGACCCTTCTTAAGTCGACTATGGTGGCAGTTTTTTGTCCGACTTGATCACGTAAATACTTAAGCTGACACAAGATGTGTTAAAAATTCCACTGATAATGAAAACTAGACATTGTAAAATAGACTAGCGCCGGTAACGCTTACATGGTTAACGGCATACCCCGGCGGCTGCTCAAGGTGCTTCATCAAGGTTTCAAGGTCTATTTCGACCACCGCTTCATTCACCGCTCTGCGCTGATTCTCCACTCTACACGCGAACTCTGCAAAGAAACCACAACAAACATTATAATTATTTGTAAATAAACAAAATGCCAAGAATCGTGCGACTCACAACTCACCCACCTGTTTTTCATATACAGGTAGAAGTGTTTGCGGGTTTTATGTACGAATCACGGTTATGTTGTTTCGAATTGTATATACGCCTCATTCCAGATTCTGAATAAAAGCAAACAACTTGATTTATTATCGAATAGATATTAGCATAATTAACCGCTACCAGACACGTTTACAGTTCCCCAGATAATCCATATTACTGGGCCCGTATTGGGTATAGCTGGCAGTACTGGCCCGGTATTGGTTCATTTCCGGCCCAGTACTCCGCTTTATCAGGGTTGCCGTAGATCGTTTTCGGACATTTTAACCTAGAGAACACGGAAAGCAAATAACCCAATTCTTTACGATCGAACACATGTTTTGTTAAATATCTTAAAGGTAATTTGAGTGCGATTTCAGCAAATAATTCCAAATAAAATACCTTTAAAATAATCGATAGTTTAATTACGCGCAACACAGATATTTGGATCTAGGGGTCCGTGGGGTTAACACGCGCGAGCGTATTTCTGTTTGTAGCGCGTTTATCGTGGACGATCTCGTGTTTCTTTATACGTTCTTTGCGCGAAATATAGAATTGTTTCTTCTGTGGGGAGATTAACTGAGCCACTTGTCTTTTTCTACAATATCCATACACAGATAACGCAGCTTACTGGGCCGCTGCATGGCCGACAACAACAGCAGCAGCAGGATCGCCAGCACGAACAGCAGCAGAGGCAGCAACATAAATAGCAACAGCATTAGCAGTAGCAGCAGCAGCAGTAGCAGTAGCAGTAGCAGTAGCAGTAGCAGTAGCAGTAGCAGTAGCAATGTCAGTAGTCGTAGCAGTAGCAGTAGCAACATTAGCAGCTGTAGCAGCAATCGATCAATTATAGAAATGGTATGTACGTTTAACGTCTCGTCTGCTGAAATCCCATAAGACTTTCAGAACGCCCTCGAAGCAAGTCCCCTTCCATAGATGCAAGTTCATCAAATCGCGCCTAACAATGTCGGCCGTCTTACCCAAAATCCACCCAATGGTCTCTACTACCAAAAGTACGATGACGATGAGTAACCGCAGTGTGTAGCAAATCAGGTTTAGTGGCGGCGGTGGAATCGGAAGACGTGTCGACCATAGGATTATCCTCGCTGTGTTTTGACCCCATATTTGGCTTTCCACAGTAAGAGTGTAAGTATGACTGCAAATATAGAGATTGAACAATTGTATGTACGTGGGAGATAAAAGATTTGAAATTGCTTAGACAATACAGGGAATGGATTATGCCCTTAACACTTAAATACTAGAAATATCTGTCCGTCCGTACGTCCGTCCGTCCGTAGGACCATACGTCCGTCTGTCCGTCCGTCCGTCAATCAGACAGATGACACCAACCGCAATACTCACACCCACCTTCGGCGGCGTAAGTAACTAGCGCTACAAATGTATAATTGTATGTTAACGGATTTTAATGAAAACGGAAACATTTGCAAATGGCTAACATGCATTAAAAGTATTCTAGACAATACAGGAAGCACACATCTTTGGAAATCGCTAACGATTCATAATAACAAAATCATTCAAGCTGCGGTTACCAGAAAAATACAGGCCCAATTTGTCCAAAGATGACTTACACAAATGCATGAATCGTTGATAAATGATAGAAATAGAATATTTTTCTCTAGATTTAGAACTATTAATCATTTATTACCAATAGAAAAGAGGAGGGGGGGGGGTACTAAAAGAAGAAATGCAGTATTTGTGACAGAAACGAAATGGAAGATGAGTCTCATTGCATTTTTATTTGTGACTTATTCATACTGTGCGATTAGAAACGTCACCTAAATACTACCTCAAGCGGCCAATTATTGTAAATTTTCCCAGTTATACTCTCGTAATAAAAGGAAACTAGCTTACTATCTAAAGTTTGCCCAATAATAAATGTAATTATTAAGCAATTCCAAAAAGGAAGACACTGTCGGACAAGCACAGCCAACACACATAGCCCATACAGATACTATCGTGAAACAAAGTTAAATTGTAATCGGAATAATATTTTTTATGTAAATAGCTTGGTTGACAAAAGCCAATCAATCATACTGTTGGAGTAAATCTTGACTATCTGTTTCAATATTAACAGTTGGTTCAAATAAAATTTATTTAGTTCAAGTGGGAGCACGATAAGACATACGTCTTTTGCCACGTAATACACTTATTGTACATGAGGTATAATAACAAGTGGCGGATGCACAATATAGCATTAACATTAATAAATGAATAATAATATAATACTAAATTTGAAGAATCTGAGAGAGAGAGAGAGAGAGAGAGTGAGAGAGAGAGAGAGAGAGAGAGAGAGAGAGAGAGAGAGAGAGAGAGTAGACAAGGGAAGAAGGGTAGGAGTGGAAGAAACTCCGAGTGTTGTGTACTCACATGCTTGCACAGTTTCAGTACAGTACAGTGCATAAACAAGTCAACATGTCTCCAGATAAAAAACACTGTGCGTCAGTTAGTAAGAAAATTTTGTTTAAAATTTGACAATATTGGGCTGGACGACATTTCTGCCTTAGGCAGCAATGCAGTCGAAATCAACTGTGTCAAAACATTCTAAAGTAGCGCCTACCCTTTTCTTGCCACGTCAAGTCATTCACGAACTGCGCTGCACTGAATGTACCCATATGTGTACATTGTTGGCTAAATGGTTTATATTTAGTGTTATTTATATAGCCAGTTATCTAAATACGTGTTCTAACATATTTTGCTTAAAAATCGTGATATGTAAGCGGAATGGTGTTAAAAACGGGCAACATCGACAATATATTGGCAAATAATTTCTGATGTCTTGAGATTCCTTTCTTTATTTACATGTGTGTCGCCAGGCAAGATGTGTTTTAACTTGAGTGTAGGCGGAATATCATTAGTCACAAGTGCGCTACGGAAAGCAGGGCTTTGCTCCCTAAATGGGGACAGTAAAAGATATAATGCTCAGCGGCTTCATCAGCATATCCACAAAAACAACTTCGTCAGATGGTTGTCAAACAGATGTCTATTAAAACTTATGCAACCGTTGCGAATCCTGCTTATAGTTCTGCTCCGGACCCAACACAATACTCTGGTGGGGTGTCTTATTCTATGGTATATGCATTGCTTGTAGTTTACTTTAAATTCTTGTAAGGTAGTCGACGCTGTGACAGGCACATGGACGGTGTTTCAGGCACGGATTGTTGCTGGGAAAAATGATCCACTGGAGATCTGAGTACGACATTGTGCCAGATATTATATGGGTTTCGGGCTTGGGATATTAAGAGAAGGCGGTTAGTTAGAGTTTCGCACGTCATTCCGTTAACAACTTTGTAAAACATAACTAATATGTATGTTTCCATCTATGGGCGAGTGTTTCTATTCTATTCATGTATAGACCGTACGTGTGTGCACGCCATGCTAAACGAGTTATTGTTCTAAGTGCTTCTCTTTGAACATTTTCTAGTCCTGTGGAAAGGTATTGTGGTGGATTATCCCAAACAACGTTAGCGTATTCCATACTTGGCATGATGAAGCGTGTATACATTATTTGAAGGCATTTCCGGTCTAGTACATATCTAAGACCCTTATGTAGTGAAAGCTCGTGTTGGACCTTGGATATTAAGTTTTCTATGTGATTTAGCGACTAACATTTACTGATAAACGTAATTCCGAGATGTGTATGAAATTTGATGGACGTATTTCTGAATTTCTGAACTTTAAGGGAAATACTGTAGGGTTATTACGCAGTGAGACCAGTAAAGATGTGGTGCTAATTCATTAAACCTGACCAGCCAGGTGTCCGCCCATTGAGTTAGCATCTGTAGCCCATGGTCTATAGAAGCACTTTGCGGTTTTAGGTTGTCAGATAATATGCAGAGGGACGTATCATCAGCAAACAGCTTAATATTGTTTAGGATAGCGCTGAGCAAGTCGCAAACAACATTGACAACATTGGTTTAAAATAATTATTTGGTATGCGCTCAGTATATACAGGTATGCTCGTGAATTAGCACATCTACTTGTCGTATTCAGTTTAAATTGTCAATCTCTTTGGGCTCTGAGCAAAACATTGTGCACATTTAGAGGGAACCATCCGGGCGGCCATCGATCCTCCGAGACCATGATGCGGTAGTCCTCCAAGATAGGTGGCAGTAGCAGCACGTGTTTTCGACGATAACCACATCATGTCCGAGTAAGGTATTTCTTTTAAAAGAATAACATTTGTTTAAAGAGGCAACTGTTCTTAGTGTTCGGTTAGGTGTTCCATGAGCGGACGCCTATGACATGTTCGTCTGTGTACAGTAGGATGATCGGGTCACCTCGGATAGAGAGATATTATCAATTAATCTATATATATATGTAAAAACATGTAAACTGTCTTGACACTGAATAAATTGTATTATGTGTATACCCCATGTATCACATGCACGATCTGGGAGTAATATATTTTGAATCTTGAATCTGGTTGTGCTGTTGTAGGAGATGGATGGTGGAAGAGTAACGTTTTCTTGCTTGTTGGCATTACTGAAAGCATTCAGTAATTCACAACACTAGCCATTGTAGAATAGACACACACATAGGGTTATTTTAGCTGTTATATACGTATATCTATCACATAAGTAAGCTCATTCTACATATGCACAACATTCAGTTCACTATTCTCATGAAATACACATCTGCTATTTCCTCCTAAAGCAACTCTTCTGTTGAAACCTTCAGGCTGTCATCGCCTTCAAAAATCACATCACGCAGATATGAGTGCAGATTTCCAAACAGATAATAAACACTGGGGCTGATGTGTCGGGGAGGGTGGTCAAACGGTTCGATTTCACACGCATGGACGACGGTTTGAACAACCCATGGACCTGTGCACTGGCACTGTCTCATGAAGGAGCATTACTCCACAGGTTACTATTCTTCTTCTTTTCTACTTGATGGCTTGCCTTATTTTGGGCATCAGACGGATCAGCATGGTAGGCACCTGTGCTCATTTTTCTTGCCGGTTAAAATAGCCAATCAACAAAACGGCCTTCGTGTCGCAGAAAAATCTAGCAATTACTTTTCCAGCTGATAGATGGATGCGGACATGCTTTGGAGACGAGGAACCCATCTGTTTCCACTGCACCGACTCATGTTTGGTTTCTGGTTGCCAGTGAAGAAATCAAGGTCCTAGCAATCATGTCGTCGGTGATGACATCATCAGGACGTCCAGGTTTGGACCATCTTCCTGGAAGATCCGGCGGCAGTTTAACTCGGGGAGGGTGTGTGTGTGTGCATTTTGCTACTGGTGAATTTAATGGGGGCGAGGATGGGCTTGGGCACCTTACATAAAAGTTATGTATTGGTAAATATCTTTGGCAAGAAAGATGCAGATTTCTCTGTGTTCAATGGATAAATCCAGTGTTTGCTATACCACACTCGTCTCTCGCTAAGCTCCTCCCATGCGTTGGCCGTGTTGGGATCGATCGTACGAACTATGAACTCACTGAATCTCAATTTCTAGAAACTATCCTGTTTAATATTTTGAAACTAATTTGACCGGGAGGTGTTGCAGCTTTCTTGCTAGTCAAATTAGTTTTAAAATATTCAACAGAATGCTTATTAAATAGTAAAGGGGTACAAATCGTACAACTGACTAACTTTTAGAAACGTTCCTGATGGACTTATATGCGTCATTCACTATGTAGTCGATTGTGACGCCGGGATATATATGTCATAATTGATTATGACATTACGTCTTACACTTGGATTCATCAATTCTGGTCATATCTATGATTCCAGCGGTACAGGCTCACAGCATAAGATTATATGCAAATATAAAGATGTAAAGAAAAGTTATTTTATCAGCGTAATATTATGATTAATCCAGCTTCTTAATCAGCATACGGCCATAGTTATTACTGTTAAATACTACAAAGGGAAATATTGATAGATTCGAATGAAAAGCACAGATATTTTAACATTTTAATGACCATTATTTGAAAATAAAAACATTTCCTTATTAAATGTCCATTTGCCGGCCAAGATAAGGCTATTTTGGAAGATTTTACCACTGAGATGACTGGCTCTGTTACAGAGAAAGTTATTTCAGTTGTAAATTACCAAAAATAGTCTTCTCTTGGTCTGGCAATGTACATTTCTCAAAACCACTGCAGTGGCAAACTTGGCCGGGTTGTACCACGCATTGTATCAATTTAGCGACCAATTTTCCTATCTTTCTTGTCTACGGTTGTCCAAATTATACCTGCATTTATTGCTTGTATTCTCATTCTCTGCCTTAACCCATCTTGCGTCAACAGCGCCTCAAAGCGCTCAATATACTACTTGAATTATTAATTAAACACGTTGATGGTCAATATTCTTTAAGATATTTTAACTTTAGAAGGCTATTTTTGTAAATTTACCACTGAATTTTCTTTTCGCCGGCTTGACCATTAAAGAGGTAATGGTAAAGAAAATTAAAGTTTGTACTTAGCCGGTGTCTATCTGCAGGCCGAGAGAAGAGTACCTTTGAAAACTTAGCACTAGAATGAATGGCTCGGTTACCGCGCCAGTCATTCTAGTGGTAAATATTAAAAAATACTCTTATCTGGGCCTTTCAAATAGCCATGCCTGAAGATCATTGCAAAGGTTATTTTTTATCACTTTGACCATTAAAGGGTTAAGTTGACACAAGAGGGGTTACTATACGACGCATATTGTCATTCGTAAATTAGTCAAAGTTTTAACCCTCCGAACCCGAAACACAGATGTTAAAGACCTGTAACCCACCCCTCAAGCAAAGGTGTGAAACCAAGATCATGGTTCAGACGGAAAAATAGCAATGTCTCATAACGCATCTTATGCGTCCATGGATGAAGAACCTAACCAAGATCCGCTTGAATCGTAACAGACCCATCCATCAAAGGAGGAAGATTTACAATGACTTGCAGAATAGACTACGAAACGACCACATTACCACTACAACCTGACGATTCACCGAAACTCTGACATAGTGATCAGGAAGAGTTTAAGATCGAAACATCGTCATAAGGTATAATACCAGGTGACTACACGAACGTATACACCAAAAGAGCGCTATCCCTAACAATAATAGACCTTTCAAGTTTTAACTATGCCCGGCTCATCTCTGTCTAAACTCCACCCACACCAGTAACCAAGGGGGAGGCTGGGAGCTATTGCTATGCAAATGAGCTCTTGACCTATTTAAATACTGCGTTCTGATTGGTTGTTCTGAATGAGTGGAGGGAGTCTATTGTTCTAAATGAGCGGGCGGACGCTGTGAGCTATTGTTCTAAATGAGAGGGTGGACGCCGTGTGCTATCGTTCATGCAGGTGTCCGCTCTAAATGTCCGGCTAAACGCTATTGTCTGTTTTGACATATGCGTGTTAATGCATAGATTAATGTGGGTTTTTAAAATAGGTATTGACATGCGTGCGTAATGATGAGCGTGTTCTGGCTGAACAACGTCCAGTGGCCGCCTGCATGAACAATAGCGCACAGCCGTGTCATTTAGAACGATAGCGCGCAGCGCCCACTTATGAACAATAGCGCACAGTTGATCAGTATCTGTTGAATATTTTGAAACTAGCGCGAATTGAAACTTCCTATGTCAAATTAGTATCTAAAAATATTTATTTCTTAGTTTTATATCTGTTGAATATTTTGAAACTAGAGCGAATTGTAGCTTCCTATGTCAAATTAGTATTAAAAAATATTCGCTTAAACTACCACCGCACCACGAGTTAGGTTTGAAAAAATCAAAATGTTAAAATATAGTTTACTGCTTAGTCGTATATCTGTTGACTATTTTGAAACAAGCGCGAATTATAGCTTCCTGTGTCACATTAGTATTACAAAATATTCGCTTAAACTACCATTGCACCACGATTTAGGTTTGAAAAAAAATCAAAATGTTAAAATGTAGTTCATTCCTTAGTCGTATATCTGTTGAATATTTTGTAACTAGCGCGAATTGTAGCTGCCTATGTTAAATTAGTATAAAAAATATTCACTTAAGCTACCAGTGCACCACGATTTAGTTTTGAAAAAAATCAAAATGTTAAATGTAGTTCATTCCTTAGTCGTATATCTGATGAAACTAGCGCAAATTGTAACTTCCTGTGTAAACTAGTATCAAACAAATATTTGCTTAAACTATCACCGTGCCACGTTATAGGTTTGAAAAAAAATCAGAAAATAACATTTTATGACTTCTGTAAGTTATATGGTATTAAATTGTGACATTTGCCCCTATCTCTATCAATCAGCATTTAGAACAATAGCGTCCAACGGCCACCTGCATGAACAATAGCATACAGATGGTCATTTAGAATAATAGTGTGCAGCGTCCCACTTATGAACAATAGCGTGCAACCTTCACTAGTTCTGATTCTCACCCATTGTGTATGACGTCATGGTTTAGGCGCAACACCGATGTAATATGCGATACTGTTAGTTATATGGTGTGCCCCTGTGTGCGTGCATGCGTGCACGTGCACCTATATGTGTGCGTGCCCCTGTGTGCATCCTGTGTGCACGTGCGTTCCCCGTGTGCCCTGTGTGCGTGTGTATAAACATGATATCATTCCATTAGTATGCGTGCATATTGCAATGCGGTATTGGGGTAACAGTATAACGGGCAGTGATCAAATAATACCCTTTTTTTATTTTTCATTTTATTGACACATCGAAGCAAATTAAGAAAATGCAATAATAAACTAAATTAGCGACAACATTTAATGACATCAATTATTCTATAAATACGTGAGAAACAATAATTATTATCATTAATTATCCATTGTTATTTTTCGCATCTTTACTCTCATTATTAGAGTTAAACGTTTCACTTTCGTATCGTTTCTTCTACGTTTTCTTAGCGGCTATAGTATATGCTTCATGTCTACACCTCTCGAACGATAATATAAGAAATGTACACAATAATATCCGCATGTTGTCGGCAGCGTCGGATGAACATGTTCAGCGCTATAGGAATAAATACGCCCATTGCGTACATTTGATATCATTCTTCTGTCTGAAGGGCGTCTTCCATAAGGGTCAAATTGTTCTGTTTTTCCACTCGATGTGTAATAAACCGCGGCCCAGTGCTGCCCGCCTTTATTACTGGGATACGTGTTTATCACTAATGAAGATGGACGATATTTAATATGAACGGGTACATTGTCAATTGGAAAAGTTCCGAGAAATGTTCACGCATTTTGTCGTCACCGAATAATAAATGCTCTATTTCAAATGTATTCAAAATTTTTTAATAATCTGTTAATACATTAAAGTCTGATCCGATTTCTATCGTATTATCAAATTCAGCATAGCAAATCACGTTTGTTGTATCAAGTAGTGCTTCGCTAAATATCAGTGTTCCGAATCAGCTAAATCCGGAGTAAAATCCTCTGCAAATAGTGTCGTGCCATATCTGAAGTGTGCTTTATCAATCAGGTACCCGCGGTCTTTAAATAGCGCTCCAATACCACTGAACAGCGAAAGGTAGGCATCAGAGTAAATGTTGTCACTAAATGATGGGCGTATTGGTGATGTTGTCACCTCTTCCCGATTAATATAGCATGCAGCATAGGTAGTTTTATTGCTATAAAACCTGAATGGGTTTTTAGTAACAACACCATTATAATCGTCATTTGGTACAAACCCGAATAATACTCTTGTAGGAAGCTGTCTGATAAATGTATTATCTCTATCCACGCCCATAACTCCACTCGGTTCAGTAATAGTTTTACATACAACACGACGAATAGGGTATTTAGCACTTGTCTTACTCGTAACCACATGCGATACCAATAGATTAGAGGATGGTATAACTTTACGTACAAATAAGTTAGCCAACAATAACGTCAACTTAGGTTTGAGATCGTCTGTAGACATAATGGTGAAAGCATCTTTACTCCGCCGCAGGCGTACTCTCAAAGCAATCGACCCGATCAGAAATCGATCCTGCAGAAACATATCAGTATGTATCCGCCCAATTACTTGCTCTGACTTACTTTCAGCCATCATTTTTCTGCGTGCTTGAAATCCTAAGTTGGTATTAGCGACATTATCAAATTCACCAGCATCGTCCATTCGCCATCCAGCAAGTTGGAGATGCAAGGATGCGACATCGCTTCCATAATTAAGCAATGTTTCAAAATAAGCGCGGTAAGTGTAATTTTCGGTAGAGTCAGACACATGTTCCATTCAAAAATATATCCACTTGTGAGAACATCATATGAAGGAGATTATTCACAGGAACTATCTTTTCATCAACTGCGAGCCATGTCTCTGTACCCGCTGCATCTAGCTTTTCTAACTTAACCTTAATCGAGATGTAAAACTGGGTAAGACCTAAATATCTACCCGAAAATCCGCTGATGTAAAACTCGATCAGTCCAGAATCTGATAAGCTCGATACAGGTTGAAACTGTTCTCTTTTGCCGACTCCAATGTCGGTACTATGGGACGTGCCTGAAAAATGTCCAACTCGCTCTTTGAACACTCACGTGCATGAGCAAGTTCCATATTTTAGTCATTTGAAGATATCAGCGTGTTTTCTCTGACATTTATTGCATCCCTTGCTCATCGGTGTCGTGCGTGCTGACTGAGCATTACATACATTACTCCTATTTTTATGTTTTAGTTTAGGTTTGGTTAATCGTCCACGTACTGCTGTTACAGCCTCTGGTATCAGAGCCCTGGCTACACCATGCACTCTTGATTTCAATAGTGACTTAACAATCTTTTCTGCCATTACATGCTCTGTTAGCCCAACTCCTGCGCTAAGAACTTGTTTACCCCTACCGTCTTGGCAACAGTTTTCGTGAAAGGTATTGCCGAGCGCAGAAGTCCACTAGGATATTACCTAACCAATGACCCGCCTGGTATCATCGCCTACTAATACTGGAATACGTCCATAACCAGCCTGACTGCCATAATACCGCCCCAAGGCACTAGCATTACTCAATCTTCTCATCGTCGTCATCTGAAATGTAGACAGAGTACAAGTGGTGGTGCTCCATCATCGAATGGTATATTTGAGCCTGACCTATCAGTTATAAGTATTACTATTGTATCCATGTAGTTCTTTGACATGGTGCGATACTGAATATTTGAAAACGTCCACCGGCATATATCTTTCTAGCCATCAGTACTAGACAGTGGAATCACTCTGAGCAGAGGTGCTGACGTGTCACCTATCATGTGGTCAGAGACAACGTCACAGTATATATATGCTGCCGTTGATCCACCCTGGCGACTCTTTCGAAATGATTGTAATACTTCTACTGGTCCTGTATGTATTTTTTCGCCATAGCCAATTAAATTAGATACTTCTGGACCAAACTTAATACCATTATTATGCCTAATCGTAAGATATACAATATTCGTGCAATGTAAATAAAGATTGCGAAAGACTATTTTATTCTTAAATTTCAGATGATTTTCTATCTGTCCATTAATATAGTCTACCATATTCTTCACCGCATAGTATCCCTTTGGTACTTTTATGATATGTGATTCGCTAGGTTCGAGAAAACTATGCCGAATACGCTTTTTTCTCTGAGTGCTAGGTTGATCATTCTGTGGCCCTCTTTTCAGTTTGTCCAGATCAACAGGTTTTGGTTTACCAACATCCACTAAAATGCCAGACTTGGCATTAGCCTCATCCTTCTTCTTCTTTGTCTTACTCCACGCATATATTTGTATGTAACTTTCTCTAGTAATAGTAAGCCAGCTCCTGGGTTATAGTATGCTTGAGATTTGCACTTCCCACTCGCCATCTAATGACAATGGCGTCTGTAGCTGCATTCTAAACTCGGATATCTTAGTGTTAGGATAATACTGCGTACTACTATTTCTCGGAAGAGTCACATAAAACGGGTCTTTGTTCATTCTCCAAAGATGGTTGCGGTATCTTTAATGTCTTAATGCATGGACTGGATAATATATACCCAAAGCAACCACTCAGAAGCAAAATCTAGATACCTGTATGACTATTCTGTATACTCAGAATCACGATACACGTAATGATCATAATATAAATGATTATGACTTGGTACACACAAACCCATTACGCGTAACATTCCCTGATCTTAACTTCTCTCTATATACTCGTCCATTATTAATGGTGTATAGTTTTGAGCTCAGTAACCCACGAATTAAACTTGGATGGATAGCTGACCAACTTGGCATAATACTCACGTACTCCATTAGCTCCTTCCTACTCTTAATTATCTGTTCCACTGCGTATTCTCTGTCTTCTTTCACGCCACCAATTTTCTGAATTTCATTGCAATAAAAAGTTCCAATAATTGGATCACCCGAATAATCTTCCAATTTATATAAGATTGGATATTTGTCAGAAAGAACATCGTTCACCTTAAACAATTCATGGCTCTACTGCGCCTTCTCAAATGGCATTCTTGCTTGCGAGATTCTCACATGATCACCAGATTTCGGTGTATTTTTCTTTAATTTAGGGTTCTTCTTCTCGCTCTTCCATACATATATATTTCTCCATGCGGTCAGCTCAGTACTACGATCAACATGTATCGGTGGCATACGTGTCCTGGTGTGTACTGTTTTATTGTACAATGTGACTATACTAGGTAATACATCGATATACGTTCTCATCTTCTTATGAGTCATGTATCTATATATTCGGCCCTTTAACATCTGCTGAAAACGTTCCACCATAGCAGCGTGTGACTCGTCCTGCGAGGTATAGAAATGTATTCCATTCTCAGTTAAATATTTCTTGACTACTCCACTGACGAACTAACCACCTTTCTCGATTTGAATAGCGTGTAGGCGTCGTTCAGTATGTGACACAATAGCTTCTAATCCTTTCTTGACTGATGCAGACGTTTTAGCTATACAGATTTTCTACCCACGCATACCTCGAGAGTGCATCAACAATGCAGAGTAGGTATAACACAGCATCATTTTCCATTGCTAGCATTCCCATCGAGCACAGATCTACCTGCCATAACTCGTCGACAGCTGTTACCATTATCTTATGTCTGGTAAACTTTGTTCTCCATTGTCTGTGAAGGGTGTATACATCCTGACGTTTTAACCATTCTTCAATATAGACACGTGGTGCTTTACCTTTGAATGCATTGTATAGCTTTTCCTTTCCACCAAAGGAGGCAGAATGCTTCAGATAATAATATATTTTCGCCAATTTGGCATCATTCATTACTGCACTAAATTCACTCACACCGGTGTAGTATATCTCTTTACTTTGCTCTTTTTCGTCCTGTTACCCGCTAGAGAAGGCGTGTACTCACTAACAGATGGTGTACCTGTACGTTTTCTACGCATCCTTTTACTCGCAGTAGAAGGTGTGTACTCACTGATGCTATCATCATTATCATTGTTATTATATATCTGATGCGATGCTTTCCCTTGGCTGACAAGTCTGCATGGTATTTTTTAAGAAACTTGCCCTCTGCAACATCGAGCATACCACTATTTACTCAGTTGCTTGTATCATGATTTAGTAAGCCGGACATTTCCACGTAATACATTAAGGCATGACTCACATAGGACATCTATCAATTCATTTGAACATTGTTAGAATACATCATTTCTGATCTTTGGTTTTACTTTGGTCACATATTGTAGCATTGGTAAATGCTGTCCTATGTTATGTGCTGCCATTTTTTCACTTCTTTGGTATGTACACATAACAGACGTCCTTTGGATGAACAGTTGAATGGAGTTAAATATTATCTGGTGTTGACTGTTTCAAATCCAAAAGCAGATATGAGTGAGGTGTGCGTGTAGCAACCTTATTTGCTTCTATCAAATACTTTGTATTACAAGGATACATCTGATTGGATAAAGAGCATATAGAGGATGCATCGCGTGGATTCTTAAACAATACCATGTAGTGACAGTTAACTGATAAGTCGCGCTGATCATGCGACTTGTGAAAAAGATTTTGTGCTACTAATATAACGCTACACTTCTCATGATGAGAACGCTTTGTAAATAAGTCAGCCACATTTCCATCGCATTTATTCATCAAATCGGCCTGTATCACCAATGTCCTACAACTTCTGTCTAATTCAACATTTACTCCAGCTTTAAATTCTACTTCTTGCACTAAATCATTATATCCATCTTGTCACACACCATAGCAGAACACGATCCTCTGTGGAGGGGAAGTAATTGCCGATGGCTCTCTTATTAATGCTTTTATCATTTCAGTTTTACCACACTGCGTCGGACCACAGACAATCATGGTAAAGGGGTGGCGTAATGTATATATATATATATATATATATATTTGTGGCGACCCTATAAGAAACACAATGATGTGATATGACATAATTACGTATGTTTCCATTTACGAGACATGACTGTCTGAAATGTGCGCGAATGTGCTAATCTTTGAACCGTTACTACATCAACAATGCTTTGCACACTCACCAGTCATTATTTGGCGAAGATCATAATACCATTGGCGTCCAATTATATTCAAATTTGCACCATTAAATGTTACTTGACTTTCAAAAAAAGTTATCTATGAGCTGGATTTTACTGCGGATAGCGGCAAATCGTAAACACATGCTCTGCGACAGCCGTTCCAATATTCTGAATGGCACGTGTCTAGCTGTGTGTTATGATAAACACACAGATCTGTATTTTTGGCATGAGTGGGAGGCGGGTGGCTCGTTAAAAGTAATGATTTGTAACAAGCAACAGCTAAGCGTATGAAATATCCCAACACGCACATGATGTTCATGACATGATTTCAACATGGGTTCAACGTTGAAACAATGGCATGGCCTGCTGGGTATATGTTTTAGCCAGTCAATCCAGTTGAAAGGTTTTTAAAAATAAGCTTTCCTATACTTGAAAATAGTTCCCTCAGCGTTATGCAAACCATTTTAAACTGTCAACATAAAATAATTGACATTTTTCAGTAAGAAAAATACATATGCTATTCAAGTGCTTTTCAACATATAATCCTGATACTATTATTATGAAGGCAGTCATTTCATATGTGAATTTTCAAAAAACTCATATGCGAAAAAAAAATTTCTACATATAAAATATGTTTTTACTCAACATGTTTTAGCTCTAATAACATTTATGGTTAGGTAAAGTGTATCAGTGGAGATTATTGTGAATGAAGTCATTTCACATGTGAATTAAAAAAAACCAACAAAAAAAACCAAAAGAAAAATCATTTAATGGCCAAAAATCTATTTTCATTTTCATATTCAGAAAATTTATTGACCCAGCCATTTCAGTTGAAAGGTTTTTTAAAAATAAATTTTCCTATTCTTGAAAATAGTTCACTCAATGGTATGTACACTGTCAACATAAAATAATTGACGTTTTTCAGTAAAAATGTACATATGCTATTCAAGTGCTTTTTTCAGTATATAATTCTGATACTATTATTACGAAGGCCATCATTTCATATATGAATTTTCAAAAAACATTTCCTACATATAAAATATGCTTTCACTCAACCTGTTTTTATCTCTAAGAATATTTATGGTTAGGTTATGCTTCAGCCTGAATTGTGTCGTGCATTATGGAGAGGTCAGCACAGTGCTCTATTCAGCTGCATTTCGTAGCATGTTTTTGGTGAGTGCAATGCATGCAGATGTGTTTTGAAGTGCTCCATTAACATACTGATGAATATTGCCAATGGAGGCTGGGGGTGATGGGTGCACCATTCAATGGCATGATTGCCAACAAGTAAACAAATTAAATCATTTTAAATATTTTTATTAATACTGACATCGTAAACGACACAACATATTATTACCTCGATATGATTCTAGTACCCAACATCAAACTGCAATATGTTTACTAATACTACAATATTAAGACAATATATTAATTAAAGGCAATGATATTAAGGGTATCGATATTGTGGTGTTAACAGTTGCTTAACATTTATTACATCGCTGATGCACCTAAACCATGATGTCATACACAACCGGTACAAATCAGTACTTTATTCTTTAGTGACTAAATTTGGTCCTGCATCAAACTGCGATACAATGATATGTTTATTAATACTGCGATATTAAGACAATATATAAATTAAAGGCAATGATATTATGGTGTTAACAGTTGTTTAACATATATTACATCGGCGATGCGCCTAAACCATGACGTCATACACAACCGGCACAAATCAGTACTTTATTCTTTAGTGACTAAATTTGGTCCTGCATCAAACTGCGATACAATGATATGTTTATTAATACTGCGATATTAAGACAATATATAAATTAAAGGCAATGATATTATGGCGTTATCAGTTGTTTAACATATATTACATCGGATACGTGCCTAATCCGTGATGTCATACACAATCAGCACAAATCAGTACTTAATTCTTTAGTGACTAAATTTGGTCATGAAGATAATATATCGGGCTTAACCCTGTAATGGCGAAAGCGTCCATAGCCGTCCTCCTTAGCGGGCTAGAGGAAGACCCGTTTGCGGACCAAGAGAAGACTAATTTTGAAAATTTACCACCGGAATGACTGCCACAGGTATCTAAACCGTGGCACAGTGGTTATTTAAGTCTGATGAATATTTTGAAACTAAGCTGACTGTGCGAGGGCATAGGAAGCTACAAACTCGCATTCATGTTTCGTAATATTCAACAGCATAGATATATAGTTGATAGACTGCTACGGAGGGCGGCAATGGACGATTTTGCCATTAAAGGGTTAAGCCCAATATATTAATCATAGGCGTCAATATTATGGCATTAACAGTGTTGTTTATTGTATATTACATCAACGTTGTACATTAACCATGATGTCATACACACTTTTGAACAATAGCAGTACATCATTACTATTTATATTTATACTACGCTAGTGTAACCATATGGAACAGAAGATAAATCGCACAGTTTCAAAATTCGTTTTTGAAGACGGATCTGAAGATCTTACTATTATTGACTGAAAGAATTCTAAATTGGGATGTGCATGTGATCTTAGATGGGTAGCTTAGTATTACGCTATTACTATCCATAATTTCACCATCGTTTATAATTTGGTTAATGTATTTTCTCATCACATCAAAATTTACTTGTTTTGATTGTTCAGTACCCAGCGTTAAACCGTTAACCTTTGATATCTGTTTAACAATCAATGGATCATCGCAACTCTTCATTTCAAGACTATAGTTTGTTGGTCCGCGTGCACAAAACTTGTTAACTCATAGTCAGAGGGGATTTCACTCGTCCAAGAGCCTAGATACCCACTTCGATCTTGAATGGTCAGCTCACCTTCATGGGGACTAAATACCACAGAATCTGTATCATGATAGGATATGCGGCGATCGAGTAAGGACAAGACTTCATACAGTTTTACTCGCCCATAAGGTGTCACAAAAGATGTAAGAATACAGTTGGTATTTAATGGGGACTCAACGTACTCTTTATTGCCTGAGTATGCCACCATTAAAAGAGTATTGTTGAGGAATGAAATGCTGCTCACAGATTTACTTTTATCCCTCAAAAGTGCTGGTAGCTCTTTTCGCGTTGATGCCACTCTTATTCTTGGTGTGATCACGTAGCGAAAAACGGCCCCGCAAAATATTCAATCTGGATTTAGCTACACAACATAGAGCCAGATTATTTGATCTTTTCGCTGGGTCGAGTTCTATAGTCTCATGCACGTGGTACTCTTGTATATAACGCTCTTTATCACTTTCACTACAGACCCAGTCTGGATACCCGCTACTTTCCTGCTTAATTTTGAGGAATCAGTTAATGCATTCAGAAAATAGTCCCTTATCACCATGCTGTTCATATTGCAATGACGACTCAGGATAATGCCATACGTCGCACATCTTTTTAATGATATAACCATGGTGAATAGCTAACTGTTGTTCAGGAGTAGACCACGTCCCACATATGGAACATTGTTCTTCTACATGTTCGCATATGGTAGATTGACTGATTCTTGCGTATTTGGTGCATAGTACAAACATGAGCCTATTCTAGTAGGTAATACCGAAAAGTATAAATCACGAGGAGGAAGGGCATTTAATAAGATCAAAGAAGTCATGCACTGTCTTATCATTCAAATCATTACCTCTTACTACCTTGTATGCACCTTCTGGAAAACAGCATTGTTTTATCACTGATGGGTACATGGAAATGCAGTCTAAATATTCTAGCTTAGCATGTTCCTCCACTTCCAGAAATAATCCAATTGTGGATGTACGCCCACCAAATAGCATGTCATGCAGAGCTATGGGGTGTGCTTAGTCCAATTCAGTGATAAAATCATTTAATCCATCGTTATTAGCGATTAGTTTCTTAAACTTGCATTCTCACATAATTCTCACCATATATCTGTGCAATTCGAATAATGAAATGCGATATTGAAGAGTGGAATATGCTTCTTCGTATGCATGATCACTGTATGGTGTATATATCTGCTCACGTTTATTGGCACAGCAATCAGACTCATGCCGGTGAAATTTACACCCGCAAAACTCGAAAATAATATTTTTGCGTGCGGCAAAGCCGTCTACATGATGCCCGCAAACCTTTTGCTCACCCTGGTTTAGCACATGTAAGATTTGGTAACCCTCGTTTTACCTAACCCATTCCATCCATTCAACAGCGATCATGCTATATGCACGTTTTGCTCTTAGCGAGTAGTCAGATAAGGTTTTAATGCTATCACAGCGTAGACATAAAGTGCGGTATGCTACACTCCATGCACCTGCTAGCGTTATCCCTCATATGAATGGATTGTGTCCATCTGTTGATTCAGAAAATAAGGACTTAAACATAGACATGGTTACGTCATTGTTACAATATTCGATTTGATTTTTTTCAAAATCATAGTGTGCATCTCTAGATATCTGCTCATTGTATCATTGATCAAATTCGAGCAGTTCAATCACTTAAATATTTTGTACACCAAATACTACCTCCCTCTCAGGAAAGGGTATAACCTTATGCCAATACTTGCGCATAGAAAGATTAAAAGCATCGCCAACCTTACCTAATGAAGGAGGAAAGAAGTTAATGGAATTGATGAAAGGAATTGTTCCTATTTCAAATGAGAGAATTGGGCGGTCATGCATGATGATGTTTAAGGGCTTTAGATGAAGGTTAATGCGCTTGCATATGAATTGAAGCATTAGAAGCGAATCATATGCATGCACATTATGCGCAATAACGAGGTGGTCAGAAAAAACATAGTTTCAATTGACACGTTTTATAACATGCTTAGATTTTATGCACGCTACACATTTAACAAACTGATACATGGCATATAACCCCGTGAACGCGAACATATCCATTATTCATGCCTCGGTTGCATGTAGCACACTCAGTTTCGAGTGGCTGCTCAATGCATGTGTAACAGCATATGTTCGCAACCACAAGATTAACTTTATGCTCATCGAAATATTAGTATCCGTATTGTTAGCGGGTTCTAAATATGTTTAAGTATCATAAATGATGTATTTTTGATAAGATTCGTATGCTAGATCCTCATCACCCATTTTCATGTCATGCGCATGCGATAAGAACATAGCAGTTTCTTCAATTGCTGTATGAAAACAAATATGTTCTTCATTAACATTAAACTTCTCTTTGCATGTGTGACAGTTAGTCATTCCGCATGCACCACCACCCTTTAGGTACATGAACGAAGCAGAGGGGACAGGCCTTTACGATTTTGCATATCCCATCTGCACGATGATTTGTCATAGATAGCTCATTAAAAAACTTATGATGACAATCATTACACTACGGTCATATGTGATGTGACTGTAGAATAACATGCGTTGATACCTGATTTAGCAGAGCAACATCGGCGATAGAGTGTTATTCAATCGTGAGTATCACTATATGATACGTCGCAATAGGGACAGTAATTGCGTACCATAAGAAATGCTGTGATAGACGTTATTATTTATCGCATTCCGAATGTAAAAGATATATTGATGGTAGAGTAGTGGAGGCGCTACTGAATAGACATTCGTGCGTTGACTCGTTGGATACTAAATTTATTGCCGAAATGTTGTCAGTACTCTTAATCTCGCGTTCATGAATACAACATCCTGCATGATACTCATGTGCCATATGCGTCTGATATATTTTATTATGAATCAAATTGTTCCATTCGTGTTTAGTGATCTGATTTTTTGATTTCTCATTAAATTGTATGCCTAAATATATACCGGCTGCAAAACAGAATGGATATTCTGCACGGACAGATATAATAAAACTTTTGATGCACTTGTACTCGTCTTTATCATCGCAATGTATATTTGGCTGATTTAAATGCCTATGCTCGATAGCAGAGTTGTAGTCCTCAACACGAAAAATGTGAAACTCAAAGCCATCTGATAACTTGAAGTTAGTGTTTGACTGAATTACTTTTTCAATTGAATCCAAAATTTGATCCACTGTAATTTTATTCCACATCATAAAACCCATTATGATAGCCATATCCAATGCCAATTGAATGATCTCAATTCTTACGTGGTCATTTGATTGAACATTGCTATAGGTGCTATAAGTATCGAGCAGAGTTTGAACCACGCCTAATATAAACTCTGAATGAGTTAATGGCGAATCAGCAATAGGATATTTCTTAAATGATGCGCTATATTTATTACCGTCAATATGATATTTTTTACAACGGAACTTACGTAGAGTCTTCGAAGTTATATAGTCTGAATAATCGATCAGACCACCACCTGCCTGAGGTAGGATAGGAGTGTATACGACGTCATTATATAAGAGGAATTGATCATAATTGATCGATCGATAGATCACTGTCATCACGTAACAAATATTGATTATGACCATTATTAGTGAGTGGAATGCGTGCAGATATTTGATGCATAATGTTCGTTACGTTGGTGCTAGTCACATTTTGCGTGATTTGCTGTTCAGTTTGATCGAAGATAGGCACTTGTCATGTAGGTGCATTTACATCTAATACATCAACGAACTGAGGTTGGGTAGAAGAAGGTACATCAGTGTGCGGTAAACAGTCAGATATTTGCTGCATACTATTTGCATCCATCATGATGGCATTAGGCGTGGGTACGAAGTCATTATCTAAATAATCAGTTAGGAATTGATCAGTGTTGCTCACTAGCTCAGTGTCAACATGCTGCAAATATTGATTAAGATTGTCATCAGTGAATAGAATGCATGCAGGTTTTACTGCATAATGTTCGCCATGTCATCACTAGTTTGATTTTGTGTGATTCGCTGTTCTGTTTGATCAAAGATAGGCACTTGTCATGTAGGTACATTTACATCTAATACATAAACGAACTGAGGTTGGGTAGAAGAAGGTGCATCAGCATGCGGTAAACAGTCAGTAATATTCTCATCCACCGTGATGTCATTAGGAGCGGGTACGATGTCATTATCTAAATAATCAATTAGAAATTTATCATTATTGCTCAATAGCTCAGTGTCAACATGCTGCAAATATTGATTAAGATCGTCATTAGTAAGCGGCATGCATGCAGATATTTGCTGCATAATATTTGTCACGTAGTCACTAGTCACATTTTGCGCGATTCGCTGGTCTGTTTGATTGAAGATAGGCACTCGACGTGTAGGCTCATTTATATAGTTACCATATTCCAATACACCATCGCACTGAGGCTGGCTAGAAGAAGGTAAATCAGCATGCAGTATACAGTCAGATATTTGCCACATAATATTCGCATCCACCGCGATGTCGTTAGGAGCGGGTGTAATGTCATTATCTAAATAATCAGTTAGAAATTGATCATTATTGCTCAGTAGCTCAGTGTCAACATGCTGCAAATATTGATTAAGATCGTCATTAGTAAGCGGAATGCTTGCAGATATTTGCCGCATAATGTTCTCCACGTCGTCGCTAGTTTCATTTTGAGTGATTCTCTGGTCTGTTTGATCGAAGATAGGCATTTGTCATGTAGGCTCATTTATATAGTTAACATATTCGAATACACAATCGTACTGAGCCTGGCTAGAAGAAGGTACATCAGCATGCAGTAAACAGTCAAATATTTGCTGCATAATATTCTCATCCACCGCGATGGCAGTAGGAGCGGGTACGCTGTCATTATCCAACAGATCTAATAGAAAGTGTTCATTATTGCTCAATAGCTCAGGGTCAACATGCTGCAAATATTGATTAAGATCATCATTAGTAAGCGGAATACATGATGATATTTGCCGCATACAGTTCATCACGTAGTCACTAGTCTTATTTTGCGTGACACATTGTTCTGTTTGATCGAAGATAGGCGCTTGATGAGCATGGTAAAGTATGCTTTCACATGGTGTCCGATACATGCGTTGTGTGGTATCATTGTTTAATGCCAGGTGATCTTTGTCGGCCATCTGGTGTAAGATCACATTAATAGCATTCTCTTGTTCATTTAGTTTATCATCCATAATTGTGTACATAAATCAATATCCTAACGCTAAATGGTCAAATATAGTTCACTACTTGCTTTAAGAAACAAGATTACTATCAAGAGAATAAGTTCGCTATATATTGACAACTTCATTACACATTACACTCTCATTATTTATTTTAACACAATTCTATTAACGTCTTCAGTCAATCTTATAGCATGTAGTGGTCAATACATGCGTTTATGTTAAATCATACCACTTTTATACTAACTAGAACCCATTTTGTTCATGCAGGTGGCTGGCACATGCTATTGTTCATGCAGGTGTCCGCTTTTGTTCATAAGTGTTGGCTGTGCTCTAGTGTTCATAAGTGGGTGCTGGATGCTATCATTTTAAATGACACAGCTGTGCGCGATTGTTCATGCAGGTGGCCACTGGATGCTATTGTTCTAAATCCTGATTTTGACAGGAAAACAATAGCGCACAGCCAGTCACCTGCAATTCATATGTGACCATTGTTCATGCAGCATGCCATTATTCAAAAGTCCTGTTCGATGACATAGGACGCCACAATTCCACATTGTTTCAAAATATCTTTTTAACCATGAGGGTGGGGGAGGGGCGCCGCCCACCTAATTAATACATTAAACATGATCTGTTGGTACACGTTCATCATTCAGTCAGAACAGGCTCATCATTACGAATGCATGTCAATACCTATTTTAAAAAACCACATTAATCTATGCATTAACACGCATATGTCAGAACAGACAATAGCATGTAGCTGGACATTTAGAGCAGACACCTGCATGAACAATAGCACACAGCGCCCACCCGCTCATTTAGAACAATAGCTGACAGCGTCCAACCCCTCATTTTGAACAATAGACTCCACCCACTCATTCAGAACAACCAACCAGAACGCAGTATTTAAATAGGTCAAGAGCTCATTTGCATAACAATAGCTGCCAGCCTGCCCCTTGACTACTCACACCCCGCTCATGTTGGGATGGAATGATCTCTGAACTTCCGGACTATCGATTTCCAGAAAACTATGCAGGTAAGCTGTTGAATATTTTGAAACTAATTTGACTAGGTACTTAGTTAAATTGGTTTCACAATGTTCAACATCATGTTTCTTAAATAGGAAATTCGTACAACGTGTCGGACTATTAAGCGTTAAAGACGGGCTTAATCGAATGACTAATGACGTCATGCTTATGGCGTCAGCATATACGTATACGTTCAGTTATATGTGGTTGACGTCATATGATTGAGTAAGGGAAATGAATTCATGAATTGATGACTAATTCTCAGATGAAACTTGGACTCAAGATGTCGCTCACTGTTAGCACGATGGGTTCAAGATAGGTGGTCGGTGGGGGTGATTTGCGATTGATAAATTCCAGCAAAGTATTTCATTTCTGCAAGGAGAGTCATAGCCCACTCGGATAAACGATATATCTGATCTGTCACTAAGACATCTGACGTCAAACTCAATTATTAGCTGACCTCATAATGAAAATAACGCAGTTCCAGAGGTTTGAATACTACAGATCGCCATGTGCATAGCTTCACTATGGGGATAGTTGTCCGGACCACCGAGGACGCGAGTTCAGTCAAATGGTGGTGTGTATGATCGGATATTTAGGCCGCATTGAACCGGTAACCAGGCTACACCTGGCGACCAAACGTCTAACTGTCACAGGAATCGTCAATAAAATGTGTCACTACAACATATGAAAGTAATCATAAAACAATATTACGATGCTGAAGTGTAGTTTTTGGTGATTTTGGCTAAAACACACATATTCTAAATTTCTATTAGCAATAAAAATAATATGTATTGCAACAGCTATGGTGGCAAAGCGTAAAGTTACCTGTTTTCGTTAATATTATCACCTTGAATATAATGTTTGCCAACGTTACTAAAATTGGGTTCGTTGTTTTAATCTGATATTTTGTTTGAATGGCTAACACAATGGATCTTTCCACTCTATCCGTTTGGCGTTATTATTAACTACATGACGTGTAGAATGACATCATAATCACTGACGTCATCATGACGTCATGAATGATGTATATAAATACGTCATGAACGCGTAATTGAAGACCGACCATGCGTTGTTGTACGAAATTGTATGTCTCTACTATTTAATAAAGATTCTGTTGAATATATTGTTAACTAATCTGACTGTGCGCACCCGGTCAAATTAGTTTCAAAATATTTAATGGCTTATTTGTATATTTTTCTGGAAATTGATGTTAAGCGACTTCAGGGATCGATAGAGCCCAGCACGAACGAGGTGTGGGTGGAGCTTAGCTAGAGATGGGCAGGACTTAGCAAATACTGGGCAGATCCATTATTAAGAAGAAAATAGATTTTGATGAAAATCCATATTTGAAGGATGCCTGGTCGATTAATACTATTCATATTTATGCGTTGCTCCGTCACTCAATTCGAAAAGTGCGTCGCGAATGAATCTACAACTGAGCCAGTCATTCCATTGGGAAATTTTCACAAATATTCGCATAGGTCCTCAAATGGATACTGGTCAAGCAAAAATTTGAATTTTCTTAACCATTACACATCTGGTAATTTTCCAGTTGCAAATAACAGATAACTATTTAAATTTACGATTTACAAAAGGTATCTTCTTGGAATACAAACATCTAAATTTTCTTGAAAGGGCTTTACAATTAAACTGTTAATTGATTAGTATTTTGAGCTCTTTAATGCGCTGTTATCACAGGAGGGGTTAAATCAAAATACATATACTCTGACAACACACATACCATCCTAATGTAGAATCATGGTCATTTTTTAGCAGACAAGTATGCATAATCTTAATCCGGAAGGGTAATTTGGAAACTGGTACAATTACTGTCGGTCTATTTCTCGGAAATTCAGTTGATCGATCATGTAATTGATAGTTTCAACATGTATGAACTATCACTTTCTCCCACACTTTATGTTGCCACACTGGATCAAATCCAGGACGATTCGGAATGGACCTTTCCAGTTTTAGCTATGCCCCGCCCATCTCTAACTAAGCTCCACCCACACTTCGCCGTGGTGAGAGTAATCGATTCCCGAATGCCCTAACTATCAATTTCCAGAAACTATACAGGTAAGCTGTTGAATATTTATAGCCAGCGACAGCACCCAGTCAAATTAGTTTCAAAATATTCAACAGAATATTTATTAAATAGTAAAGACATACAATTCGTGCAACAACGCATAGTCCGTCATCAAATACGCGTCCGTGGCGTACTTACCCACACCATTCATGACGTCATAATTACGTCATTGATTATAATGTCATCCTGCACGTCACGTAACTGATTATGACGTCACATGATGGATGGATACACTTGGAGAGGTCTATTGTTGGCGAGAACCTACGTTACTGCTCCATTATAGCTCCGCGCGTTTAGAGGAATCGGTGTTCATTCTGAATAATAATAATAATAATAATAATAAAAATAATAATAATAATAATAATAATAATAATAATAATAATAATAATCTTTATTTTAGGAGGGTACATCGTCAGTGGCCTAATCCACCGGAAGCCCTCACAGAACAGCTATATTTACATTATGTACAATCACGATATGATAATTACTCTACGTACAGACATGAGCAGCTAATAACACTATGGACAAATTAATAGCACTAAACAATCAATTTAATTAGTATTATTAATATTAATATTATTATCATTATTGCCATGACATAATAATAATTTTTAATTTTTTTATTACTAATGCACGGCGGTCATAGGTAGGGGTATTGTGGTTAGTTCAATCTGTTATGAGTCTGTCTGTTTATCAGATCAATATCTCTAGAGACTAGGAAATTAGAATGCAACTTTGATGTGTGTCGTTGCTATCAACGACAGCAACAACTGACAGACCTCCTTTTTACCTGCTACCTTAGACGAATGATTTAATGGGGGGGGGGGGGGTGAGGGGGCATGGAGATATTTATAAGAGATTATTCTTTAGTGGATGGATCTTCTCCAAGCTAGGGAGGAATCCTTCTCGTTGGGTTTCAAACGACGTCACCCAATTATGGGTTCAAATACTAATAGCAACAGCTTTCAGCAACATTGTCTTCAAAATATATATAAGCTCTACTTGTGGCTCATTTCTCAATGACCTTGTCTCTACTGGAGCGATCTTCTCCAACATTGGGCGGATGCTATTGATATGCGGTCCTGCAGATGCGTGCCACTATTGGGGGTCAAAAGGGAAAGGGCAATAGCAACAGGTTTCAGCCACATTATTTCCAAAATGGACACGTTTGACGACACAGCGGCCTAATCGAATGAAGAAAAAAGTCGTATGAGCTAAGACTGTAGTTCAGTAAGATTTAGAGATAATATAATTTATTCAGAAGAAAGTATTGCTTAGTTTGATTAAGTAAAGTTCTAATAAGCAGTGATAATTTCACAGTTAAGTAAAGCAGAATAATGTGTTAGTTGCATACAGTGTGATGCCCGTAACTAGGTCTTATGAAGAGATAATGTCACAAATTTAGAAACTCGTGTTAAGAACATGGAACGGAAATTTAAGAATGACGTATTTGTAGACATGTCATATTTTGTTGGTGATTATGATGATGCTTGGGAAGAGTGGCTTTTACAATACAATGGAATAGCCTGGTCACTGGAATGGGATGATGAAGAAAAAGCACGGAAATTACGGTGTCGTTTAAAGGGCTGTGCAGTAAACGTGTGGGATTCCTTGAGCGATGCAGAGAAGAAAGACTTCAATGCTGTTGTTAGTGCATTCAACAAACGTTTCGCAACTGAGATTTCATCACGTAAGGTGGAGGTACAGTTTTGTGATTTGAGACAAGGACGGAGTGAACCGGTTCATGGTTTTGCCCAGCGTGTGCGTGAGCTTAGCAAACAAGCGTTTTTCAAACCCTCATAGGATTTATTGTGTGATCGTTTCATTTTCTGACTACATACACCGTCAGGGAAATTAGTCGACCGGGAAATGCGAACACAAACGAAACACTCATTATCTGATGCGGAAGACATTGTGAAAAACGTTGCAAAATGGGATCTGGATTATGTCAGTGACGATGAGCACTATCACTTAAAAGACAGATATGTTAACGGTAGCCTTAAGAAAAATGTGAAACATACAGTATATGAAAATCATGAACATAGTGCTGAAGCAGGTATTGGCTTATTAGAAGCAAGGCTAAAGAGTATGGAGGTAACACAAGCTCAACGTTTTCAGAGACTTGAAACACGCTTAAATGATGTAGTTCAATATCAAGCTGCACCTCCACCACAATACAGAGCAACAGGACCATTCACAGCATCAGCATCACACCGATTTCAAAGACCATCTCGACACCATGATGGTAGGCAAATATGTTTTCGGTGCTCACGTGTTGGTCATACTCAGTATAATTGCCGCATGCCACAGAATGACCACACACATATGCGGGGAGCAATGTCACCTACACAATGGAATGAAAGACAGGGATATGAAGGCGGCAGAATGCAAGATTCGATACATAAGAGCCAAAATACTGTCCTGACAAGAATGAGTGAACAAGAGAGTAATATCCATACATCAGATTTATGTGCCGCTCATGATGATTATGTGACTACTCTTGAACACCAGTTAGAAGCAGAGAAAAAGAAAGTCAATGAATACCGGAGACAATTTGAAGTAACAGAAGCCATAAATAATAACTTAGTAGGGACAATAGAGCAAAATGAACCACACTTCACCGGAGTGTCCCATGCTGTCATCGCTGGGAAGATAGACGACCTTCCAGTAAAAGTGCTTGTGGGCACATGTGCATCAGTTACCTAAGTCAGTGAATGGTTTACTAAGAATTTACCAGTGGCTGACAAGAAACGCTTTGATCGGTCACATATTAAAGGAATTTCTACTGTTCGTGGAATTACTGGTGCAGTAATACGAGTATCCGGAAAGATAAGCCTGCTTTTTGACATTGGAGGACGATTCGTATGTCACACAGCAATAACAATCAAAGACTATCCTTATGATGCCATCTTGGGCAATGATATTCTACACACACTCGGTGCAGTTGTTGACTATCAGAAGCATGAACTTCGAATAAATATGCGTAGACATGATGTTTCTGTGCAATTGGAATGTATGAACTTTGCTGCCGTTCGACCATACCAAAACATGTGCGATGTTTTCCTGGTTAAGGGCATATATATTAATTCGTGGATTGAAGCAGACGTAGAATGTTGTGGAGCAAACTGGTCAACTAATAGAAGTGCAATATTTGGTTCAAAGAACTTGAGTAGCGTTGTGTCTAAGGATGCACCTTTAGTAGAATGTGTCTATGACAATAAAATGTTGGTATAATCGTGCATCCGGAGAATGGAAAATTACGAAGTAGATTTTCGAATTGTAAGAATGATCCTGTTATGCTGCAACAAGAAAACATAATGGAAACCTTACAGACACTTAATCATGCAGATATTATAATTCCTGCATCTTGTCAAACACATCATATTACTGTTTCCCCGCCATGTGTCAATAACCATACAGGATTATATAAACAGTTTAAAACCATACTACTGGACAGTGTGTCTTCAGAAACTGATAAAATCTCAGCTCAGAAAGTATTAGAAAGGAACAGTGATGTGTTTGCAGAAAATGAATTTGACCTGGGACGTACGACCTTAGTGAAACATGAAATACAAACTAACAATTCACCACCTATTAGACAGAAAGCTCGGCGCCTGCCATTTATTTATCATAAACCAGTGGAAGACAAATTGCAGGACATGTTAAGTTGTGGGTTAATTCATGAATCCTTGATGCCTAACAGGTCACCAATTGTGTGTGCGTGCGTGCGTGTGTGCGTGTGTGCGTGCGTGCGTGTGTGCGTGTGTGCGTGCGTGCGTGCGTGCGTGCGTGCGTGCGTGCGTGCGTGCGTGCGTGCGTGCGTGCGTGCGAACGTACGTGCGTGCGTGCGTGAGTGCGTGCGTGCGTGCGTGCGTGCGTGTGTTAAAAAGAAGGACTCAGACTCTATCCAATTATATGACTGGAGAGTTAGGGATAAAAGTTATATTATAAGGGACAGAGTTTTATTGAAAGCAGAGAAAGTTCCAATGGCACGGCCCCTATCATAACATAGAATTCATATAACACTTTTGATTCCAAATGAATATACCCGCATATATCCATATAAACTCTTTATCACATTAATTTTGATATAACACATAATCACTTAATATTTACTGTAATTATAATAGCATTGGTATATTGATAGTATTGATTAGATGTTATGATATGAGTATATGGTGAATAGTAACCTTGATGGTGATGACTGTGAGTAGTCAATGTAGAGTATGTTGTTGGGTTTTAGATCTTTTGTAGGGGAGGGATGCCACACGGGTTGAATGATGTTTGAATATTTGAGTTTCAGAGACCAGTCATTGCGATAAGCAAAACTCCCCTTAATCTATAACGTGTAATTAATCCGGAGACCTTTAATGAGTTGGTCATGGCACCTGCATGTGGGTCTATGCTGGTGCTCTGAACAACATCTGATAGCGTCATAATTAATGGCTGTATGAGGTTATAGGTCAGACCACGGCCTGCCATGCAAATCGGATGGTTTGATATTAGCTATATAGGAGAACAACACCTAGATACGGGGGCCCAGTACTGTGAGATTTTGAGGAGCGTTTTATGTGAAATGGTGTTAGATTAATATGATTAGTAAATGAGCAGAAGTTTAGAGAGTATGTTAGTGGTTGCCGTGTGTATTTACACGAACTATGTTATTCTTATATTAAGCAGTGTAGTTTCTTTTCAATAACTTTGTAGTACAGTTTAATTGCGTCATGTTGGCATCACACCATTATGGAACGTTAATAGCGCCGACGCCCATGCTGCGCTGTAAAGGGTCGGCCCATGTTAACGAGTTACCCATAGAACGGAATTCACCTTTCCAGAGTATCCATCTATCATTTCACGTCACATGATGGCATAATCAGCTACACGGCGTGCAGGATGACGTCGTAATCATTACGTCTTCTTCTTTTCGATCGCCGGTATCACACTTGGAGAGCCGTTCTCAAGATGAAATCTGTGGTTTTCTGCAGTTCTTCCACAGGCCCATACAGCTTTTCAAGAATAGAGGTTGACAAAGGCCAGATCTCTTCTCTCAGCAGCTGATACGTACTGCAACATTGAAGTATGTGCTCTGTGGTCTGTTCTGCTTCTCCACAAGGACAAGCGGGCGATGTCGTAAGGTGGAACCGCCTGTACATGTGTTGGTTTAGTCTGTTGTGTCCAGTTCTGAGACGAAAAATGGTCACTTGCTCTGGCCTCGAGAGATGATGGTAGGCATCTTCTGATTGAGGTGTTCTATAGAGGGACTTAATGATAGTCTTAATCTCTGTATGGGTAACCATGTTTTCTGTCTGATTCTCTTCTGCACCCACCTTTGCCATCTTGTCTGCTTCCTCATTTCCTTGGACTCCACAGTGTGAGGGGATCCACTGCAGTGCTATCCGAAAGCATTTGATGGTGTGTAGTGCTTCTTCAAGTTGTGGCAGCTTACCTTTGGTGATAACCTCAAGGACGGAGCGGGCATCAGATAAAAAGACAATCTGTGCAATAGGGTCTGCTGTTCTGCTGATGGTATTAGCTGCATGAACCAGTGCTTCGACTTCAGCTCTGTAGTTTGTGCAGTGTTTGCCTGTCGGTATTGCAGCTGACTCATGTTGTCCGTTTGGATACTGTATGTGCAGTCCGGCACCTCCGCTCCTAATTGCATCTTTGGCTGATCCATCTGTGTAGATCCTTATCCATGCCTCCTGACGGTACATTTCTTCCAGCATGGCTAGGGTCAGGGCCTTCTTCCTCACATCACTGTGTTCATTTTTGGTTGTGAGATGAGGTACTGTGGTGCGAATAGCTATGCTCTCTAGTTTGTTTTCCCAGGGTGGAGGATCACGGGTGTGGTTTGGATCTTCTATTTGTGCTGGCAACATCTCTTGGTGTTTCCTTTGAAGTGCTTTTGTCTCTTTCACAAAACTTGATCTTTTAAGTCTTCCTGATGACAGCTGTGCTTGCCTGATCTTCATCGGGTGGTTATTGAACGATTTGAACTTTGCAGCTTGGATCAGTGCTTTGCATTCCCTTCCTTTGCTAAGTGGGGGAATGCCTGCTGTCTGCTCCATTTTTTCTATTGGTGTTGATCTCATTCCACCAGTGATGATGCGCAGTGCCTGGTTTTGTACTCTGTCGAGGTTCTGTTGATGAGATTTAGCTGTTGTCATCCATGAGCTGGATCATTACGTCATAAATGATTCTATTTGGCCGTCTTTAACTCGTAATTGTCCGACACGGTGTACGACTTGTATGTCTCCACTATTTAACAAACATGCTGTTGAATATTTTGAAACTGATTTGACCGGACGCTGTTGCTGCCATAGGTAGCAGCAGCGCCCAGTCAAATAAGTTCCAACATAGTAACTAGTTTACCTGTATAGTTTTCTGAAAATTAATAGTCATGGAGTTCAGAGATCGATCGATTCCAACACGGACGTGGTGTGGGCGGAGCTTAGAATGAGATGGGTGGGGCATGGCTAAAACTAGAAAGGCCATTTCTCAAGTGTCATCAGAATCCGTACTGATGTTAAAACTTACCCATAGAATATCTATCAGAGCCTTTATCGAAATAAGCCAACGTTCATTAATAACGCATGCTCAGCGATATTGAAATTAAAGAGTGAGGCGGGTGGGGACATTATTAACCCACCATGGTGATGACTTGCTAATTGGGTTCCGTAATGATGTTGATAGTTACCCATGAAATATATCCTTCAAGTGTTATCAAATTGCGTTCATCATTAGCCAAGCAATAGTGATTTTAACATTTATGGGGTGAGCACCCTAATAAACACAGTAGGTGTCAAGGAAATGGAATTCTACATGTATCTATTTCAGGAAACAAACTATCCATATTGCAAAAGCGTTGTACACCTTCTGTGACCACTGATATAACTGCCTGCATGCAGTTAACGGGACCCATTACATGCCCTACAAGCAAAGTGATACATGAACGCTTCACAGAGTGGTACATCGGTACTAACTTTAGCGAAAACTGAACCAGTGATAAATTCAAGATTAGCTGGTGTACACGACATTATAACGGCTTATGCGTATTACCACCTCCAGTGGGATGCGCAATTTGAATGGTAATTAAGTAAAGGAAATGTTAAGTGAAGCAAATCAAAATAACTTGCCGAGAGTATGGCAATAGATATATCTAATCTATAATATAATATGTGGAAATGTGTTTAGATGGTTGTCTCGTGGTCGTGTTTATGACATGGGGAATGTGTAGAACAGATATAATTGTCTTGTGTAGAATTATAGGGTCCGGTTGCTCTGCGAGATACCAGTCTTTTCGTAATAAAGTACACCAGCTGATTGGGGTGAAAAGCCACATAATGTTTGGACTCTACCGAAAGAATGCATTCCCACTGGTGAGGAATCAGACCGTATCATCGCGAAAATCAAAATCTTCACAATTCGTAGCATCTTAAGGAGGCTATGGTTGTGCGATATACCGTGACATGTCTATTTATTTCCAGCAGAATACACTGTTTCCCTTGCTATTAGAGATGATCAAATAAATTCCCATCTCTATATATTCCCCCGGTTATTGTTTAATCTGTTTGATCGTGTCGATACAGTCCATAACAATATGAACGAAGATGGTGATGTCAAGCAGAAGGTGTGCAGTATCGCACAAGACATTGTATATATGACAAAACAACTTTCAGCATGGCCATTTTCAAAATGAACCCCGTTCTAGCTAGCGCAGATGGTATCAAACGGTCGCAAGTTAACACCAAATCACGTTGGATTAGACGCTGCTGTGCACAAGGGCACGCGATAAGGCATTATTGTAACATTTAAGCTCAATATAAATTGTAGGATGAAGAATAAAATCATAACCGTTGCAAAATCAGCATTGCTTGGGGAAATTTACCACGCAGGAATAGATTTCGAGAAAACTATAAGTTGTGTGCGGCTTTATTAATGCGTTTTTAACGTAATAATTTGATGACCGATATATCACAATTGAGCTGGAAAATTTTTGAAATCTGGACACTCTCAAATGGCTTCACCTGTATTTCTAGAGGTGAACATGAACTAAATCAGATGCAGATGTCATTTTTGTAGACCAAGAGAAGAGTATTTGAAGGATATACAACTGGAATGATTGGCACTGTTATCGGCGAAGACTAAATAGGCCTATTGGGGTGGGGGATATGTGTAAGGCACCGCACCCCACCCACCCCCTCACCTCCCTCATCCTCAATACACACACGTTATGAGTTAAACATTTTCTCTGAAAGACAGCGAAACATGGTTATTCCCAATTTTTTATTTTTTTTAAATATCCATTTTGACGTATATATATTTATGACCATGCGACGTTGAAATTACCGTCTATGCCACAAATATCAAGAATGACATCCATTCACACCATATTCCGCACACTATAAACTAGCATGGAAGTCAGCTAATGAAAAAAACCCTGGTCTACTAATGAAATACACGAAAACAAGAATAACCAAGCACATGAGCAAGGTTTAGATATCCGTTCCGGGTCTAAAAATATATCAACGACAAGGGTATTAGACACATATGTCCTTGACTAGCCGAATCTCGACAAATGGCAATACATATTTCACACTGAGAAATCAACGGTAGCTACTTAAAGGCGCGTATTCACACCAAAATGCTTGAAAATAAAAATTGTAGGGGATCGTGCCTCTAATTCAATTTCACAACTAAAAAAAATTATATTAATTTATACGTCATGAAATCATCTTATGCTAAGAGTTATTTCGTTTCATTACATCAAGGCACACAAGTTAAACTTCTAAAAGTATGTACTGTTAACAATATTATTTTGAACCATTCTGCTGTGAATATGCACCTATAATGTCTTATGCTGGTATGCGCTAGGTTCGAAACAGTGTCAACATAATGCGTTCGTTCACTCACCGCGAAGCTTTCAACCTGGCCTTCCCAGAATTTCAATTTCAAGGTAACTCTGTGGGTAGGCTGTTGAATATTTTGAAAATAATTTTACCGGAGGATGTTACTGCCATTGGGCAGCTGATTCCAGTCAAATCAGTTTCAAAATATCCCAGTGTATATTTATTCAGTTGTAAATCAGTTTAAAATTGGGCCTTACACGTATAAACCTTTACACTCATAATAGCCAAAATCGGCTTCGGCGGTGGTCTTGAGAAATGTCAGTTTGCAGACCAAAAGAAGACTATTTTTGAGAATTTACCACTGGATTGGCTGGCGCGATAACTGAGCCAGTCATTCCAGTTGTAAAGTTTCAAAAATAGACCTGTCTTGGTCTGCAAATGGACATTTTCTATAAGAAAATTGAAATTTTGTTGAATAAATTCGATGGTTAAATGGTTAATTGCACACCAAGTTTTGACTGTTATTATTATTATTATTATTATTATTATTATTATTATTATTATTATTATTATATTAATTGTGGCATTATTGATGTAAACATTGTATATAACCGTTATTTGTAGCAACGTTATTGATTAGCTAGTAGTAGTAGTAGTAGTAGTAGTAGTAGTAGTAGTAGTAATAGTGGTAGTGGTAGTAGTAGTAGTAGTAGTAGTAGTAGTAGTAGTAGTAGTAGTAGTAGTAGTAGTAGTAGTAGTAGTAGTAGTAGTAGTAGTAGTAGTGGTAGTAGTGGTAGTAGTAGTAGTAGTAGTAGTAGTAGTAGTAGTAGTAGTAGTAGTAGTAGTAGTAGTAGTAGTAGTAGTAGTAGTAGTAGTAGTAGTAGTAGTAGTAGTAGTAGTGGTAGTAGTTGTAGTAGTAGTGGTAGTAGTAGTAGTAGTAGTAGTAGTAGTAGTAGTAGTAGTAGTAGTAGTAGTAGTAGTAGTAGTAGTAGTAGTAGTAGTAGTAGTAGTAGTAGTAGTAGTAGAAGAGAGATATTTGTGTTTGTAATATTACAATATGGTAATAAAATAATAATCTCCGTTGTGCAAATTGTTTAGGGATTTTCCGTATAAAGGTGCACAATTTAGTGAGGACCGATAAGTTTGTGTTTGAGAGCAATTGCCCGAATTTGTAGTGATTTGGTCGGTTATGATAATATTTTGAAAGAAATATTTTTTTCTGTCAGCAATGAAAGTCACATATGAATAGGTAATGATAATTATCCCCAATATCGTGTTTATCGCATAGGCTACATATTATTTTTTCTTTGTCTAAGCCCTCCCATCTTTCCTTTTCTATAGGTAACTTATAGTTCGAAATTTGACTAATGTTCTTCTGTTTAATTTATTTAGCTTTCTCTAATTTTAGTTCAGTTTTGAAGATACTATATATGTTGGCTTTAGGCAAGGTGGTAATTTGCCCTGACCAAGTTTGTTTTGTACTGGACTTAAGTACTTGTTTCAAATATCGTATATTAGAATTTGTTATGATCTGCGTTTCCCAGAGGTGAGCCATTCCCACATTTTCAAGTATACATTTAACTGTGGTCAGCCATTTGTATACTGTATTGCTTTTGGTAAAGTCATTGTAGATATACTTGTATAGTAAAGATGATAGCTTTGTTTCTTTGCCGTTCAGGTAATTTCTAATGGGATTTGTCCTAGCTCTCCATATACCATATAACTATGCGTTGTTTTTGCAATATTTAATATCACCTTATAGAACTGTACCTGCATTTTTTCCCATTGACGTAAGATTTTCTATCCCCCAGATTTCACATCCACTGGTAATTAATTATTGGTGTAATCGATTTAATTTACGAAAATGTTAAAACATGTGTCGGGTAAATTCCACATTATCGGGAAATTTTGAATGCTGACCTGGTGTACGGCAAGGCGAAAGTGTATTCCCACTTTTATTCGCCATGCACTTAAATGATTTGGTGGATGAGTTTTCCACACATGGATGTGATGGCATTGATTTAGAATTGTTTTAATTATTCTTAATATTGTATGCAGATGACATAATATTAATGTCAGAAAGCAAATATGATCTTCAAAATGGTTTAGATTGTGTGTCTCAATACTGTAAACAACGATGCTTGACGGTAAATGATAAATGGTATTATAATGGAATCGAATTAGAAATTGTTGCAAATTTTTAATATCTTGGAATTGTATTCACTACAACTGGCTCTTTTACAGAGGCACAGAAATGTCTGGCAGATCAAGGTCAAAAAGCCAAATTCGCATTGCGAAAGTTACGTAGCAAATTTATAGGTTTAACAGCCGATCACTATTGTAATTTGTTTGAGAAATTTGTTTTACTGGTACTTGTTATATGGGTGCGAAGTATGGGGTTTTCACCCAGGGTATGATGTGGAAAATGCCATCTTCGCTTTTGCATGCAACAGCTAAATGTCAAGCAATGTACTATGAGTTCCATTGTTTACGGAGAGTTGGGACAGCACACACTCATCTTGACAAGAGAGATACGAATCTTGAAATACTGGTTTAAGTTACTAGACTTTAGCGAAAACAGAATAGCTAAATGTCTTTATAATGCAATGTATAATGACTGGGTTACGAATAATTACTGTAATAATTGGGTCAAACGTCTTCGCAATATGCTATGTTCAGGAGGATTTAGTTACATATGGGAAGCGCAATGCCAAAATATGGATTGGGAATATTTCAAAGGGTTATATAGAAAAAGTCCCAAGATATTTTCCTTCAGAAATGGAGAGGCCGGTTAGAAACTAGCAATAAGTCCCATTTATATAAGCATATTTCGGATGAATTTTCTTATATATGCTATTTAAATAAAGTTAGAATTATCAAACATCGACATACTCTAGGTAAAATCCGTACCGGATCTCATAGACTTAATGTAGAAGCCGGTAGATGGCACACGCCTATGCCGATACCATTCAATGAGAGAACACGCCATTTCTGTGATGACATCAAAGATGAGTACCCTTTCACAATTGTATGCCCCATGTATTCTGAATTACGCAAAATGTTTATCAAAAAATATTACTGGACACATCCAAGTGTTTGTAAGCTAACGCAACTTCTAAATTAATAAAACGATATAGCTTTAAGAGTACTTGCTGCTTTTATACATGCGGCTTTCTCAAAGCGTAATGAACTCACGGAATAAGCATTTTCAAGCAGAGTCAAGGAGAGACTGTGATGGGGGATTTACTTGGATTTAGCAAACCCAATTGAGGGATCCATTTAAGCTATGCACATCCATTTTAGCTAAGCGGTTTCCATTCTGTAGGTGTGTTGAAATCGATTCAACGGTGTGAAACAGGAAATTCTAGAATCACATTTTCAAGCTAAATACATAGATAAATTCATAGGTATTGGACATTTGGAAATCGATTGACTGGGGGGGGGGGGGGTGGCTAGTTTCAAAATGGTCAACATAATGTGCATTTAATTGTATATTTTTAATTCAAAATATACAATTCGTACATGTGATCTTAGTTAGTGAAGGACTATTCTACGTTTACGTCAATCTGATTATGACGCCACCAAGCATGTGATGTAATTGATTATGATGTCAGATATTTTGAGTGACAGGTGGGATCCCTCTATAGCGATACTTGATACATGAATGTACTTGTCGTTTGGATCAGTATTGGACGATATGTCCAAGCTTTGCTCTTAATAATAGATTGTTTCTGTAAGGCGGAGATATGATGTAAATACGACGTGTTGGAATCGATTTAAACTTGAATTCCTAGAATCTAATTTCACCGCAATAATACACATGAGCCGTTGAGCATTTTGGGGGTAAGCTAACTGAGCGACGTTGCTGCGTAGGCAGTAACAGCGCCTGGTCAAGTTATTCTAAAAATATTTAACATAATGTTTAGTAAAGTGTAGATTCGCCCCAAAGACATGCAATTCGTATATTAACGACGGAACATTACGTCATTTTGATTCTTTATGACGTCAAATACTTGGGTCGCAGATCGGATCTCTCCATTATCCGCACAGTCGTACACAGCATATAGTTTCATTTTGTCATTGAAATACAAAGAAAGTACTGATTCTGTTACGAGAAACTTTCTGCTTGTACTTATATACTTTTAACACTTATTTAATGTAATATTGTTGATCTACGGTATCCGCCAAGCATGTATGTTGTATAATGTACACTCAAGAGCCTAAGGTTTATTGTGAATAAAATATCTATCTATCTATCTAAAACATTTCTCTTTACTACCAACATGCAATGAGGGCAGTTTTATGTCATCTTATTCATGTCACTTATGTTGTAATATTAACTGTGTTGATTGCCCGTTAACGCAGGTACCTCCGCTACCGAATGTAACAGGAGATTTTATTTCCCCCCCCCCCCCACCATGTACGTTTGTCTATTAGCAGGATATCTAAAAGGCCCTTATTCTGATCAAACTTGGTAGAAGTGTTGGCTATGTGAGCCAGACATAATGATTAAATTTTAGTGCCGATCCTGATCCGAATCAGGATCAAGATATGAAATATAGAACGCGAAATATCAACGACAAGTTGTGGGGGCAGTCGGGGAAAAAATGGTCGATGGGTTGAGTATGTAACATCGATATCACACTTACATACGGATAGAGATTTCCAACTGTTTTCTTTCTTCTGCATATTTCTGTCTCTGTCTTCTTCATTCATTATGTTAGTTTTGACATGCAGGAAAATCGTGCGACCAGCGCCAGAACAGATATGTTTTCTATTCACAGCGATTCGGGAAACGACGAACATACGACTGAGCGATGCGACACGACACTATTTTTAGGTTGGTGTCAGACACGCGACACAACAAGCGCTACGTGGCAAACTTACAGAATGTGTTAGTTAAATCATTTCCCTGATTTATACAACTGTACAATTTATACACGCATTCTAGCCATGCTATTATATGTGAAATGGCGCTGCGAACACAGGCAATCAAAATACCTCTGATTCCTAAAATGAAGATCTCCTTCTCTTAGCAAATTTGAATGATCGTCGTCCGCGTAGAAGGATGTTCTGGGTGCACCAATTTCTTAAAAAAGGAATGAATTAGGAGAGTTCAGCAATCTCATCCCAGAGTTGAAACTAGACGCTGAACAGTTCAAAGGCTACATTAGGCTGTCGCCAGCTCACTATGATGAAATCTATGCGCTGGTACAACAGGATATTACTAAGCAGCACACGAAATGGCGACAGCCAATAACGGCTCGGGAGTGACTTGGAATATGTTTGAGCTAAGAATTTTTTTTTTGCAGATATTTCATTTTATTCAAAATTTACATATTATAATAATACGAAGTGTCTTGCTTGTCATTAGTTGCCGACCAACTTCGCCGCTGAATGTCTGTGTTTCAATTTGCTGAGGAAAAACAAATGATGACTGATTAAAAATTGGTTGTTGTGATTGTGGTTCCTGATACGCAATGTTTTGTGTTATCCGAGATGATTTATGAAGCGACATCTCTGCATCCGCAATCACCTGACAGACCTTTAGATTAAGTTGACATTGGGCATGGAATGGGAACTCTTTGGTAGTCTCGACCATCGAGTAAAAAAATGCCTCCATTTCCTCACTTTTGGTATTTGACTCCCGGGCCCTCTTCTCGCAATCTCTTGCCATCAGGGATTCCACCACCAGTGACGTTTCGTTTGAAACCCGCTTTGCCGTTTCTGGCTGCTAGTCTCGTTTTTGGAATCAGTGGACACACGAGAAATATTTTAACACGGGATGTTGCATGAAGATGTTGATGGTGAAGAACATTGTGCTACAATTTCAAAGGTGTTTTCGTCGCCATCATCAATATTACCCTCTTCATTTTCTTCCTTCTCTTCCGTTTCAGCCTGGTTTTTTGACTCGACGAGATTTCTCACAGTTCTGTAAACCAAAAATCGATAGATTTTAAAGATATGCCTGCCTGCCTGCCTGCCTGCCTGCCTGCCTGCCTGCCTGCCTGCCTGCCTGCCTGCCTGCCTGCCTGCCTGCCTGCCTGCCTGCCTGCCTGCCTGCCTGCCTGCCTGCCTGCCTGCCTGCCTGCCTGCCTGCCTGCCTGCCTGCCTGCCTGCCTGCCTGCCTGCCTGTCTGTCTGTCTGTCATGCTGTCTTTACATTGAAAAAAACCGCATTGGCACAGGAATTTAATTAAAAATTTCTTTAACTAAATTTGTCCTATCGAGACCAAGTTTAGATTTACTTAGAGTGGTCCCCCTTGAGACGAGTTGGGGTAAAGTGAACTTATCAGACTGTCTGTCTGTCTGTCTGTCTGTCTGTCTACAGCTGAAGCTCAGAATCTGCTGAACCAATGTAACTTAATAAAATGGTTCTCGTAATGTGAATAGTTGGCACCATTTATCTTGCTCCATATTAAAATGTGAATCTAGATCGGATCCCATCATAGATTTACTGATTTCTCGGACACTAATAAATACATTTATTCTAAATTAACAAGAGGCTTGTCTTGAAATCAAGAAAATTGATATGTCATGATCTACCACTGTAGCTACTACTACTACTACTACTACTACTACTACTACTACTACTACTACTACTACTACTACTACTACTACTACTACTACTACTACTACTACTACTACTACTACTACTACTACTACTACTACTACTACTACTACTACTACTACTACTACTACTACTACTACTACTACTACTACTACTACTACTACTACTTGATTCAAGCTACTCATAATCCTGCTGCTATTGCTGTTGCTGCTGCTGCTGCTGCTGCTGCTGCTGCTGCTGCTGCTGCTGCTATTGCTGCTGCTGCTGCTGCTGATGATGATGATGCCGTTATTGTTGTTGTTGTTTCTGCTGCTGCATAGTGTAGAGGTTGCCTCATAGTAGCGAAGTTACTTATCCTGCGGCACAATGCGCACCTTTTGTTGTCTATGAATGGACGCAAGAAATCCATTTTTCTACAGAATCTCCATGGCTTAATGTTTTTTGCGGCCTGTTTACTCTTCTTTTCTTTTATTGATAGGAGATACCTCATGAACGCATCACGTAAATCTTTCCAAAACGTTTTCACAACGTCAACTGAAACATTTGACAGCTATCTGGCAACAGGGGATTCTTTCAAGACGATACATTACAGTTTCAGAGTGGGTTTGTTCAATTATAGCTGGCAGCGTACATGGAGTTTGCGAGGTTCTTTGGAACAGATTGCAACCCATAATAATGCCATTTCCAACTCGGGAAACCTGGGCGAAAGCGGCGTATGAATTTAAACATTTTTGACAGTTTCCAAACTATGTAGGTGCCATTGGCGGAAAGCACGTAGTGATTCAAGCACCGCCTTCCTCGGGGTCACTGTTCTTTAATTACAAGGGAACATTCTCGATTGTTCGTCTTGCGTTGGTTGGTGCCAAATGTACAGTTGTTGATGTTGGTAGTTATGGGAAGAACAGTGATGTAGTCATATTGCTGGGTTCATGCCTTCAAATTCCAGAGAAATGCCGGCTTACGGGTTCAGATGAGGTTGTATCCCACGTGATCGTGGCAGATGAAGCGTTTCCCCTAAGACATATATGATGCGACCGTATTCTGGAAAAGCTTCTCGGGATTCAATGGAAAAACGAGTATTTAATTATCGCCTGTCACGTGCCAGCCGTATCTTCGAGCACGCATTTGATATTTTATCAGCCAGATGGCAAATCTATCAAAGGCGAATTCAGATGCATCCACATTACATAGATGCATTGGTCCAAGCTACCTACGTGCTACACAATTTCTTAATGATTTCCAATACAAGAACAAACAACACTGACGTTGATGACACAGATATGGATGATGTGGGGCATATGGGAATATTAAATGGGACAGGATCTCATGCATCACAATCAGCTTAAGATATTCGCGATACCGTGGCGAGGTACTTTAATTCGCCAGAGGGAGCTGTTCGATGGCAAGATCCGGTCGTGCAACGTGGATGTCAAAGATAGGAGGGCATATGCATCATTGTGACAATTATTTCCGTAACATTGATTTGAAAACAACATTCTGATATTCTGTTTGGGTTGTAGGTAAAATGTATTATTTAATAGATTACCTGTAGATGTCAGCTCTTCTGCTATTTACTTCCGTATATTCTCCTTCATCCTTGTATCCGTATTGCTTCATCTAAAAGCATCATACAGCTCAGGATACTTTTGAACGAGAACGATGAGTTTTTCTTCCATAGCGAGTACGTATACCTACACTTCTATGAACACATGTAATTCGTACCTACCGCATTGACTTAGTTTTTCTGACGTGAAACAAGCAGTGTTTGTGATTGGTTCGCAGGTAAACCCGTCGTGGAGACAAGCAGTTGAATCGCTAAAGATTTGATTTAATTGTCTGTCGTTGAAGTCGCTGCTACATATTTTATTGGTGTCGCGTCGCGTCGCGTATGTATGAACAGTACCTTGAAGATACAAGCGGAGCGTTTTTGTAGCGCCGCGTAGTGCCGTGTAGTGTCGTGTCGTGTAGCGTATGTCTGATCAGGCCTTAAAAATTAATCGCGATGCGACAACGACCTCTAACATATCGCACGACCATCGCGCACCGTAAATGTGACGGACTATATATACACCGGCCTTTAGGCATTTAATCTTAAACGATTTTCAAAAATTACAATTTTTTACACTTCAAATTATAATCAGACGTAACTCATCTTAGCGTCCCACCCCCATCTCTATCTAATCTGCACACACACGCACGCACGCACGCACGCACTCACACACACACACACACACACACACACACACCTCGCTCATGTTGGGATCGATCGATCTCTGAATACCCTGCCTATCAATTTCCAGAAAACTATACAGGTAAGCCGTTGAATATCTTGAAACTAATTTGACTGGGTGCTGTTTCTACCTATGGCAGCAACAGCGCTCAGTCAAATTAGTTTCAAAATATTCAACAGCATGTTTATTAAATAGTAGGGACATACAATTCGTACACCATGTTGGACTATTAAGAGTTAAAGATGGAACATATAGAATTATTATGACGTAATGAGTATGACGTCATCCTACACGCCGCTTAGCTGATTATGACGTTATATAACGTCAGCTTGATAGATGAATACTCTGGAAAGGTGAATTGGAAATCTCCTCAATCTGCAAATGCTTGATATTAAAGCAACGCGAAAATGTGTTGAGGTAAATTATCATCTTTTCAATTTTTTTCTGTGTGGAGCCGAATTTCATATCAGAAGGAATAATGTCGCACAATCCTACACTATTAATTTGTCTAACTATAGGGATGGGAGGCATATTGTATGTGTGTCGTATATCTTATTTCATCATCACACGCGCGCGCGCACGCGCGTACGCTCACGCGCACGCATAACCAATTATAAAATTGTGAGGTGAAGTCCCCCGCACCACCCCATCCCAACAGTGCAATCATTACATATGCCCTCCTGGATTCACTCGAAAGCTTACTTTGTCAGAATATATTTCTTTATTCATTATTATGTCGTTTTCCCGGAGCTATCTTTCCCTTCCTTTGTGTGTTCTTCCTCGCGTGACTATTGCGTCGTAAGAGAGCGACAGAGACAATGGTTGTTAGGATCGCGTTAAGATTAATCAATAATAAAACAGTGCAAGTCAACACTCTGTATATAGACCAAGTCTTGCTGGGGAAATATGGTAGTGATTTTTAAGACGGGTGATCGAACGTCCGAGAGTCTTAATAAAGTCGCATACCGATGACCTCTAAACGACTCGTGATATGGCCAACGCCATCCTTTTGAGCGGACTTGCGACCATAGTGGTAACTTGTTGCAGTGCCATGAATATACAGCCGTAGGCAGATTTGATTGTATTGTCAGGACATATAATATCGATATTTATTCTTATAAACAATCTGTCGCATCAGGTTGACTGTCAATGAGACTTGGAAGAAATACGAGAGTTCCTTTGAAGTCTAACCAAAGGTTATTTATAGCCCTGTGATGTTGTCTCTATTGAGAACGCTCCAGAGAACACGCACAATATATCCTGGTTCTACACGTGATACCGGCCCTATTGTTGGTCATCCTGATGAAAGGCTGCTACGGTGACGCAAGTTATATTTCATCCTCAATTGTCCGGTAGGCAAGTACAAATCTTTCTCAGTCTTGCAAAATACTCCCAAACTAGGTCATTGTTGATTATAGTAGGGGCCTAGTAAAGAAGGGGTGGTGATTGGTGTGCGTGCGTGCGTGCGTGCGTGCGTGCGTGCGTGCGTGCGTGCGTGCGTGCGTGCGTGCGTGCGTGCGTGCGTGCGTGCGTGCGTGCGTGCGTGCGTGCGTGCGTGCGTGCGTGCGTGCGTGCGTGCGTGCGTGCGTGCGTGCGTGCGTGCGTGCGTGCGTGCGTGCGTGCGTGCGTGCGTGCGTGCGTGCGTGCGTGCGTGCGTGCGTGCGTGCGTGCGTGCGTGCGTGCGTGCGTGCGTGCGTGCGTGCGTGCGTGCGTGCGTGCGTGCGTGCGTGCGTGCGTGCGTGCGTGCGTGCGTGCGTGCGTGCGTGCGTGCGTGCGTGCGTGCGTGCGTGCGTGCGTGCGTGCGTGCGTGCGTGCGTATGTGTGTGTGTGTGTGTGTGTGTGTGTGTGTGTTGCATTTCTAGCTATGTCCGCCTGTTTCAAGCAAAACCACGTCAACATTGTACACGTTTTAATACCAATTTTAACACTTTGCTGCATGAATTCCCAAAATCTCCATTTCAAATTAACTATATATGTACGTGTTTGAATATTTTGAAACTAATTTGACATGGAACTGTTGCTGCCAGAGGCAGAAACGGTTTCCAGTCAAATTAGTTCCAAAATATTTAGCAGAATGTTTATTGTAATTGTAATTATAGCAATTATAAATTCATCAAAGACATGAAAAACGTACACAAGTGACGGACATTTCAATTCTCCTAAGGAACTTACACGCCATGTTGATTGTGACGTCAGCAAACTAGTGACGCCTCTTGTTATGAAGTCAGCTTCTTGAGTGACAGCTCGTATCCGCCCCATACACCCACCTACCCCATCAGCAGCTTCATTCCCATATTCCGTGTTATGAAATGCATGTGCTTCTGATCGCAATTCATCTCTCATATGCATACTTCGTGATATCAACGCTCCGCGTCCAACTCAAATGCTTCTGACGGCAGATGAAAGTGAAAGCGGCCTGAATGATGTTGAATTGTTGCATCATGTTCTAGATCACCATATCTTAAGTTCTATAAACTGAACATATAGGGTGGAATTAATTAGGAGGTATAAACCCTGGCTTAGCACAAGCCTGGTAGCAACTCACCTCTTAACCCGTGTAATAAGAAATGTGTTATCAGGTTTTGCCTTAAACCGAGTCCGCGCTCAGATACCGGGTTTAAACGCGGTAATGGCTAGATCAGGTTACCCCAGATTTACCCTTGTTTATTTTATCAGCATTCGTGTACCCAGCTCGGGGGTTTCGTAGAAATTTGATATTTATATTCTAGACAAGCATTATATATGGGTCATGACTTATTATTAAATGATATTAATACACCGATTAACGTAATAATAAAATAGTGACAATAACATAAATCAGTGCTATTGTGATAATAAGCAATGAGGTCGCTTAAATACCTGTCTGACGTTAAGCTTCTTATGCATATAAATGGGAGAACTCTGTCCCAAACTAATTCCGTGGCGTCTGCCTTACCAAATATAAAAGTGCGATTTTAAATTTTTATGACATTTGTTTCTAGTTTTATTATAGAAACTAGCTTCTTGAAATCGGCCTTGCTTGTTATCAGGTTCGTTAGCTAGTTTGTTGCCTGGTTTAAATTTTAATTTTCTCATAAGAGTATCCTATAGCTTTCGCAAAATCGATTTAAATGTACATACATTTAGAAAGTTAATATTATCAAGTGTGTTAAATTCTTTCTTTATTAGACCAGTATTTAGGCCAGTCTAAATGCACGTTTAAACCTAGTAATAGCTAAACCAGGGGTTTAACTCTCTAAAACAGGTCTAGCTAAAACGGCCTTATTGAATTCCAGTCATAGTGTCGCAGCCGGTCAATCCACTGCGCATGGAGTGTGTGCTGCCCGGCATTGGTTCCATGCTCTGGTCCTATGGTAACTAACCTATTTATCACAGAACGTGATTAAATCATCCGGAACCTATCCATGGACAATGGTCAGTGATTTGTGGCAGGTTTACAAAGACATCTGTATCATCATAAACAATATGGATAGATACATGGTCTCTCTGGCTAGGGGCATTAGCTGATTGAGGCTGGTAGCAATGTGCCTCCTGATAGCTGTTAGACAGAGCAGTTGTCTAAGTTAATATACTGACCCACAATGAGTTGTTGAGTGGCCACTCTCCATAGATTAGCTCATAGACTAGTCTGTGACTAAATACTGCTGTGAAGAACGACCACCATAAAACAGTCGTTCGCTATGAGTTTACGAGTGATCAATCTCCAAGGGTGGGTGGGTCAACATTATCCGAATAGCTGCCTTATCTAACGATAACTAGAGTATGCTACTCACGCAGTCCTTGGGCTGGTAGTAGGGTACTCTATAGTAGACAACATAATTTTCCTTCAGCTCATCTAGCCACCAAGAATAACACAACTCCAGCATTATGATTGTATTACGAGTTTAGAGTACATGCTAAATAAATTAGGCAATCTCAGCCTGTCACTATTCCCATTGATATGTACACCTAAGTTCACATTTAGTAGAAATTGTGTTAGAATCAGGGATGATCAATTGATTGATACACTCCTGAAAGTGTATTGGCAAACTATCACCTATAACATAAATTATTTGCTCATCGTTGTCAATGACCTTAAGTGCATGGACTGTGGCGGATGGGTGGGCGTGTTTCCACGGTAAGGTGGTGGTCGTCAGCAGCAACAGACGTCAACGTGTGTATCTTTTCGTGTTGTCGAAAATGAGATGCACATCATAGATCAATGTCAGAACAAATCATGTTGGTCAAGTTTCTCTGAACACATAACCCAGAGTATTTTAACGGCAGATAACGCATGAGTTGGATGCCCATACGCAAGCTAAGAGCATGTAGCTTTATCAAATTATCTTTTAATACAATGACCTCATCTATGACCTTATTTAGATTATAAACTAATTTTGCACAATGAAATTATAACAAACTACATAACTATTATCAAATTAACGCTAGTCACACACCCCTGCTAAATATGTCCATATTGCCTCCTAATATGGGGGGGGGGGGGGTAATTTTGCTGAACCCCACAGATTTTTCCCATACATTATCTCGTCCGCAATTCGAACATAGCATACGTAAATGGGACCTGAGATCAGGGGCTCGATAGACCCAACCAAACCAATTCGAACATATATGTCTCAAACAGTAGTCATTTTTGGTGGATCTCAACGTGTAGATCTACTAATCATCTGTATCTCGTAGTAACGGTTGTTCGTCGGCCCACAGTGTGATATTTTGCAAAGAGGATGCAATGCACAAGCAAAAGTCACATAAGGCAGCCAATTGAAGTATATATGTTTATGGAACAATATTCAATGTGGGGTAATCATAATATTCACAACTATTTTAATTGTTTAGAATTGGCCTGAGAGATTGTATACTTATCTAGCGCTATGGACAATCACAAGCTAACAGTCTGGCAGGCTAAGATGTTAACACGGGGTTTTCGTTACACACGTGTATGGCAATACTATTGTACCATAGGCACATATACTTCCATGGAACATTCCAGTTTTAGCTGTGCCCCGCCCATCTCAAGCTAAACTCCACCCACACATCGCTCGTGCTGGGGTCGATCGATCTCTGAACTCTCTGACTATCAATTTCCAGAAATCCATACAGGTAACCTATTGAATATTTTGGAACTAATTTGACTCGTCGCCGTTGCTCTCTATGGCAGCAACCGCGTCCAGTGAAATTAGTTCCAAATGTTTCAACAACATGTTTACTAAATAGTAGAGACATACAAATCGTTATACGTGCCAGACTATTAAACGTTAAAGACGGGCCAAATAGAATCATGTATGACGTAACGATCATGACGTCATCCTACACGCAGCTTAGCTGATTATGACGTCATATGACGTCAGACGATAGATAGATACTCTAGGAAGGTGAATTACATGACAGCCAAAAAAACAAAAATAGTATGCCGATTCAAAATAAAATACCTTATTTGCATGTACATTGTGTTATGGCATGATGTCGATAGTTATCCCATAGCATATCTCTATAACGTTTTACCAGGGGACATCTTTTAATAACGGAGGAGTAGCGATTTTAAAAATGAATAGTTGGGCGTCCTCCTAACACTTAAAAGAATTGAATCGAAAGTCGGTCTCCTTTTCGTTGTTGGTTTATATCCTTAGTAGAGGGCTTTGGGCGAGAAGTGTTTGAGGAGTAGTAAAATGAGACAATATATCTACAGCAACAACAAGAACGAGAAGAAGAACAAGAGTAAGCTTTAGAAACCTGTTCTGGATCTAAAATCTTGTCTTGTCTGCTATATAATTGTTATAATTTGGCATTATTTTAGGCACAAAGCAAGGCTTACCTTCAGCCAAAATACTCTAGAAATAACCGCGAGATTAAGATACATTATTGGAAGGGAAGAATCTAATTCCAGCTATACACCACTCATCTATAGCTAAGAACAACCTACGCGTTGAGCCTATTGGGATTGATGTATGTACTTTGAACCCTGACTTCCCAGAATTCCATCAAGTGGTGAGCTGTTGAATATTTTGAAACTAATTTGAATGGTTGCCGTTGCAGCAATAGTGCTTAGTCAAATTACATTCAAAATAATCAACAGACTGTTTATTAAATAGTAAATCCCTCAAAGACATACTATGCTTACATTTCGTGCATTTGTGGATTATTCCCGCTTCGTGACGGATTATGTCTCAAAATTATGATTGTGTCGTCAGCCTACAAGTGAAATAATTCATTATGACGTCATATACTTGATCGACAGAGTGAAATGCACCCTTTCATAAATTTCCCTATGACACTTCGGTAAGGACAGCCGAACGCCATAAATAAGAGCCATTATTCGGTTGACAAAAGGTTATTCTGCTTAGTATCGTGTTTGTGAAGCCTATAATTGTGGTCTCTATAATACGCTGACATTCTCTAGGCTTTGCAATTATATTACAGTTCACGTGTCCCATTAAATAGAGCCACTTTTGCACGAGGTATGAGAAGCCTGTTAATCAGTTTACCCAGCCCATAATGTGCAATGCTGCTCAGCGTGCAATGCTCTGAATTCGTTGTAACTCTTGGACACCATATTCGTGGAGTCTATTGTCTCTACAGGCCAGGACTTCTCAAAGCTAAAGACCCAGTCTGCACGTGCAACTTATGATTTGTGAACCCGCTTTTGAAGCGTACGTAGGCCCTATGTAGGACGCATCCACGGCAGCACAACTGTGTCGAATTGTTATCCATACACTGATCTGGCGTTCAATATTGGTATCAAAGTAGGGTGGGTATACGATTAGATACGCTTTTCCTGGACTTAGCGTGTGTACATTTCTGTTCTATCAATGTATTGCTACCAATGTATAATCTGCCAACGACGCGTACACACGATCTTTGCTAATCACTCATTCTTGGCGAGAAAGCATGCATACGCCTCTGACAACTTTACCTACATAGTAAGATATTAACAGCCAGCCATGTGTGTGGTTAACAAGTGGACAATGTTGTTGGTGCCTTAGTAATGAATAACTTACAGTCAAATTGATCCCTAAATCCGTTGCACGGTTCAACTGAAAGCTATGATTATCATTTTAGAACATTTCGACTGGAAGCTGCTGCAGCACCAATTTTCATTCAAATGTGTTTCAAATCCGTATCAAGACGTAGTCACAGTACCTACTAATTATTTTAAAGGTACATATTCACAGCAAAATGCTTGACAATAACATTGTTACAATTGTGTACTTTTAGAGGCTTAGATTGTGTGCCGAGATGACATGAAACGAAACACATCTTGACATATGATGATTTCATTATGCATAAATTAATACAATTCTTTAAGTTGTGAAATTGAATTAGAGGCATGTACCCCTATTTCAACTTCACAATTAAAAATTATATTAATTTATGCGGAATGAATTCATCATTTGCTAAGATTCCTTTCGTTTCGGTACAGTGAAGTATACAATTTAAGCTTCTAAATTTATACAATTTAAATAATTTTATTTTAGAGCATTCTGGTGTGAATAGGCACCTTTAACATTAATTTGAGTGAATGGTGTTGCTGTCCTAAGTAACAACAACTTTCAGGCACAATATTGTCAAACTATATAACAGCTATTTAGTTTTTTCTCCTGGAAATCGACACAGTTACTCTGAGCAATATTGGAATAAAGGCTGTAGCATCTTTTGTCGCGAATACGTCCTACGGTCTTAGGCTTCAAGAGATGGCTGATAAATGACCTGTTGTAGGCGCAGAGATTAGTTTTCTTTGAGAAAGCATGGTCTGTACAGACAATAGTGTCAACGAATATGGCGTCAGTGCATTGCACGCTCGGTAACAGTGTGGGTAAATTGCGCAAAGGTCAGCAGGGGCCTCATATCTCGTGCAAATGTTTCTCTATTTAATAGAACACGAGAACCTATACTGTACATTAGTATTCCTTATTTACTTTCACTTTGCGTGCTAATTAGTAGAGATATTGAACGCGGTGTTGCAGTTGACTGTTGCTAACTTCTTAAAGCAGCGTAATTCGACAACACGGCGTTCAAAATGCACGTGATTTTCAAACAGCCTTCCACCACACAAGTACGTAGATCGCGGTAACATTTCTTGCGACGGCAAAGGGTAAACAATTGGAGATAATTTAATGTGTGCCTATAGCAGGGTAAATGCCAGGCTAAACGCCGAGCCTATAACTTATATATAACGCGAATGCGTTAACCGTTAAGATATTCTGCGTACGGTCTATCCAGGATACAGTTCTAGAGGAGAAAGCACTAACTTGTACATCGAGGTCAGTATATATTCCGTGAAATGTTAAAGCTAAATTGCATCATCTTCTTAATAATATCATATACGTGTATACACCCCTACCCCCACCGCACGCTCGTACGCACGCTCGTAAGCAAGTAATCTTGTGATAGATAGATAGAGGATATGCTCGTACGTGCATGCTTAATGCCCGAACACGCGTATCCTATATCTTGGTCTCGATAGGACAAATTTAGGCAAAGACATTTTTAATTAAATTCCTGTGCCAATGCGTTTTTTCCAATGTAAAGACAGACAGACAGACAGACAGACAGACAGACAGACAGGCAGGCAGGCAGGCAGGCAGGCAGGCATGCATGCATGCAGGCAGGCAGGCAGGCAGGCAGGCAGGCAGGCAGGCAGGCAGGCAGGCAGGCAGGCAGGCAGGCAGGCAGGCAGGCAGGCAGGCAGACAGACAGACAGACAGACAGACAGACAGACAGACAGACAGACAGACAGACCACACTCATCCCCTTACGGGGCGTTTGTAATTAAAGGGTGCTCATAAAAGTGTGAGTACTAAATAAAATGTGCTTAATGCAATTGTTTGCTTTGGTGACCACATGACGGGAATTCGTTAAAACTGTTCTTTTAAAAGACACCAAACATGTACCTACTTGTCAGGTCCGTCTCCGCTTTTCAGATGAGAACATAACCTAACACATATTGCTGCTATCCAACGCTAATAACGAATTAAATAATATTATATGCATTGATTGGTCCCACCCACTCCATCCCTATCCCGCAATGGGGGGGGGGGACTCTTGAATTCCGTTTGTGCGTGCGTGCGCGCGCGCGTATGCGCGTGCCTGTGCGCATGATATCTGATGGGCGAGCAGACGGGAGGGCAGAGGCGGGCGGGCGCGTCCAGAGTTGTAAGGCCCATCTAAATAAACTGCTGATTTGGTGCAAATCTTCACACAACAACGGATCTTACCTTGAGCGATGGTTTCCCGACCCGATCGTCATAAAAAAAAACCCGATTCGGTAACATTCTTGATACTAGTCAATATGCATTCCATATGCTAGTCCGATTTGGCTCAAATTTTAACACATCAAATGGATTGACCTTACACAACTTTGGACTTGATCGAAAAACTAGCAAAGAAAAGTTACAATTTGGCAAACTCGAGAACGCGAGATTATGCAATCTGTTATTGCGCTTCTTTCTAATTCAGGTATTAATTTCAGATTTCAAAAGAGACGAAAACTCTAGAAAGAAGATGACGAAGCTTATCCTAACAGCGCTAGTTGTGTTTGCCCTATGCCTGACATCTACGTATACGACGGCAGTCCGGTGCCCTAGTTGGGCAAGGACTTACTGGGACGGATGCAATACTTGTCAGTGCCCACCCCCTGGAAGCCAGGTAGGTTTATAAAAGATCTCTGTTTACGTACAGTACACAGGTTATAGATAGGTGCTTCTCTTACCATGATCTCATTTTGGGGTTTCTTCGATAACTGATATTTTTGCACGGATTATATTAAGGAAACATCAATCTCATGATGGCTCATTAGGTGTCTTTTAATCTCTTATTTTTGCTAAATCCGTTCATCCATCAGTTCATCTGTTCATCGCGTCGGAAATATTTAAATCCTTGAATCACAGGCAGGCCCTTATTTATTATGTGGTTTGGGATAATATGGTCCTGTCTCGTCATCTATCCGTTTGCCAGCCCATTATTTCATTTTGTCAAATGTGTAAATGCGTGAAACGTTTGCTGGTTTTCATCGATAACTTAATCTCTAGCTCGGTTCCCTGAATTGCCGCCGCCGCCGCCGTCGTCGTGGTCGTCATCGTCGTCGTCGTCGTCGTCGTCGTCGTCGTCGTCGTCGCCGTCGTCGTCGTCGTCGTCGTCATCAACATTGCATCATCATATTCATCATTGTCATATTTTCAGCATCGGTTTTGGGTGAATTTAGTCAGAATGATATCCAGAGAAATTTGGAATTAATAAAAAAACGAAGTTTCAATACAATAGCTGCTCTCCACATAACTAAGAAGAGACGAATACTCGAGTGATGGCGAGCCTTCAGACCCCACCCTGGCAATCTTGAAACTTGAACGCCTAAGAAGTCATTTCATGTTGTTTTACAAAAAATATCATACTTACAGCTTTAAAACTGATGTGAACGTTTTAGCTTTAAATATAAAATCCTGATTTTATCGATGATTAGAAAAATATCTAAATGATTTATGAGAACCACGTGCCTTATAGAACCAGAATGAGGGCCCGTAAAAACCACTTCCTATTGTAATGGATGAATCGAATCTTTCAGTCAAGAGTATGACGTCATAATCAATTATGCCGCTTGTAGGCTGACGTCATTGTCGAAATGCGTACTGAATGACGTCATGAATCATTAATAGTATGTCAATTGTATGAATTGTATGTCTTGACCTTTTAATAAACATTCTTGTTAATATTTTGGAACTAGTTTGATTGGGCGCTGTTGCTGCGACACGCAGCAGCACCCAGTCAAATTAGTTTCAAAACGTTCGACAACCCACATATATAGCTACCTTGAATATGGAATTCTGGGAAGTCAGGGTTCAAAGAATAAAATTGATTTCAACACGCTCAACGCATTGGCATGGCTAAATGCGGAGTCGTCCACTGACTTGAATGACTATGCTTTTATCTTTTTGCCCCGGTGTTAGTTGATAAGATTTATGTGTCCAACATCAACATTTGGACCCCTTCTGGTTGACGAATATGCTATTATTATTGTTGTTTGTGGCTGTTGTTTCCAGCATGGCGGTGTCTGTACTCTTATGTACTGCTCATGGATCTACGGCCAGAATCCTCGCGAGCAGGTCTGTACACCGCACATGCCTGTCCGTGCCGCTGGTTCGTGTGTGTGTGGCCCGACAGGCCGTTACCGATTCTGTGCTTGATCAACCTGTGCTTGGATGGTCAGGAAAAAGAAAACTATTCTATAGCAAGTCCGAAGGTTAAATTACGCGGATTAACTCTCCATTTAAACATAACTGTTTTTTCTTAACGTCAAATAAACCCAGTTGCTGAGTGCATACTGGGGAGATGTCAAAGGAGGAAACATCTGGTATCAAATCTATAATTTGGATGCGAGATATCAGCGAGTGTGTGATTCATTTTAGCAATAAGATATTATTTATCATATTGTTGCCGATTCTGCAATGGTCATTTTCTTCATATTTTACTTTATATTTTCGCTGGCGCTTCACTACTGAGCAAATCAGAGCCGGATTAGGCCTATTTTGGATTGATTGTGGCCCTCCCCCCCTACCCACCCCCTTATCGGGTGGGTTAAGGAGGAATGGCTGCCTAAGGCAGCAGCAGCTTCCAGTCAAAGAGGTTTCAAAATATGCAACATCTCACATATAGCATTCCTGTAAGAGTGGGATACTGGAATTACCGGTTCAAATAGGTAAAATGCGATGATTGTTTTTGATCTGGGAGCCTCATTTTTCTGTGACGGGATGGGCTGGGGCGGGGCTGTATCCCTATTAACTCGTACCTTAATCCGACTTAAGCAATACGATATACGATAGTGACACATACAACGGCAGCTTGTTACTTTAGGTATGCAATTATTTTGAAAGGCGCCTTTGCAATTTCTAAAATTACAATGTTACTTTTTACAAAATTACACTTTAGCAAATGTTTTCATTCTACAACATCTTAACTGTAATAAAATAATCTTAAGTATGTTCTTGTTGCGTCATCGTTACTGGGCCACAATGGGGGAAATAATACAGTCTGTACTAACGCAGATATAAAATAACGAGAACGTAATTGTTTATCGTAATGTGTCTTCCAATTCAATGGACCTTTCTAAGTTTATCCATCCATCATATGACGTCACATGACGTCATAACCAGCTATGTAAGGTGTATGATGACGTCATAATCATGGCATCACGAATCACCCAATATCACGCGTCTTTAACGCGTAATAGTCCGACACGTTGTACGAATTGTATGCTTTTACCATTTAATAAAAATTCTGTTAAATATTTTGAAACTAATTTGACTGACCGCTCTTGCTGCCGTCTATGGCAGCAACAGCTCCAAGTCAAATTCGTTTCAAAATATTCACTACGTTATTTATTAACATTGTTAATTCTTACAAGTAAACATACACTTCGTACACCTTACACCTCCCCCAAACCGGATGCGAGCGTCACGCGGGCGAGCGTCACGCATTAAGAAATTATTTGGCTGGACAGACAGACAGACATACAAACAGACAGACAGCCATTGATAACATGCTTGGTGCAGTCAACCAGTCAAATTTCACGTGGTTAGTGTATGTTTGTCTGTCTGTGGTTGTACGTAGGATTTTCAACAAGAAAGACTGGTCTCGGTATAATTATGCAGACGCAGATTTCTGATCTACAGTTTTCTCGTAAATTACTGATGATTTCAGTCAATGTTATTCAAACAAGAATTTACAAACTCTGATTAAATAATAATAGGTACAATAATGGAGGAATCCAGTGCATAGGTCAATCATAATCAACTACGTCACATACAGGTTGACGTCATAACCAAGTGTCCCAATCCACAATCATAATTGACAGAAACAAGCCTTCTTTAAGCTGAAATAGTCTGTCAAGTTGTACGAATTGTACGTCTTTAGTATTTAATAAACATGATGTTGAATATCTTGAAACTAGTAGTAGTGTCGGAATTAAAATGATACCACCTCCCTCAACTGGCAGCCATTCGGCGATCCGTGGCCCCCACCGCCCTCTCAATCCCTGGGGCATAGGTTGTTAAGACATGTGGTTAGTGTATGCCTCTAGAAGGAGGCCCCCAGGGATTGAGAGGGCGGTGGGGTGGGGGGGGGGCACGGATAGCCGAACGGCTGCCAGTTGAGGGAGGTAGTATCATTTTAATTCCACACTACTACTACCAAACGCCCATTTAGAGACACGGTCTTGACGTGATGTCATGCTTCTCGGATAACGGGTAAAGAGTGATCTTCCTCCTGGAGACTATGGCGGAGGGGGCCGCACCTCCCACATGGTCTTCAGAATTCTGAAGGCCAGCTATACCCATAGGGACTCCGACAAAGGCGCCCACGGTCGAAACTAGCTAAAACAACAAAAAAAACCTAAGAAAACTATAAAACTCCCGGGCCCCAGCTCTTCAGGAGAACCCCGCATTATAGCCGGCCCCTCTCTCTCTCTCTCTCTCTCGCTCTCTATCGCTGCAGGTTTTTTTAGGTGGTTTCCCGTTGCTCCTATTTTTCGTACCGTTTCGAACTTGGTACCATCTAGCTGAGGTTTTTTGAGAGATTTGAACCATGTTTTTTTTATTAGAATTCAGCGCTGTTATCAACTAATCAACTAATTAGATTACAAATAATGATACTTATTTGTTGTGCAATAATAGCAAACAGATCTATTGGACTGATAACACACTGGTAACTACACAATTTCAGTCTATAATATATGTATACTTACTGACGGTAATCTGTAGGCTTATATCCTCTGCCCTGTGAAACCGTGAATAATGCATCTGAGATAGTCAATTGGTTATATTATATGTTACACTATCGCAGGTTCAATTATCGCCATTAAACTGAGAATACTGTCACAAAGATATAGATCTATATATATATATATATATTCCAGACGATGTGTGTGTACATATTAGAATATTTTAGATAACCGGTTATCAGCGAAATCTAGGTCATTATAAAATATACACATAGGCATTTTATGAGCTGGAGTCAGGTATACTTACTAATGCAAACATGGTCGAGGTAGTTAATGCGCTGGTTCAAATCCTCGTTTGGGTTATTAGCAAACTTTAAAATGACAGGTTCAAATCTCGCTATGTGTTATTAGCATTTGTGGGTAACTCGGCCATTTCTGGTCCGATTATAAAAAGGTAAAAAGTTTCGAAATTATCAATTCATTCCGGTCCTGATCGGTACTAAGAACGACGAGAATGAAGTGATTTAAAGAAATCACCAGTACCAACTCGGTACAATATAAGCATACACTCTCTCACAATACTGACACGTGTTGCCAGGGAAGATCTGATGCATGCGCATGCGTGCTACATGTTCTTACAGACTTAGACATTTTAACGAAACCTTTCTCAAAGGGCTTTATACATGCGTACTATCCTATCCAGGGGCATGCTTGGAATGCACCCGGAGCGGTCGTCCCATACCCGGCCTAGCTGGGATGGCCCGTACCAGTCCGGCCAATCAGTACTACATGATCACGTGATTCCATGTCTACAATTACCCTTTACCCCTTATCCGAGAAGCATGACATCACGTCAAGACCAACTCGCACAGTCACATAAAACCCATGATTGCAGATCACAGACTCTCGACTGGGCCAAAGTCAAGAATAGTAGTTTATTTAGCCCACCTGCCATGCGTTAACACCCAATTAGACACAGCATCGATTATAGTATACCACGTGTGAACGCACAACCATACATTACGTGTAAACACTAAAAACACTCAACTACGTGTAAATGCTCATCTACAAACAATATTACACACAATGGGCCTGAGCGCCTTGTAATCAACCACACACACATCTGAACGCCCCTTTAGAGACAAGCATCCACTATCACATGAACACGGCGTACCCCCACAGGTTACAGGTACTGATCGCCCTGTGAGCACCACGCATAATAGGGTCTGAACGCCCGTTTAGAGACAGGCATCCACAGGGATATACACCATGATTACTGTTGCACAGCTTCGCGCTATTGCAAAGCAATTTGGCCTTAGAGGCTACTCGAAGGTCAAGAAAGCTGACCTGATGATCGGATAGACCCGTACCGAGGAGTTGCAGAAGTGACTCACCCGAGCAATGAAGACAGGAAGGTTTCCAGAGCTTACCAAAGATGATCCTTGGAATCCCCACAAGAATGCACAGCGGATACGTGAGCTTCGTCAGTTGGACGAGGAGGTGCTTGCTAGCTTGCGAGCCAAGACTGTAGCAAGGCGAATGGAGCACTTACCTCCCCGATGCAGGATCACTAAGTGAGTGATGAGGGGCCGAGGTCTGAACCCTTAGCCCGGAGCATGAGGCGAGATGGCGAACACATTCTCGACCAGCATCTCGGCGAAAGGGAGACAGAGGATAGAAGATGCCGGTCAGTATGCTGGACATTCTTCAGAGGTCTAGAAGGAGTCCTCACAGGCCAGATCATGCAAAAGATCCAGCGGACTGTCAAGAACGCCTTCTACCTCCGCTACACCCATACCTATCGCATCCATCACATCGATGACGGTAGGGTGATGCTCTTCCACAAGAATACTCCAGGGAGCCCATGGCTGAACAAGATAGGAGCAGCTCAGGACTGGGTGGCAGCAAGAGAGCAAGCCCGCCTCGACACAGACAATATCGATGGACCAACACCAAGTGGGCTTTCGTTCGATCAATCAACGTTGAGGTCAGGGCTGTCATCGACCGCCAACATCTGCTTGGGACAGGCCCCGTCCCAGACTGACTACGACAGAAGAGAATGACTGCCCTCGACACCTACAGGGACAATATGTGTCTCTGGAGATGTCTAGCAGTCCACCGAGGAGCGAGAGCTGATAGAAGTACAGCTCCTGCACGAGAGCTTGCCACACAGTTCTATGGCAAAACAGTACCTGATGTCCGCAAGACCTCGCTGGATCAGCTGGACAAGTTAGGGTTCTTCGCCAAGAGCGGAATTCGCGTGTATGAAGCAACAGAAGAGGGCACCTGGCACTTGATCAGGCAAGCATCTCACTACCATGACACCGTGACCATCAGAGTGTGGGACCACCATGGCTTCTCCATCAAGAACATCTCCAAGCTGGCACATATACTAGTCTGCAGTCACTGTCAACAAAGGTTTACACAGGCATGTAATCTTCAACACCATGCTGATCACTGTACCGGCAGCAAAACAACAATCGTGTGTCCTGGCGAGAAGGTTGAGGCGCCACAGTCTGTATATGAGAAAGCCTTCTATCCGCCCCAACCATCCAGTTCAGTGGCTACTCGTTGGATCGAGTATGAGTCGAGAAACAGAGGCATACACATATACCATGTAGAGTGTGGGCATGGTGGTCAACGTTGGATCGAGGGTGCTCCCATAGATCATTATGATCCGACCACCAACACCGTTTACCAGTTCCATGGCTGTTACTGGCACGGGTGCCCACAACACCAGTGAGGTGAGGATGCCGAACAAAGATACCGCAAGACAGTCCTGAGAGAGGAGAAGCTGAGAGCATCTGGATGCACACTTGTGGTACAGTGGAAGTGCTGTATAAAACGGTGACCAGGTGTCCCTAAACGAGTTTGGACCATCCCATACCTATACTTCATAGTTTCCGACTTCGAAGCACTCCAAGATGGTATCAAGACTCATCCTACGGAGACTCTCACGATCGAGAGTACTCACATACCTATCTCTGTGTCAGTTGGCTGCTCCTTAGATGGCGCCACGAGTGAGCCCACTCACCTCTGCAATCCTGACCACAAAGAACTGATCATAGAGTTCATGCTGGTGATCCAATGGCGAGCATATCTAATCCGGACAAGGGTTACGGCACAGTACATACCGACAGACCTGGACAAGCTCCCAAAGCAACAGTTGTGACTGATAAACGAGTGGTGTGACCAAAGTGCCTATACTGGGATTCAACTCTTGGCGGTATGACCTGAACCTCAGCAAGAGCTGACTGACAGTATAGGTACAGTGAAAGTCGCCAAGAAGGCTAGTTAGACCATGTTCCTCATAACACCTGAGCTACGGTTTCTCGATGTGCTAAAGTACCTCGGGCCAGGAATCTAATAGGAGGTATTGGTCAAAGCTTATGGGTGTACACAGCAGAAGAGCTGGTTCCCATATGAATGGTTTGACACACATGAGAAGCTCAACTATCCAGGGCTTCCTGACTACTCAGCATGGACATCTAAGCTCAAGGGTGGCTACCTCTTGATGCGATCAGATTGGGAACAGTGTAATAAGACATTCAGCGAGCATGGAATGCGGACATTCGCTGACTGGCTGCGATATTACAACAACCTTGACATCAGTCCATTCATCGAAGCCCTAGAGTGGATGCGGGAGTTCTACACAGAACGAGAAATAAACATCCTCAAAGATGCGGTGTCTCTCCCTGGTGTGTCACTGCAGTACCTCCTACGTGGAATCGCTCAGCACATGCCAGATGTTAGCCTCTATTCACCGGGCAAGGAAGCCTACGAGATGCTGAAGGGTGCTGTTGTTGGAGGTCCCCGCATTGTGTTCACTAGATACCACGAGGCCGGTGTGACTCAAATCCGCTAGAGTGAGCGTGTCTGCCAACGTCTACTCGTCTACGACGCAAATACTCTGTACCTGTCAAGGATGGCCAAAGAGATGCCATGTGGTAAGAAGACAGTGCGCCATTGGTCTGGTGCTAGTGAGGTAGCTAGCTTTAAGGAGGCTCCCTAGCAGACAGCTGGTGTGGGTTTGCTGAGGTGGATATAGAGGTCCCCAAGTCTCTTTGGGCAATGTTCGAGGAAATGCCTCCTCTCTTGTATAACCGTGAGATCCCAGTAGAGGCAATCTCTTCTGAGATGCTGGCGTATCTAGGCTGAACAGGGAGGAAGCGTCCCACCATCCAGAAGCTGGTAGGTGCCCTCTCTGGCAAGAAGTGGCTGCTGTACACCCCGACACTCAAGTGGTATTTAACCCATGGCCTGGAGATCACTACTGTATACCACACCATAGACTAAGAGGCCAAGCGCCCATTCAATTGGTTCATGGAGAATGTTACCACCACTCGGGAGATGTAGACATAGCAACACCAGTTTCACAAAGGATGAATGCGTGGTAGACAAGGCCCTGCGTAGTGCATGGTTCGAAGATCTCGAGCAGATCGATGAGTCATACGAGCTCCAGAGTCACAAGCCGAGAATCACAATTCGAAGGCCCTTCCAGGTGGGGATAGCTGTTTATGAGCTCGCGAAGCAGCGAATGCTGTAGTTGTACTACGACTTCCCCGATCGCTACATAGCTCGTGACAGATTTGAGTACCTGCAGATGGACACTGACTCCGCGTATATCGCTATAGCAGGCTCCATTCTCGACGACGTCATTCGCCCTAAGATGCGAGCAAAGTACCAGGCTCATAAGTGGGACTGCTGGCTAGCTTGGGACAAATGGTCTGGATGGACTCTGGGACTGTTCAAGCTTCTCTTGCCTCATCAAGCCACATCTGATTATCCATTGATTACAGGAGTAAGTTGTGCAAAAGGAAAGCTGCCATCACCACGACATCAGCTTTGTCAGCAGCAGATTACGCTTCCAAGATACTCTCCATCTTGTGGAAAGAATCCCAAAAGCCATTTTCAACAGCCATCCTTGCCCTAGAATGTCGAAAATCCTATGTGCGCCTTTCCAAAGGCTGATTTCGTCCTCGGTATGGATGCATTAAATAGCATTTAAGCGGGAATGCTGTATCACCTACGGTGACAAAGGGAATTCTGCCTGACTGTGCTGAACTGGGCAAAAGAAGCAAGGCAGTGACATTCACCTTGTCCGATAAGATGTGTTCAGCCAAATCAAATATGATATTGATTTGTTAACTCTTTCGCCTATTAAAATAAATTTAAAAATAGTCAACATTTGATCTGAATAATTGATTTGTGCCTTTTATAAGATAGTTGTATTATAGTAGAGCTTAAAGACATTGCATTATGTAGTAGCAATTTATAACACGTGTATTATTTTCAAAACAAGATACAGGCATAAGGTGGCTTGATATTGTCCCAGGGCATAAGATATGTTTGCAAACCGTCTATTCGTTGTGAGAATTTAGTGACATTTATGATGGTTTTTCGATTGCTCCAATTAGACAGGTCAATATGAGTTTGAAATCAGTCATTATATAATAAGAAATGGCTTGCACCCTAAACCAATGTAATTTGTGTAATTATATACTCGAGTCATTACGCTTATTGATACCCTAAATTATGAGGTTATACGTCACGAATTAAATATTATAATATACCCTATTTACCCATAATGAAGAGAAATTGCACTTGAACATTTCTAAGAACATGCGCTGTTTATTAATACACGTACAAGGTCAGCGGATTTGTTGATAAAGAGAAATATGTCCGCCCGCAATTGAATGCACGCCCGTAGTAAATACGTGTCTAGTTTGGTCATATACATGCGCATGCCGGACGTAATAGCACGCTAGTGTGACGCACGCATCCAGTTTGGAGGAGGTGTTATTGATTTTCGCGCGCTCATACACATATATACACGCACTCAGGTACGCACACATACACGCGCTCACAGACATGCATATGATGCCATTTCCCCCTACAAATGGTATGTATTTACCAATTCATAGACAATTAAATTAGATGTCATGTTTCACTAATAAATTTGACATTACTAAAGAAATGGAACTGACATACTTCAATCCTCAGGCAAGAATCAGGATGGCGTTACGGTAAACTGGAAATATATAGAGAAGCTATATAGTCTAAAAGGCAAATCCCATAAAATTATTTGGCTACACCCCAGGGGGGACTAAGGTTTTATGGGATCATTTTGTCGGTCAGAATGTGAACTTTAAGAATTCACATGTTGGACATTAGAGAAGTTGTCCGTTACCATAGAAACCAAAGTCAAAGACACATACCCTCCAAAAGCAGAATTCTGTCATTTTAAAAGGCACATATATGTCAGTAAGACAATTTTACAAGTTATTCAAATTCTTTGGTTTACAAACATGAAAATACCATACAATGTATTTTTCTACAATAAGAATAATAAATTCTACCCTTTAAAGGTGTTACCGAGTGCAAATTAACCCTTACGCCCAGACAGATCACTTAAAAACGATGTCTTCTCAATGAAACAAAAGATCTAGTGAATATTTTGACACTAATTTGACTGATAGATTTGACAGGTGTGGCTTCTAATCAAATTAGTATAAACATATTCAATAGATTACCGGTAGACCTATGTTTGCCTTGCCATTGAAATACTGGTAGTACATAGTTCAAGGGTTAAGTGATGCAGTTATCACACAATCTTGTGCTGGGAGTCATTCAGATACTGACGCGTTGAACAACATTTACCTAAAATCAATGGCATGCAGGAGTTTAGTACTCTGAGGAATACTGCTGTGGCATCTGAACACTTTAAGAATCTTATCTATTCTGATGACTTTGATCATGTCTATAACTTATACACTGACGATTGCAAAAATGCTAAACACACCAATGGCGACATTCTGGAACTCTTAATTGATGTTGTAGGAATCCTTCTTCACTTCATTAGGTCCACACGCGGAGGCAAATGACAATTACACGCCTCAGTGCTATGCTAGATATCGTCCAGTATATTGGTGTGAAATGGAAGATTTGGTTAATAACATCCAGATGCATATAGTAAAGTTGCATGGGGATAATTCACAATTCAGGGGGGAACAAATGCCTCTGTTCAGTTACCCCGAGCCCAACCTATTGAACAAACATTGAATCGATCCACCAAAGACAGGGGTGGTATAATAGGCTTCAGTTTGAATAAGGAAGCAGTTCAAATGTGGATTGTCACTGCACCTGGGTGGCGAGCTTCTATTCAAAAATATTGTTTCCAGATTAGTGGTATGATTGGCAATACAAACCTATCAGAACACGGAGGGCACAATACACAGGATCCAGCGAGATTATGCAGATATTCAAATGTGTGTGACTCTTGTTCAGAATCTTAGCAATCCATACAAATGTTCTGGTGAGCTAGTTTGACATCTGGAGTTGTTGTTAATGGATCTATAGCTGAAGAGATTAATCAGGCATATGCCAAGGGCAAGGAGGCCGCATTCTCCTTTATACATTCAAGACCTTCACCAAACAGGTTTCCTTTTATGCACCGCTAAAGAAACTTAACTTGAAAACCTTCAGGTGTCTAAACAAGATAAAGACAATAAAAGTTGGAAATCAAAATATATTATTGAAGGCTTATGGTAATCTGTTTGCACGTGTGCTAGTTATTACACAAGCTAGAAAGTTTGACCTTTAAACAGTTCTCAAACATTGTCTTGGCCCAATAGACCTTTCCCACATTAGCGTATTTTGGGGAAATACCTTCCCAGAATACATTGCGCATACCATTTCTGACTGGTATACACGATAGCCGACGTGCAAACAGCATTACTTTACTATTGGAATCAGATACAACGCATTTTAAGACGGTTATATAAAGAACTAATTTCATAATATTATTGAAGTCATACATCATTGGAAAACTAAGCCCATTTTTATTCGTTTCTGCATTCATCTTAATAGTTTTGTAAAATTTAATACGGTTAATTGTAATTTTAAAATAGCCCCTATTGTCCCTTGATTTAATGAATCTAGATATAATGGTATATTTTATATATGCAAATAACTCAGTGAAAATTTTAGAAAAATATAAAAAATGATGCGTGAATGTTTAGGCAATTTGATGCGATTTCGAACGATGTATGACTTAAACATTATAGTGATTTTAGTTTATCATAGGAACGGCTTAAATTGCAGTGCATTTTAGCGCAATGGTAACTCAAAGCGGGTCAGCTGCTTGCTAACGGCAATACCAGCCAGCAGTTCTGCTCTGAACATTGATTTAGGGGAATCACGGCATAATGGCGTCAATGTGGGAAAGGTGTATATATTGGTCTTTTGCAGATGTTGATGGATCATTTGCTAAGCCATCGAAGTCAAAGTTGTCCAAACTTATTGAAAAAGTTCAAAAGCATGCCCAGATGGTACCCTATCAGTTTGAATTATAGATCTCATGACCGTTATCCAAGTATTATCAGATCTACCCAGCACATTTTCTGACCTGACATCTTTAATCCTTGACAAAGTGTATTGTAGCTGACGAATATCCCAGTGTCTTGATTAAATCTGCTGAAAGGAATCGGCATGCTCATAATGGGGCAATTCGAATAAAAAATCAGTTTTGACACACAATAAATACCCAAACAATGGAAAAAGTTCGTTTCTGTAGTGAACATAAAATTTCCCTTGTTGAATTCCGTTTTATTTTTTGTTTATTTTAAGCAAACGTGTGCACTCAAACCTGCCTCCAGTTCCATTTATTTTGTGTATGGACAAATGTGTCACTGGTATGTGGTTTTACATGATACTGTCACCTGAGATGAAGTCCTGGAGTTGGATTCCAGACAAGAAGCGGTAGATACGTGGTGTGCATGCCAGAGATGCTGGACACTCAAGTTACAGGATGTGACACCAACAGTGCTTTTTCAGGTAACGGTTAAAAGGATGGCGTTTGATATCGTTACTACATACCCAGTGAATTGTGAACCTGTGGCTAACATTGAAAACTAAATTCCTGTCAGTGAGGACACTCTGCAGGATGCTGAAAGGTTTATTTGCTAATTATATGGAAAGCCTGGAGATGATGTAGATGAACCAAGATATACGATTTTTTGTGGTAAAATTGCAGAGTCGTCAATTGCCACCCTGTAAAGATGCCGTTCCGAAGCAATCAGAAAGAGAATGTTACTAGGCTATAGTATTGAGATCCTCCTTAAAAGCAAAGCCTGATATACTCAGTCCATGTGGGCATGGATGGGTGGTAAACAATGGTGAAATTTCAGTAGACTGAATGGATCGTCTACCAGCTCCAAAAGCGATTCTTGAACTTCTTAAATGTGGCTATGAAGCAGGTTGCTATGGAAATCGTTGTTCCGATTTCAGAAATAAAATTCCATGTACAGACTATAGTAGCTGTCCTGAAAACTGTGAGAACTTAATAAATGTAGAGGAAAGCGGAGATTCAGAATCTGACAGTGACATCGGCTGAACACGTGACATAGATGTCTTGATTAACTAACTGATCTACACATACATACAATAACCGTTAATGTCAAAACACTTAAACCACATTTTGAGATTTTGTGTTTTGCTTCTAATATAATTATGACATAGATACAGTTTGCAAGTCTAGCAATACCGGTTTAAAACAGATAAAGATAAAGTCAATAGTACAAATGTATTGAAAAATATTGATAACGGCATTAATGCTCTTTTATGTTGCATGTGTACTTTTCTTTGATATATTAATTAAGGTGATATAACAAAGATTGTATAAAGAGCCACCGTTTTGGGGCCCACAAGTTGGTGTCCGTTATGGACAGGATGGACAATGCAATGTTCTTTACATAAGCCTGTTGCAAGATAATGTCCTGTAAGAACTGTCATCATTTGGCCTGTGAAGTTATCTAACAAATTTAGCAAATGATACATGTTATGCAACCGTCTTTATTGGCTATGTTTTGATGGTCCATTTATTGTTTCCAGTATAGACGCGTTTGATTGTAATATTAGCTTATTTTATGAAGCTATAATATAAATAGGAAAACATGAAAACACCTATAACTCTTATAGAATTGTATATTTTGCCATTTTAGTATGAGTAAATAGTAATTAAAAGGGGTGTGACCTGATGTGTGATGATTATATTTTAGTTACTACATGCACTGGAAACGACTTGCTTATTGTCCAGATGGCCTAATTTGAATTTCAGTAAGCCTGTAAGCAAAAGCCATCAAATCAAAAAATTTGCAAATAATTCTAAGATTGAAAGCTAAATTGCATATTTCCTGTTATTATTTACCTCATACGTGTTATAGGCAAATTTCAAAATTGAATACTGAGGGTGGGATCATATTTTGTTATTGGAAACCTAAACGGACACGTTGTGGCAAGTCCAACATTTAAAATCACATTGTAGACACCCTAAGCCTTCCAACGATACCATACAACCTTAATCCCCGTCGGGGTACAGCCACAGTGAACAATCACTGGGTTATCTCATGAACTAATAAGGAATAACAGACATTAGCTGAATGAAATTATGACGATGCGAAGCTAGGGTCGTTTGATTGGCATGTTCTGCGAACTTAACAAAACGGAATGTGTTTTATTGACCTAATGAGAAGGCGAGGCCGCGAGTCTGGTGAGCGTACGTGGATTATACATTTAAGTTCACTAATAAGGGAAGACGATAAAAGATAGATGTGCCAAAATTGAGATCATTTAACAGCTTAATGACTAAAGTTGGTCAAGAAAATCAAAATATTATCTTACTGAATGCCCATTTACAGGCTAAGAGAAGACTATTTTTGAGAATTCCCCACTGAAATGATTGGCTCGATAACCGAGCAAGTCATTCCAGTGGTAAAATCTAAAACATTGTCTTATCTTGGCCTGCAAATGGGCTGGCTTAGACATGGAAGGGTTAGTAGTTCGTCTAGCTTTCTCTCTCTTTGAACATACGCGGCTGGTCTCTACGTCTTAAAATGAAATGCGCTCATATATCCATTTCATTGATTGGCTAAAATTCTAAAATAGTCCAAATAAAAACTTTAAGATTAATATGATATGTTCATGACGAAATTATAACAATATCGGCATATATCATCTGCACAGCCATCAAGATTCCATATGTCAGATTCGGCTTTGCGATCACTTCATCACTCAACGAGACTGCTGTGTCCTCGGGGTCTGAAATAGCGATTTATAACGCGGGATATAATTATCTGGAAATCCTGCTGAAAAGTCCGGATGGTCTGGAAGTACCTCGCCGTGTTACCCTGGAAATTATCTATAATCAATCAGTCAAATTCATGTCAGAATCATAGTAGATCATTGCTAGAGGGTAGAGGTGTGAAGTTGTGGGGTTTTTTTCCATCTGCTAAACCACGCAGTAGTCTAGACCCGACTTGGCGTTTCTCTCAGTATCTCCTACAGCGATCCATTGTCATGTTAGCGCGGAAGTTAGTTTCTCGTTCTTGTAATTTGAGTGCACCACTTAGCTATAGAGACCGCCTTGTTAATTCACCTTTCCATAGTATACAGCGATGATCTGACGTCATACTCAACTAAGTGGCGTGTAGGATGACGTCATTATGATTACGTCATAAATGATTCTATTAGGCACGTCTTTAACTATGAATAGTCCGACACGTTGCACGAATTGTATGTCTATAATATTTAATAAACATGCTGTTGACTATTTTGAAACTAATTTCAATGGGCGGTGTCGCTGCCACAGGAAGCAACAGCACCCAGTCAAATTAGTTGCAAAATATTCAGCGGCTTACCTGTACCGTCTTCTGGAAATTGATAGTCAGGAAGTTCAAGATCGATCGATCCCATCACGAGCGAGGTGTAGTTGGAGCTTAGCTAGACATGGGTGGGGCATAGCTAAAATGGAAAACTCCATTGATACTCACAATAATGACTCCCTAAGCAGGATGGCCTGCCAGCAGCGATGACGACGACAGCATGGCCATTTCACGTATAGGTACCAGGTTGATAACTAGATATGAACGTGCTCACTTTCCTGGTGCTATGTACAAGAGTCCAGTCCTCATAAGAAACGCAATTTAATGCTTTGTTTGCTGACATTGCCATTGAATATTGAGAAACCAAATTTGTAAACCTATCACCTATCCCACGAGAATGGGTAGACGTTCATAGTTTAGATAAAAAATTAAACTAGTCTGTTCTCTAAGTATCTGACGTCATAACCAAGTGGACACGGATACATTTTAACACATTAGCTCTCATTTTCATAACAACGTGACAGATATTTACGATCAACTAAGACACAAATATAGGTATATTGCCGATAGTAGGTACTTAGCTATAATTACGTTTTCTCATTTCACCTCTCCGATACCTGCACATAAATGTTAGCACGATTGTACAAGACTGATGTGAAATATTTTGAAATAATTTAACTGTATGTTATTAAATATCTTAAAATTGCTGACAATTTGCTACAGAATGACACTAAGCTTATTAAAAATCACATGTGCTTTGATGAAATTGAGGATACTTTGGCCGTTTTCTGACACTTGAATTCCTGATATTTCAATTTCAAGAAAACCAAGTAAGCTGCTGAATATCATGAAGCAGAACTAGCAGGTGCACTCGTACTGCTGCCATAGACACAAAACAGTTTCCAATCAAATTAGATCAAAAGATAACTAACCCCATCTCTTAATAGCTAATCAGGTGATCTAATATGCCACTCATAAACTATGCAGGTAATTATAAGCTGTTTTATCATGCCGCTAAAGAAAGATATTCAGGCATTAGTAGCTAAATGTTAGTACATTTATACACCCTATGATGGCTGTCATGATTTACTTTTCAGCCAATCAGAAAAATCCTAGCTTGCCTGCCTCGGTATATATGCTCGGTCACAGAGGCCTCAGCTATAGTTTGGCAATTTCGCATAAAAGCAATGATGCAGGTAAGCTGTTGAATATTTTGAAACTAATTTGACTGGAAGTTGTTGCTGCCATTAGTTTCAAAATATTCAACGGGATTAGAATTACATAATAAAGAATTTAATGCATTGCCACTTGCATGACATCACACACTATCGCTTGAGCAGACAAAATGGTAGAGATCACTGTTCAACATTTACGCGATATTACAAAGCAGATAATTGTGATATAGATAAGGGAATGTAACAGGATATGAATGATATGGAATCTATAAACTATAACCTATTGGTACAATACAAGATCTGAGATAAGATAAGCATTCCTTTAACAATATCCAGTATTATTAATGAATTTTCGTAGTTGGTGATTTATGGTCGAATGATTGATGAAGAGTAAATGACATGCCATGGTGTTCCTTTCATGTGTTAATGTGCTTGATGGATGAATCCGATCTGGCATTCAAGTAGATGACGTCATAGTCATTTACACCACATATAGACTGAAGTCACAATCATAATTGACATAAATACTCAGTTATGAACCGGAAATAATCTGTCAGTGGTACGAATTGTATGTCTTTACTATTTAATACACATTAAGAAATAATATTTTGAAACTAATCTGAATTCACGCTGCTGTTCCCATAAGCAGCAACAGCACCCGGTCAAATTAATCACCACTACCACCACCACCATTATCATCATCATCAACATATCATCATCATCATCATCATCATCATCATCATCATCATCATCATATTGAAAGTGGCCCTAACTTGGATGCTTTCAGTCTTTACACAGTTGATTACGCGATTCATAATAATGAAATGTTAGTCAGTATCATCATCATCATCATCATCATCATCATCATCATAACCACCACCACCACCACCACCACCACCACCACCACCACCATATATATATATATATATATATATATATATATATATATATATATATATATATATATACACCTGTGCAAAAGTTAAGCACCACCCTATTTTTACGCACATGCGAGGGTATATTCATGTGCTATGAAGAAAGCAATAGCATAAAGATTTATGTACCCATCCATCTTAGTGCAAGAGGTAATAATGCAACTAGAGGAATGCTGATTATGATGGTGGGGAAATACTGTATGTATTTGTTTGAACTTGAAAACGAGGCCTGAATATGGTTACGTTGACACACCTGACAACTATTGCCCTACAGTTGACACACGTGGCTAGATTGTCATTAATTGTGTCTGAAAACGAAGTTTAACATCTGTGCACGAGTTTGAGACTGTCATTATTAATACCGGGTATATCCACCTTGTGCCTGGATGACGGCCTGGACACGACGTCTCATGCTGGTCACCAACCGACTGATACGCCATTGTGGTATTCGTTGCCATTCAAGATGGAGTGCGTCTGTTAATTCCTGTAGGTTCTGCACAGAACGATCCCTCCTTCTCACCATGTTTCCCAGAATGTCCCAGATATGCTCAATAGGGTTCATGTCAGGGCTCCTTGCTGGCCATGGTAGGGTTTCGATGGCATTCTGGCGGAGGTATTCATGCACAGCTCTAGCACGATGTGGTCGGGCGTTGTCATCCATGAATATAGGGTGGGTTCCAGGTGCATGATTTACAAAATGAGGGACCACAACTCTATCCAGTATGGAATCTTGATATTTTGTCCATTTAGTGTTCCAGGTACAGTCAACAGATCCAGCTTACAATCAAATGAGATGCACCCCCATATCATAACGGAACCTCCACCAAATGGAACTTCTTCCATGATGTTACGTTGGTCGTACGCCGTGCGTCTGGACCTCCATACACGAGTTCGACCATCTGTGGCATGAAGCAGGAACCGACTTTCATCGGACCAGTGTACCCGTCTCCAGGATCTCATGTTCCAGTGTCTTCTTTCGTTGCACCACCTCAGACGCTCCTCTTTGTGGTGTGCAGTGAGGAGAGGACGTCTGACAGGTCTCCTAGCTTTCATGCCAGCTGCATACAGTCTCCTTTTGACGGTAGACATTGACACTCTATTGCGTGTTTCCCATTGCTGGCTGAGCACTCTGCTGTTGGTGAATGGAGATCTCCTAACAAGGCGTACTAGGGCTCGATCATCACGGGCAGTAGTCTTCTTCGGTCTTCCAGATCTAGGCCTGTCCTTCACCACGTTAGTTTGCCCATGTTTTGCAATCAAACGACTGATTACAGTATGGTTAATGTTCAGCTGTCTGCCAATCTCTCTGCATGACATACCAGTGGTATGCATGCCTATGATTTGCCATTTCACACGATCACTTAACCTTCGTCTTGCCATAGCGGTTCACAATCAAGAGCTAATTCTCTCTGTACAAATAAACCACGGTCATGAACACAAAATTCCTAATCTTGTCACCTAAATCTGTATGTAATGTTCTACACCTCAAACTGGACTTTTACATAACTGAACACGTGTGCTGTTTCCCGCCACGCACGGACATCAAGCGGCGTGAAGTCATGCATGCATGTGCATTTCGTACTTGGAATTATGTCAGCTAACGCGGGGACAAAAAGTATGGCAGCCTAGTTGTACCATCATGTTTCTACGTTCTATTGTTTTTGCTGGTGCTTAACTTTTGCACAGGTGTATACATGTACTGTATGCATGTTACAATATGCTCAGTAATAACGCAAAACAAAACCTCGCTAAAATATATAATATATATAAGATAAAGGTCAAGATCGCGTGTTTTTTCGTCTAAATTGCTATAATTGACCAGTATTATATGTCTATGGTCGTGTGTAGGCCTACCGTGTAAATAATTGAATTATCTTTTTCGTACAGCTACAATTGTTTACTTGGCTAGAAATTCTACGATATCGGTACGTATAGTAATTATTGTTACTATTACATTCATATGATACTAGTTATATAATTGTGATAACCGATATCTGGGTTTTAAATAGTGAGTAGTTTCGGTTTCGAAATCGGGTGTCGCCGTTATTTGGCGGCGTATTGCTCTCTTATTGAGCACACAAATCTAGTATTTGATAATATTAATCTTTAGTGGAGAAGTAACACTATGTAGGGTTGGTGTGGCGGGGGTTCTCACCCTCCCCATGCCAATTTTTCACGTCTCTAGAAAATGGGATTCCCCGCTCACGCACTGCCATAGATACATAAATAGATAGACGCTCTCGTTTGTATTGCTGTTTATGTAATCATAGCGTGTGCGTCTATTGCTTGAATATTACATGGTGATGTGATTTTTGAGTTATTGGTTTGATGATATAAAATGAAATATATAGTGGTATTTTTTGTTATCTCCGCCACTCTAGCTGGAGGGTGTTATGTTTTCATATGTGTCTGTTTGTTTTGTCTTTCTCACAATCCTTGTAGAAGACAGACATAGAGGAACACATAACGATCTCCACCTACGGAGGAGGAGGCAACAAAATATAATACTCTAGCTTAACATATCCTCAAAACAATGTATCAAATCTCATACACCATTTGTTGACTTACGATATAATTCTTTTACGTCTTTCAGCCAATCAGCTGTACATATGGCATCAGAGGAAGTCAACTGGTCACTGTGCTGTCTTTTCCAGACTGATGACGACCGGGAGATGAGGTACCCAGCAAAAGTAAACGTAAAGACAAGGCGTGTGATTATGAATCACCGTCGAATTCACTGTCATTATTCAAAGGCTGGATTGTACCAATGGATATTCTTAAATCTGTTACGAACGATGGCAATCTTCAACAAACTTTGATGAACAATCAGGCACAATTCCACACATCTTGCTTGAACAAACTTACTCGATTGAATCGCAAAAGCAAACGGCTTATGATTCAGTTGTCGAGTCTGCATCTACGAGTCCAGCCAAGACAAGAAAGCGGAATGAGAGTGGCCAATCTAGTACAAGTACAAGTCGCAGTGGAGGTTCATTAAGTGAATTTTGTCTATTTTGTGATATTGGTGACTCTGAGAATGTGTTACATATTGTTTATTCTACCGAGTGTGAACTCACTGTGAGGGATTGCCTATTAATATGGATGATTTTCATATGCTTGGCAGACTAGCAAATGGTGACCTCTTTGCACATGATGCTGTTTATCATAAAGATTGTATGACAAGATATTATAATCTCCATAAGTCTTGTTTGCGTAAAAGGTGCACTGAGGGTAAGATCTGTCAGTCCGAGCTGGAGGGCATTGCACTCGCTGAGACAGTGGCATACGTTACCGAAGATGAGAGTGATGGTCCGTTTTACATTGTAGACCTGGACGAACTGTGCAAAACTAAACTTAGGGAGTTGAGTGTTATGATTCCTGCCAGGATACACATACTACGTTTCCAGTAAAGCATAACCCCGAAGTTAATGGTAGTAGGAAGTCGCAGCCTTATCCATTGCACAACTCATGATATATAATGCTGTCCAGAAGACACCCACCAAGCAACTTAGCAATATTCGGCATAAGGTTGACAGGGAAACACCTCTTGCAATCTATATAGCACTAAAAGTATATGGTGCAACTGAGGACAGTGAAGAAACTCTGAACCGGTTGCATGAACCTGGAGTGTGTATATGATATGCCTGAGTGAGAGATATTTCAAAGAAGATGGCGAATTCGGTCATTACAATGTTTGAGGCCAAATGTGTACCATGTGGGCACGTTCTAAGAAAGGGATTGTTCACAGTAGGCAGTCCAGATAACATCGACATAAACTCATCTCGCCGTGACGCTAAAGAGGCGTTGCAGGGTACTGGTTATGCTCTCACCCATCTACCTACCTTGAACAACACAGGTACTGTGAGGAGTGAGGAGCAGTACCGTGATGCTGCTCGGGTTCTGCCTAGCCTTAGTCGCCTACCTCAATTTTGCACAGATGTAAAGGAAGTAAAAGTCAATACTGGAAAGCGCATTGCACCAACCGTGTCTGGTCCCTGTCGGCCGACACTAGCTCACAGTGCTGACACTCCACCACCTGTACCGTCTCAGACTGCCGCCACTCTATCATTAGTCTCATTTCATACCACCGACAGTCCACAATCTGTTCCAGCACAAACCATCGTCACCCCACCATCGTCTTCATAGCAGACGACCGACACTCCACCATCTGCTCCATCTCAGATCGCTGTTCCACATCCAATCCCGTCTCAGATCTTCAATACTTCACCATCCCTTCAATCTCAGATTGACGACCCACCATCAAGCACACCTCAGATTAGCATCACTCCACCATCTGTTCAATCTCAGCCCATCGACACTACACCATCTGCTCCATCTCTGACCATTGGCACTGCACAGTCAATTTAGTAGAGGAAGAATGGATCGCCCATGCGCAACTGCTTATAGAAAGGGCGACCTAAAATGATGGCATTGTTTCGTGGGCGGCCTTCTGTGCCTCTGACCAAACAAGATTAGACCGACCACCATGCATCACTACAATGCTACCCATCTTCCGGGACAATGCTAGTACACTACAAATGATCTACCATGCAATGTCCATAATCAAAGCATCGACTGAGCACTTGAATCCTGGACAGACCTAGACGCGATTGCCAAATTCATTCAATGGGACACAGATATCGAGTTCAACGAAGGCAAATACTGTGTGTTCCTCAGCCCTCTCTATTCAGAAATGCTCTTGGAGAAGTTGTTAGATGATTGGCTGCGGGGCAGTGGTTGGATTGCGATGTTTATTGATGCTGATTTGACAACACCAGGTCGAGCTGATGCCATGGTAAAGGACATACACGTGACAAGGACGCGCTATTCACATTGCATTACAGCATTGGCACTTTCGATTCTGCGAAAGGAGGCATACACAATGTACAGTTGCGACTGTCAGGAGAATGGAGATGAACTCCTATCATTTGAGTCATAGTGTAAACACAAGGGAGAAACATACCCTAGTTTCAAATACTGGCAGAGGGCTTATGATATGGAGATGTGCCTGCTGCGCTTTGTGCATTCTAGTCTTGTCGGAGACTGGAATATGTATGTCAAAACTGTGGATGAGATTGCAGATTGGGCATTTAATCTTGATCACTACCATTATGACCGCTGGATTCCAGTGCATGTGCATGATATGCTAAGCCTCCGTATAAAATATTCAGACCTCTACAAGCAGCTTGTTGAACGCTTCTTCACCATTGCCAAGACACAGAATCCATTCTCTCTGATAAGATGTGGCCATAACCACGAGCAGCAGAATAAGGAGCTGAAAATGCAAGCATGGTGGTATCCTGAATCTGAATGATGAGTGTGTTTTCACAGAATGATCCGTTGTGGGTCCAGAAGAGACTAGTGTGAGCTCAAGCAGGAGCTCTGTTTATAAGCATCATGATCAGAGTCCATGCGTCTAGAAAGTGTTTGCAACAGACACCAAGGAACTTGTCGTAGCATTCCAAGAAGCATGAAAATCCCTTTGATGAGGACAGTGACGAGATCATCAATCGTGACACTAAAGAGATCATGTCAAAGGATGTCACCCACTGTATTATGTGTGCTCTTGAGGAGGGAAAGAACAGCATTCAGCTTTCGTGAAGGAGCGCCCGGAGTCTCAAGCAGTTGCTTTCCATGAACCAATTAAGATGAACAAAATCCCACTTCTCAGCAATCGGCACAAAAAACCCAAAAGCAAGCACGTCGATAGCCTCAGAGAAGACTTGAATCTACTAGGGCAGCTCTATATCGCAATATAAGGCAGGGAAGGAAATACTGACCGCCTTTTTGAAGTGGCGAATGCTGATGCCCCGCCATCCTTATCAAAGCATGGCAATCTGCGAAGTGGCAAAAAATCTGTCTACTACAGTCCTTAGAAACAGACTCGCCATCTGATTTTCTTAAAGCTGACGTAAAACTTATTGATGGTGCTTGTATAGCGAATTTACTAAGACTGGAGAGAAGCATCAAAACATTCAATGATTATGCTAAGAAGAAGGTTATTTCATTCATTGAGAGCATCTGTCTAAGTGCATTGATGTCATATGGGGCAGGTATTTATCAGACAGCTGAACGCGACAACCAGGGAGTCGGACAGCGATTACCAAAATATGGGAATGGGAAAATACCGAAGAACTGGATCAGCTATCTACGCAACGAAACCAATACAGTGGCACTGTTCCAATATCTATCAAAATTGATAGCACAATCCATCTTCTGTAAGGGAAACGTGGTTATTACAACTGTGGATGATCTCATCCTCCAGAATCTTGCACCATCCGATGATGACCCTGCGATTGGCTCAGATTATTCTCTCTATCCATGCAACCATGAGGGGTTTGATACTAGAGCTATGTTGCAGGCAAAAAATACAGTGTCAGAAGGCTACACACGCATACTGATTATCGCAAACGACACTGATATCGTTGTCCTGGGGATTGCTTTCTTTGCTGAGATTGGGGCAGAGAAACCATGTGTGTCATTTGGAATTAAGATATGTTTCCATCCACGAGATCTGCAGTACCATGCATCCTGCAAAGACACGCGTGCTCCACGCATTCCATGCCCTGACAGAGTCTGATGACACATCATTATGTTCGTGCACAGGGAAGAAATTAGCATATGGAAAGTGGAGTTCAAGGCCGGAACTTATAAAACGTCTTATGCCACCTAATGGAGAGACCTCTCACATTATCTTCAGAGAATATCAAGGTAATTGAGAGTTTCGTCATCTCACTATCCTCTGTCCACTGACAGAAGTCAACCAAGCACGCCAGCATATTTTCGCTCAATCCTCTCGTACATTTGAGTATATGCCACCAACTAAAGCAACCTTGATAGAGCATGTCAAGAGAGTTACTTATCAAGCTGGATATGGGTGGGGGGGGGCAATCTCTCGTGGCCAAACAAGTTTTCCCGTGTCCAGGCTCGTGTGGGTGGGTTAAGTCTGAGTCTAGTTGGGTGCCTTTCTGGACCCCTCTCTGTCGAGCAGCAACAGCATTGGAAGAACAGGTCACTTGCTGCTGCACTACAAGCTGCACCGGAAGGTGCGCCTGCTATAAGACAGGGCTCGTGTGTACAGGCAGATGCAAATGTGGGGGAAGCTGTTATGGGCGTCCCGGCCCTCCTCCGACACCAACATGTAGTTGAGCGGCACATAAATTTTGATGACCTTGGATTCCCGGGCTTGATCTTGATATTATTTAGATAGTGAGTTGCATTCATTCTAGTATAGCATTATCAGCCACAGCATACAGTAAATTTAACACAATGTAAAATGTAAAGTCAGTTTTATTGCCGATTTATAGCGATTTACAGCCAAAAACATTGGACCTTGACATTTATATGTTGACCTTCTTTTGACTGATGACGAAAACCTCTTCAGGCGATCAGATATCACCAAAACTATAAGACTGCATACCAAACACATTAGAATCGCATTACTACTAGTTAGCTAGGCGTGTTATTCATGATTCTGACGATGTTGGTTTTAGCAATATACTGATCGTGCGACATGTAAAGTCTCATGATCTTGATCTTCCAGACTTGATCTTGGGATCATGGAGTCAAAGTGATACATTTATAATTTTAGTATAGCCTAATCTGACCCGGAGTGCAATAGATTTAACACAATCTAAAATTGTCAAATGTCCATTTTATTGGACGATTTATATCTATTTTTTGGACCGAAAACCTTTGACCTTGACATTTGCTGGTGGCCTTGACAGTGGATAAACACAAAAACCTCTCCAATCGATCTGCCATCCCGAAGACCATCAAAATACATACCAAACACAGTGGAAACTGTTGACGGCTAGTTGGGATATGGCCATACTCGGTTCAGCTTATATCGGCGGCAACCATTTTGAATTTGTGGTAATTAGGGATCATTACCCATCCGAAAATGTGTGTTCTATATGAGGGTTTGTACCTGTCAAAAGTCATCTCTGCCAAATTTCTTCCAAAAGTGAACATTCCAACCTCTAAGAGGGGGGACTACAAGCAAAGTTTGGACTATTTGATAGCACTTTAACTCCACTAACTAGATTTGTAGACAACATTTATATTTAGTTTGCCATCGCCATATAATTTGAACCTATTGCGTGTTCTGGCTGAAGATTCTCTATTAGGAGTAGCGCTGACTTGCTCAGACTGGATGTCTAGGGCGTGTAATTATAAATGGCAATCCAACAATATGCTACACTAGATCTAACGTTATTTATTTATTTATTTATTTTTATAAATATAGTCCAGTAAAAATTGACATGATATTGGTCGAACCCGTACATTTTAAGTAACGAGCAAATTTATGTTTCAAAGTTGCCTATGTATACCATAGTGTCTGCAGAAAATATTCCCCACGATTCCCACATGGGGAAAGTAGGTTATTTCAAGGCCAAAGAGGTGACCTCTAAAAACAGATTTTTGTTGGTTCATAAGCTATTCTTTTAATAACTCTGGTTCTACTGGCAGTATCTTAAGAAAATTTGGGTGGAAGGTTAGCGGTTAGGTTTCGAACATATATGCCAAATGTTTCGTGAAAAGGTCAAAGGTCAAGGTCCCAGCGACCTAAAATCTCTTTGAAGCATTTTCGGCAGCATTTTTCAAAATTTGCTTGCTCACGTCTCACTGGGAATACCTCGATGAATCCCTGCTTGATTGTTGTCCACATAGTAATATTCATGTCTCCAAAATTTGAAGTCAAACAGTCAAATGCCAAGGTCACAGTGGATAACTTTCTGCACTCTTTTTAGCATATTGTTAAATACATATCGTTTGAGAAATATAGGCTCCGGGGTAATTTTAGAAATCGGCAATTTAAGTAAATTATATAAACCACATATTTTATAGTAAAAGTCGAATATATGCCATATGAACCCCAGGTTGCGCCTGATTTAATATCCCTTTCCTTTCCCTCGTGTTTATATTGCATGTTTGATATATTTCGGTATTATTGTCCGTGCTGTCTCGTTGCGAGACGAAGCAAAGCTCAGATTTTGCTCGGGATCAAGCACAGATTGCACTTGCTCTTTTTTTCATGCTCGTACTTTCTCCAATTTCACGATTTACACTGTATGACCTTTGATTTCTTTTCATTATCGCATTGTTGATCTTATAGCCTGTGTGTTATTTTCTATTCACCCGTTTTGGTTTGCTAATTTGAAAGTGAAGCTTGTGCGGGCTAAACAGCGATGGCCGGGCTGAACACGCCCTGTATCATTTGCGATGTAGATGTACAGATACATGTCAATGGTAGGGAACTTGGTGCTAAAGGGACACAAACCCTAAATGAAGTTTCATTGAAACGAGGTGATGACATACATTTGAAAACATCTTCCACTGAGAAGCACTATGTTCATGAAAATTGCTATAAAAATTATTCAAAAGGAAAACAACAAAAGAGAACTTCCAGTGATCCAGATTGTTCTGGTGTTACACTACGTTTGAAAACGAAAAGCAAGCCTTTTGATTAGCCAACACATTGCTTGATATGTACAAAGGAGCTTGACTTTGATGATGTCAAGCGCCATCCAGACCGAGCATCTCAGATATCTAGTGTAGAGATTGTATCAAGCAAAGAAAAAAGAAGTCTCATCCAAGAGTCACTAATGAAAAAATGTGACAATAGCCACAACAATCTAGCAGTGAATGTAAAAGCACGAATACATTTTGCGTGAGATCTCCGTGCAGTAGAGGCTCATTATCACCGAACTTGTATGACATTATTTATGCTAGGAAAAGGTGTTCCATGGTGCGAGAATTGTGTTGAGATAACATGTGGCAATTCTAGAAACCTTGACACAATTAATGATTGTGCTTTCAACAAGTTGTGTTACTGGTTACAACAAACAGAGCAAATGCAGGGTCAATTCTCCCTTCAGGATCAGAGAGATCAGCTCGCAACATACTTGCCAGGTGTTCCGCCATACACAGAGAAGCATCTGAAACGTCGCCTTGTGAAGCAGTTTGGTGAATGTGTATGCGTTGCACAAAAAGAAGGGAAGATCACTAATACGTGATTTTTAATAAATTTGTTACGTTTTATATAATTTAAAAGTAAAAGTACATCGGTAAATGCGATAATATCGTAATTTTATGGATATTATTTTCCAAATAAAAACTGGATAACATAGTCATGATCAGGATAAATGTTACATTCTAAGGTGCAAAAGATAATTATATCATATTGACTTGCACAATGTTCACAGCCATTAGGAATCCATATGTCATAGACAACATAGTCTCAAGAGTTGTCAGCTCATTATGTCGTCACTCTGTCTGACAGGCATTCCCTGGAGGCATGAAATGGCCCATTGTCACAACAAATAGAATATCTAGAAACCCTGCTGAAAAATGCCCGGATGGTCTGGAACTAAATCGCTCCGTTTTTAGGTAAATTATCTATAATTAACCAGTCAAATTTTTGGCAGAATCCCGACAGATGATCGCTAAAGGCTAAATGTGTAAAGATAGGTTTTTTTGATTTCATCCAACCGCTAAACGTCATACCGGACATCTTCTCAACCATGCCGCTTGGTCGCATCTCTCATTGATGCATTGCCATGGTGACACGTTAGTTTCCTATTCTTGTCAAGAGCACGAATTGTATGTATTAATACAGATTAAATAAACAGTTTGTTAAATATTTTGAAACTTATTTAACTGGACAACGTGCCTTCCATAGGCAGACTGGCATAGCGTTGGCACAGAGTACCTAGAAATAAATCTCTCTATTAACTGGGCGTGTGGATGGATGCCAACAAAGGTGGCAAGTCAACAACCTTAACCTCAATCGTGCACTTTCCATGCCCTAGAAGCCTTCCTGTTGGCTCTCGGTAAAGGTTCTCGGAGTTTGCGACGGCATCTCATGAGCACATTCTCGCCACCTTCCCCCCCTCCCCCCATCCCACCGCCCCCAGACTTGTGCTGCCCTGAGCAGGCAGCCGTCTCCTTGGAGATGCATGGGCCCGGTCGTGCATTCCCGTTATGAAAGCTAACGAGCGTATACCATCTCATGGATATTTATGATGTAAATAGCGAGTTATATAGGTTTTGCAATCTCATATTGGGTTGAACAATAGTTCAGTCTTCACATAAGTGTAAATTAATGCTTTCTTCAATAGATCTTACTCCAACAAACTAACATCCTTCAGACAAATCACTCAAGTTCTTTGGCGGTAACTATAGGAAGCGCTCGTGTTAAATGTTCAGATAACAAACATGGTTAATCAAGAAGGTCTATCTTTTAAAGACGTTCTGTCCTTTTTTATTTCATTAACGTTTTGGCGCGAATATTGCTGCAAGAGAAACGTTCGCCACACAATGGACCTTTCTGGTTTTAGCTATGCCCCGCATGTCTCTAGCTAAGCTCCACCCACATCTCGCTTGTGTTGGGATCGATCAAACACCCTGACTATCAATTTGCAAAAAACTACACAGGTAAGCAGTTGAATATTTTGAAACTAATTTGACTGGGTGCTGTTGCTACCTAAGGCAGCAACAGTGCCAAATCAAATTAGTTTCAAAATATTCAGCAACATGTTTATTAAATAGCAAAGATTTATAAGGACATACAATTCATACAAAGTGCCGGACTATTTGAGATTTGTTGATGATGGATGGATACTCTGGAAAGGTGAATTCTGCTTCTTCAGGTGGACATGGGGTTAGATTGCTGTAATCATTTAGTCTAGTGGAAGGCATCACCAGTGTTAACATAGAGTCTGAGAGTCGTGAAATTATTTATTATCAACTCGTTCAATGGTAATATGGTACAGGGACATACCCACATGGGCACACCAACACAAATGGACGGGCGAAGAGACACACGCACACTCGGACGCATTTGCATCAAGGACGCACACACTAACGCACGCATACGCTTGCCAATATCCACGCCCAGACACGCATGCGCGATGACACGACTACGAAATACGCTGAATGATGGACACGCCCAGTGACGCGTGCCAAACTAAAACGGACAGGCCGCGAGCCTTACTGCAATAAATGGACAAAAATATGCATAGACTATTAATCGATAAGCCCCAATGGAACAATCAGTTATTAGTCAGAATGGACACGTGCAGAGTATAACTCCGGTAATTCAATGTAACCCAGATTATAATATGTTGTTATACTATTGTATTATATACGTTAATTAGTATTAGTTAAATTAGTTAAGTATACTCTTAGGTCACATTCACGCGCATACATTCACGCCATCACTTAATACACACACATGTGTTGACATAACGACATCATGATATTTAAGAGTGGACAATGTTGATGACGGACAGTTACAGTCAGGGACAGTTAGTTAGTTAGCGTTAGGGACCCGGACAGACTTCGACACCGGTCTCTGACTGCTAGTGACGGCTAGTGATTAGTGAGACTGTTAGAATGTAGTTATCTGGCTGGTTAGTTACAGAGAAGTACTTATGGTTAACTTTGTTATATTTTATTATAACAATCTCTCTTAGGAATCGATTGTAGTTAAGTAGAATAGGTTTACAATAGGTACACGACACTTGACTAGAATTTGAAATTATATGTGTAAACTATAGAATTAGGTAAAGTTCAGTAAACGATTCATCATTAATAGACTACAGTATTGTGTCATCCACCCCATCTATCTCCGCTAGAATGAGCATCCCGGTCAGTACGCGGGTTGGGACGGTGACGACGCAATCCCCATATAGAACCACCCGTCTTGCCACTGAGTACTGTAGTAACTACAACAATTACAAGGAAATACCTACATTCTTACTAAATCACACATCGTTGTGCATACTAATCGGATAATGAACGTCTGGCTGGCCATCTATAACTATATTTTGCAAATTTATGTGTTTGTACCATTCCAAAGTACTTCAGTTGAATATCCAAGTGATGTGCCAATATGTCCCAAATATTAACTATTATTGGGTGTGGGTGTGTGGGTGCGTATGTGAATGATGTATACTGCATACATCAGTCTGGAAATCAATGTTGGTAACGAAATGACGGCCATCTGGCCATCTTTTCGTTAACAACATTGATTTTCTGGATAGCTGCTGTATTAGCTGTAAAGTGGCTCTATTGGTAAACTTTTTGTCAGGGTCACAACTATCAATCTAATGCGGCCCACACGCATGTGCCTCATGTATAGCGCAGTGGTTTCTGTGGTCTATTCTGCGCTTGACACGTCCTTTGCTTCTAAGGCAAACATGTTAGAACATCAGTCTCCTTTCCTCACGAGATTCTCTATTATATGATGCAGAGCTCGGACACAATGTGAGCAATATGCAAGGGATTGCTAAGACGCGTCTCTGTCCTTGCAACATATATGCTGCAGATCGCCAACTCCTGCTACGTAATTTCCAGACCTCTCCATGATAAGATTCGTTTCATGCTGTGCGAGCGATTCGTGGTGGTTGAACAACAATTACAAATGCCATCTATTTACGACAGTTCATTGCTTCATTCAAAGTCCGCGACTGTATGCATTTCCCTTAATGGCATGGCTAACTTCCATAGTTACCTTCGCAACCCGTTTCTCGCAGAAAGCCAATGAAATTGAGTGCATGACACATGTCTTCCTTGTTGGTCTGGAACACAACATTCGCATTAGAGGTTGCAATGGCATGGTAAGCCCTTCATCCCGGCATTTTTTGTGGTAATTCTCTAACACTATAAGAAATCTGATGGCATTGTTCACGTGGTAAAGTCAGGATCAAGACCATGCCTATTCCTAAGTTCTGCTGTGGCCGGATGACCACCGTCTCGCGCCTGTCCCTCAAGTTGTCGAGGCCGGGTCTGGCGTCATCGGGAGGGCTGGGCAATCGGTCATCGTGGAATCAATCCTCGTCATAGCATTCCTCGAGTTCCGGGTCGGGGCCTGATCTGGCGTGATCTGGTCTCTCAATCGTAGACTGAACATGCCCTGGAAGCCTTCCTGGTGGCTCTCGTTCAGGGTTCTCGGGGTTTGCGACGCTATCTCATGAGCACATTCTCGCCCCCCCCCCCCACCAGACTTGTGCCGCCCTGAGCGGGCAGTCGTCTCCTTGGAGATGCGTGGGTCCGGTTGTGCATTCCCGACATGGCAAGGTATATGTAGATGATGTAGCCAGGAAGCTGGACCTCCTCCAGTGGGCGATGTGTATCATTCTTCCTTGCCATTGTTGCTGTTTAAAAACGGGAGTTCCGGGTCAGGAGTAACCATGTCGGCTGGCGGGAATCCTTCTTCACTTGGTGTGGAGGAGGCATCTGCTGAGGTGTGCGGTAGTTCTTGTAGACGTGGACGCTCTTATACATGTGGTGGAAGTGTTCTCTCTGTGGTGGTGGCAGACGTTCTTGTATGCAGGGCGGCGGGTCCTTCTCGCGAGATGGTCGGGTTATCCACAGGGTAGGGGAGGAGCATGCGAATGGAGGGTGTGTGAAGAGAGGTGGAAATGGACCAGTGGCTCGCTTTACCACAGGTGGCCTTCGGGATTTCTTACCTGCATTCGACCTGGTCTGTTTTTTAGAAGATTTTCTCTCGGGCGCTAGTATGAGGGGAGAAGGGAGGAGAGGGAGAGAGAAATTCTAGATCTTATTTAGAGGGTCTGTGCATGATATTTTCTGTTGGCCGAAAAGTGCATACACGGGGCAGCGAGAGGAGCAATTCACGTCCTCGTCGTCAGGCGAAATGGTGTCCTAGCTCCAGGTCATTGCTTAAAAAGGCCATAGGGCCTTATTCGGCAGTGAGCGGCTGTCTCTCAGGATATGTGGAGAGACAGCAGTACTTTTTCCTGGCGGTCATTATTTTGCTAACGGTCACTAATACTAGTCTATAAGAGTATATTCGGTCATGAAAGTAGTTTGTGTTGATACTAATTCCCCCATGTTCCTCTTCGGGCAGAATAAGGGTGTTCTTTCTACTCTAATGTGCAGTCGAAAGGGGGTGGATGGGAAATCTTTGCTGGAAGCTTTTAATGGGTGCTGTCTGGTTGATCAGGTGTTCTCAGGATACATCCAGAGGCGGGCCTTCTGTGTGTGCCTGTCTCTAACAATTTAGTGGATCGAGCGCTATGCAGCAGTTTAACGAACCGAGATGTGTTGTGTTTTAAGGCCTCAGGTGGCCGCAGAAGGACATGATCAGTTAAATTAAGCAAGAACCGTTACCCTCCAAAAGTTGAACGAATCTTCCACACAGAGATGAAGACCAGCTTGAGCAATGTCAAAATGCTTTGACGCAGTCCAAGGGCGGCCCTACGTAGTTTCAGATGCGACACCACCTCATGTAATTAAATAGGAAAGAGTTTGAGGAATCTCTGTCAAGTTGAGGTGCCGCTGTGGTCTGATTTGACGACAGACTGAGAAAGGCATGGTTGATTCGTGAAAGATCCCATTTGATGCAGTGATTATATGATTCCGTCCACTAAATGAAAATGTGATAGCGACTGGATCGGGTAACTAATGCTTTTATCCTGACTACAGGTCAAGCGGTCTAAAAGAAAAAGGGAGTCGCTAGTCGATGGAGAAAATCCTGTGGAAACATCGAGGCCTTTGAGGAATGCGTCGACGGTGACCGGTCCTAAGTGTTGTGAATTAGATCGTGGTCCTAAGATCATTTGCAGCAACCACGTAATAAGCGCACGGAAGGCGAGCTGAGAAACAAGGCGGACTGGAGACTCGGCTCTCCATATTCTATGAAAACTCTCTATTCAGAGAGGCGCTAAGACTTGCTGGGACAATTGGTGGGGTTGGGGGTGGGCTGCGGGAGACACACAGCAGTTATTGCTGCTCCGAGCGGGAGCTAAGCAGGAGGTGGTGAACGTAATGTCCGCAGGTGACTTTAGTTTAGAGAGAGTTCCAAATGAAGCGGAGTTGAGCTAATGTATCCAAAATGGGTGCGAGTGTTTTTGCCCGAAAATAGACGACGTTGATCGTAATGCTATTATAAGTCTTCATGCTGCACGAACTGCAAAAGGATGCAACCAACTAATTTGGCTGCTAAGGTGGATGTCCTCTTATATAGGTCTCGAAAAGGCTACACTGCTAACGATGGAAATGTGTATCTTCCGATCGAGCGGAGCTCGCGATCATCATACGAATGTGACAGCTACGATGGACGATCGCCTTTAGAAATCCCTAAGTGAGAAAAGGCCGCTGTTAGAGTGGAAAAAGGAATACGCTTAAGGCAGCATAAATCTGTGAAGAATAAAAAGCTTGATTAGTTAGTCCTAGTAGAGTGGCAAAGATAGTTTGTCACAACAGTCCCGCAGGAGCAGGTCTAGGTTTTGCTATTGTGAACGATGCTCACTTTAAACCAAACTTGGTAGGTATATTGCCAAGGCACAGTGTTATGCGATGACTTAGTCCTTGGTGGCTAAAGATAACAATGCTGAGAAGACAGAGGCCGAACTTCTTAGAGCAGGTAAAGTTTAGGCGGATCCTCGCAAGATAACAGACGCAGAAGGAATGTGGCAGGCATTTGCTCCAAAAGCTATAGAGGAGAAAGAAAAGTTAGACGAATCACGAACTGGAGCAGCGGGCGGAAAAGTATAATTGCACGTGAAGATTCATCGCAAAAATGCTTCTAGAGGTAGAGATGTGGGGCGGCACAAAGTCGAACGCTGTTGTAGCCTGGTACAGAAAGTAGAGCCTGAAGTTCTTCTGTGGGAAGCAGAAGCCTGGAAACAGCATCCTCGATGATCACAGCTGTAGGCGGAAGGAGGCATAAGCCGGTTCGTCCATGGCGGTAGCAGGTTCAGTCCTTCTTCTTCCACATCAGGTTGAAGCACGGATTTTCCATGCACAGGTCTCTTGGGTAGCACAAGGACAGGCGGAAGTCTTCAGGAAGGCGGAATAATTTAAGATGTTAGTTTGGCTGCTGGTCCATAAGCAGCCTTTCAAAAAGAAGATTCTGCACTGGCGACATTGTAAATATCGATCCCTGTGAGTGGTCAAAGTAACTGCTCCACCGTGAGGTCACACAAGCGGTAGCAAGTGGAGCAAGAACAAGGCAGACCGTCGACCGGAGTCGTTGCCGAATCATCAGTGGTGAGTCTGGCAGAAATACGCTCTCGTTCATGGAAGAACCGGCTGCCTTTATACTAGTCAGCTCTGCATCTCAACATCTTCTGACGAATGGCCAGCATCTTACGTGTGCGCTCGGCCAATAATGGGTCACTAGTACAAGTGTGCGAGCTCTGACAGTACTGAGCGAGAAATTCAGTCAGTCAATGGCGTGGCTACGTCTTTAGTTCTTCAATCACAGTATGTGGTGTTCAATACCAATTCTTTTGTTGCTTCTTTCAAAAATGTTCCTGTAGGTGGTGTCTCGAGAAATCGAGATTCTAGCGCTTTCTAACGATACCAAACACTCTTGGTAACATTGCGATCGTAGGCCATTATTCCGAGGAGGACGTCGTCCAAATATAATATGTACATCCTAAAAAGTGTCTGCCCAGTCAGTGGCACCATGCGTATGTGGTCATGTCCTGCCATATGAGAAAACCTGTCTATTACGTTGGTGCTCCTCTTGTCCCAGCATATGCACAGGGGAGGCAAATCGTGTCTTAGACAATCTGCGTCTGACTTTGATTTTGGTATTGCCATCCATCAGGGTAGCCGTGGCATAGCCCGGGCTAGCCCTTGCTGGTTCCGGGCTGGCTAGTCCCTCCCACTTACCCCACCTCACTACTAGTGAGTTTATATTTTCTAGTACGTTGGTTTGGGTTTTCTGGGCGATATTTGAGACTGTATTATACTAGTGAGTTGACATTTTCTAAGTATATATCCGTCTTATGTGTAATAGAGTGATCCTTCTAATGTTATCCTGGGAATCACTTTCCCATCAGCATGTTCGAGGAATGTGATGGGCCATACTAGGAGTCCCTGTGGCTCTGATGAAATTGTAACCTGCATATATTACCATCTTCCATTCGACCAAGTTCACAGGATTGTGTAGGTTGATGTCAGGTTGCTGAATTTGTGCAACATGTATCAAATCTGCAGACTTCATCGTGGCTAATGAAGCTACCTTGTGTATTGAGCAGTTTGCTCTTCTGATTGTCTCTTTAGATATATACGAATCTTGCATCCAAACATTTCTACAACCACATAATGATTCAATAGACCAAGTCCTGGACAATGGACAGAACATTCCGAGGCAATTTTTTATCAGTCTGTTGTGCATCATGTCTGTGTATTCTCTCTAAACACGGTTTCCTTCTTCATGAAAAGTTCCAGTATAGAAATATCTATATAGCATCTCTCTATATTAGGTCACTATCCCGAGGATTGAGAAACTAGTAGCATATGCTAAACCCTTTATGAACCTTGCTGATCTTATCAATCTAGTCGATATTTTGTTCAGTGGGTATATCATAAATATTCATGAAGGGAAATCCTGATATCATGTGACATATTTTTTGTTTCAGATGAATGCATCATCAGCAAATTCTATTAACGACTGAATTCAATAGTATGTTAGACTAAAATAGGAGAATTAGCTGTACACATGCCAACAAGGCAACACATACTGGTAACGCGCACCGCTTGTAAGTGAAGGCGGATTGCGGTACCCGTTTTAGTACCACGTCCGCAATAGTTTGCAAACTATTGCAGTTATTGCAGTCGCCGATTCGCTGGTACGTTACACAAACTAGCACCGCAAGCCACGTTCATTCATAAATGTGTGTTACGAGTATTTTTGCATTTCCATATGGTCTTTCGTTATGAGAATGCAATCCTATCCAATATCCTATAATCCGATTTTTCGTGAAATCATCAAGACTACCGTGAAATTCCAAATAGAAAGTTATAGTTTCGTAGGTTGGCACGATTCCAAAATTCGAGAGTAACTTGAAAACTGTAGCTTAGAAAATTCTCACTTTAGAGTTACCATATAGAACAGATTTTCTCAACTCTAGATGGTTTTATGAAATCGATTTGTCAAGACTGACTGATCTAATCATAGGCCTTTGAATGTGTGCCCATCCATCCCACTACCACATATCCCCTACTATAATATATACATAATATATATATATAAGTTTTGTCACTCATTCTTCAGACATCTTCAAAACATTATTACACCATCCGTGACAAGCAACACAAACATTGGGTTTGGATGGGGTGTGTGGCACACAGAACAGATGTTCATATTTTCACATGGATGTGTACCTGTTATATTAAAGTAATACAATACAACCGATGTCATGCTTGGTGGTGTTCTGGCCATATTGCAATTAATATAGTGGTATCCGATCTGTCCTTCAAGAATTTGTCTTAACTTGTCAAATATATCGCTTGTTAGCTAACTATCTGAACTGCATATCTTCGCATCTTTGGTGAATTTACAATTTAATAAATTGTTTATGACATTCTCTATGACAGCAAGGGTTTCCAGTAAAATTAGTTTGAAAATATTCAACATCTTGACAGCACGAGTAACGGACAGACGGACTGCACGAGTAACAGATTGGAGAACTGCACGAGTAACGGACTGACGGACAGACTGGCAGACCAAACTACCCACACACCGACTGACTAACAACCTGACCAACTACGCGACTGCAGAACCTTCGGATCGACCGCATAAGTGACAGATCGGATAACTGTATGAGTGGTGGACTAACAGACTGCACGAGTGACGGAACGAATGACTACTGGACAGGCTGACAGACCAAACCTTCCACCGTCTGAACGATCAACTCAGTGCATGATGGATAGACCGACTGAGCGACCGACTGAGCGACCATCTGACTGACCGCCCGATCGACCGATTGACTGACTGACCGACAGACCGAGCAACCGACCGACCAACAGACCGACCAATCGAGTGACCGACTGCATGAGTGAGATATTAGAATACTGCATGAGTGCTGTACTGACGCACTACTTGAGTGACAAATCATAAGATTGCATAAGTGATGTACTGACGGACTACATGAGTAACAGATCGCAAGATTGCATAAGCGATGGACTGACGGACAGCCTGATAGACCAACCCACCCACCCACCGACTAACCACCACCCTGACGAACCGACTGCATACGTGACAGATTAGATGACTGCATGAGTCACATATCGGATGACTGCATGACGGAGAGACTGACGGACTGCATGATTGACAGATCGGACGACTGCATGAGTGACAGCTCAGATAACAGCATGAGTGATCGATCGGATGACTGCATGTGTGACAGACTTACGGAATACATGAGTAACAGATCAGATGACAGCATGAGTGACAGAGCGGATGACTTCATGCGTGACAGACTGACAGACCGCATGAATGACAGACGAACACACTGCATGAGTGACAGACTGACGCACTGCATGCGTGACATATCAGATCACGTGACATATTATATGACTGCATGAGTGACTGATCTGAAGCCGTATAAGTGGCAGTTTGCATGGGCGACAGATAGCTAACTTCGACGTCAGCTCCGATCCAAACGAAGCCCTAACCAAAATACTGATATTTATGGAATCATCAGCTACTAGCTACATAGGTGTTCTAAAAAACCCAGAAGTAGGTATATTGACGACCCTCTCGTAGTAAAACTGTCATCAGAATAGAAAGCGTTACGTCTGCGCATCTATCAAAGTGGCCAAAGTGAAGATCGCACCAAACTACACCAGGAACGCAATAATATTCTGCGCCACATTGGCGAACGCTTAAAAGATCTTGCTATCCAACAAGCAGACGCCCTAGCAGATGAAATCACGGCCACGGACTACGTTTATACAAAAAGACTACGTTTATACAATGCAACCTGCATATCCGTGATGATGTATAACTGTAACAGCCGGGAAGTTCCAAAGGCAGCTCTAGACAAACTTGACGCCTGCCACCGCAAACACCTACGCACCATCGCTGGACACCGATGGTCAGAGAGCATAATCTCCAACGATGCACTATACAGGATGTGTAATACGCCGCCGCTGTCTGTAAAAGTCGCCCAGCAAAGATGGTCCATGTTTGGCCATGTGCTAAGGATGCCAGCTGACACCAGCACAGAGAGCCTTGGAATTCGCCCTACTCGGAGCTAGCAAATACAGAGCCAGGAGAGGACACCATTGCATAAATCTGCTAATGTTGCTACGAGTTGACCTCATGAAAGCAGGATTAGGTACAATCAAGTCAAGAATTGACCTGAGGAAGCTAAGGATGTTGGCTGAGGACAAGACACAGTGGGCAAAAGGACTGATTGCAGCTGTAGGATGTTTCTACTACTACAGCCGCAGAATACAGTAATCATACATACATACAGATAGGAGGGCTGCGTGAGTGACAAATAGCACGACTGCATGAGTGGCTGATCAGATGACCGCATGCGTGATGGACTAACTGACCGACTGCCATACCAACTGCATGAGTGACAGATCAGATGACCCTCCTGCCGACTGCCCCATTGCTTGCATGACAGATCGGATGACAACATGCGTGACGGACTGATGAACCAAGCGACACCACGAGCGATCGACTGACCGACCGAACAACCAACTGACAGTATGAGTGACCAACTGCATGAGTGACAAATTGGGTGAGTGCATGTGTGACGGACTGATGAACGGCATGAGTGACAGATCTGAGGACTGCATGAGGGCGGACTGAAGGGCATGATTACAGACAAAACACCCACCCACTGACTGTTCAACACAGTGAGAAACCGACCAACACAACCAACATCTGTCACAGATCGGAGGACTGTATGACTGATTGACTTCCTGACTGCATGAGTGGCAGATCAGATGATTGCATGGGTGACGGCCTGATCGGCAGGCTGCCAAACTACGCCACCCACCCACCCACCGACAAATCCACTGCCCAACACACTTCCCGACCGACAGAGCGACCAACCGCCTGACTACGCGACAGCATGAGTGGCAGATCGGATGAGTGACAGAGTGACAGACTGCATGAGTGACAGATCGGATGACGGCATGAAAGACAGAGCAAATGGCTGCATGCGTGGCAGATCGAAAACTCCATGAGTGAAAGATTGGATGACTGCATAAGTGACAGAACGGATGAACTGCATGAGTGACAGACTGACGATCTGCATGAGTGACATTTCGGATGACTGCATGAGTGACAGGCTGTATGAGTGAGAGGTCAGCTGGCTCCATGACTGACAGACAGACTGGCAGAACGAATCACTCACCCATCAACTGAGCAAACCACTGAGCGGCCGACCAACTGGCTGTGAGGCGGACTGACTTATTGACGAATGAAGTTGTAAGACGCATGTATGCTTATCCTACACGCGAAACATGAACATAAAACCTATATCCCACATTTTCATATGCCCACTGCATAGAATATAGCTATGGAACTGGCGTGGATGTGTACAATATCAAGTAAAATCGCTGCAATCACCTGGAGCTAAAATAAGCCTATTACAATTGTGCCATAATAACAGCGTATTACAATTGTACCATAATAACAGCGGCACAATGTGACGAATTGGCACTGTGGGAAGGGGTGGGTGGCACTCCTGACGAGATTGTTGAATTGTCTTATTCAATATCAAGTTATCACCATGATGTTGATACATAAGAAGAAGCTAAAACACGCGAATATAAGAGGGAAAATATGTATAATAGCATTCTCATACTAGTCTCTGTCAGTTTCGATATGTTTATGTGCTTTGACATTACCCATAATTCATTGCTACTGGGAAGCCCTTCTTATTGAATGACTGTTCCACCATTTCACGATGCACAACATACACATTTAAAATAAAACTCGTCCACGTTGCGTAATTTGTATGCACAATTCAAGTTCAATGGTAGAGCGCTCGACATGGAAAATTAATTCATATTCCATTAGATTGCATAAAAATACGCTACACGCGTCTAGAACAGTGTACGTTTGCTATTATTTTTTATCTAAGACTAATTGGTATGACACAGTATCGTTAACATTTGGGGAGACAGACCCACACCAAATACAGGTTAGTGTGTTCACCCTGGACAGTGTCATGAAGACATCTCCTGCGCCTTGAAGGTTAAGGACTAAACGCATTGTGTTAATAGTTTTAAACTATTTTCTTTAATGGCAAAAATATGTTCAAGTCAAATTAGTTGTTTTAAGGCAAGGATTCAACGGCTTACCTGCTGATTTTGAATCGATATTCATTCAAGGAGATGGTGATACAACTATAACAATATGGACAGCTCTGATCATGTTGACAATTTCTAATGACATACCAAGGTAGAATATGCCAGATCATAGTAGATTTATATTATGAATAGTCACGCGTCTAACAATTAACAAACCAACTCCGCTATAGGCACTCCTTTAGCAAATCTGAAAACACAGTGCGTCACTTTTAACACCAAGAGACAAGAAAGTAGAGATCTGTTAATACTGTCTTGACTTGGATATTCGAAAACCATGTGGACTGGGAAGTGGCAAAGTAGGTCGATCTCTCAAACTATTTTCGAACTTTTCGACAATTTATTTTCACGTGTGATGATGCTTTTCAACCGTTGTATGTGTTGGAATCATGCCCTGTATCTGCCAGTGACTCATGACCCGAGAATATCCGTAATGGACACAGTGTAAGTAACCTCCCTGGTGGTACAGTAAAGCTCAGAAAATACTTAACATATTCTCAAAGCAAAATAAAATATACTATTGACTATTGTGGACTTAATTTGAGTGGAATCCATTGCTGCCGTAGGCGGCAATGACTTCCAATCACAGTACGTTCAAAATACTCAACAGAAAGATTTCCTACATCGTGTTCGAAATTGGGACTTAGTGACTCGCCTTATCCACGATTCTAGCTTGAGAATTGCTGACAATTGTGGCTGGCAATTGTTGCTTTTTTCTTTTTTTGTCGTTGTCATACGGCAAAAGCAAGAATTCTAAAAAAAGGTTCACACTTCTCAAGAGAGAATCATAAATAACGTTAGTTAGGAAGTTAGGATTACTGGGTGGGTGGCCGGGTGGACGCATGGATTGTTTGGACATATATGTTTGTAAATGTGCAAACCACCTGTCTTCCGCAACCACCTGTCATAATTTTTTCTTTTTTCAACAACCACACCAACTCATTGCAAAGAAGCAATTAGCAATTTGCAATGACTGAGTGAATAAATTAAACCAAATTCGGAAATGAAATTGTAGCTTTCACCCATTTGCCTATTCACTTGTTCAGACGTGTTGTCACCCACCTGGTGTCTGTCCATCAGTTTACAAATCTGTTCTCCCCTTAATCAAGTATTTGTTTAGGTGGATGGCAGAATGGACTAATGGATGGATTATTATGCTGGTCGCTGGACAGGTTAATGAGTGCGTGGCTAGTCGGACATATACGCTTACAAAGCTCAAACAACCGGTGTCTTACAACGACCTCTCTTTCGAAGGAATCTCACTAGACCAACAACATTCAATCAATCCACAATGGATCATCCTATGTCAGAAAGACCTGCTCAAAACTATTTGTTTATTCCTATTTTCGAACATATGGCAACGCCAACTTATTACAAAGAAGTAATCAACGCATTGTAATGACTGAGTGAACCGATTCTCCAAGATCAAAAACCGTATAACGTGTCAGAATTTGTTTTAATAATCTTTATTCAGGAAACCTGTCCCTTGTAGTACTCAAACAGCAAGTAAATTACTCTCAACCGCCATGATTAAACATATCTCGGCAGCATTTGATCTAATGACTCACCAAATATCCCTCATTGTTATTCTCACACCTTAATCACCTGAAACGAACCGGCGTACTAACCCATGCTACAGTTAGATAAGCCCAATATAATTAAGCAATCACGCCGTTTGTATTAGCTGTTTGACTTCAGTAGCGCCCAAAGCGCACATTTCTCTAAAGCAGATCTTCGGGTTTGGTTCGATCTTTTGTGAAGAGACTGAATTAATAGTTAATCAGTTATCACCATTGCAGTAATTCTCCTATAAATATGTAAGAGTTATCAGTTGCATGACGAAGACCATTACGTCGAAAGCGCTCCAGCAACTGACAGTCTTCTTCTTCTTCTTTTGGATCGCTGGTATCACACTTGGAGAGCCGTTCTCAAGATGAAATCTGTGGTTTTCTGCAATTCTTCCACATGCCCATTCAGCTTTTCAAGAAAAGAGTTTGACAAAGGCCAGATCTCTTCTCTCAGCAGCTGATACGTACTGCAACATTGAAGTATGTGCTCTGTGGTATGTTCTGCTTCTGCACAAGGACAAGCGGGCGATGTCGTAAGGTGGAACCGATGTACATGTGTTGGTTTAGTCTGTTGTGTCCGGTTCTGAGACGAAAAATGGTCACCTGCTCTGGCCTCGAGAGATGATGGTAGGCATCTTCTGAATGAGGTGTTCTATAGAGTGACTTGATGATAGTCTTCATCTCTGTATGGGTAACCATGTTTTCTGTCTGATTCTCCTCTGCACCCACCTTTGTCATCTTGTCTGCTTCCTTATTTCCTTGGACTCCACAGTGTGAAGGGATCCACTGCAATGCTATCCGAAAGCATTTGATGGTTTGTAGAGCTTCTTCAAATTGTGGCAGCTTACCTTTGGTGATAGCATCAAGGACGGAGCGGGCATCAGAGAAAAAGACAATCTGTGCAATAGGGTCTGCTGTTCTTCTGATGGTATTAGCTGCATGAACCAGTGCGTCGACTTCAACTCTGTAGTTTGTGCAGTGTTTGCCTGTCGGTATTGCAGCTGACTCATGCTGTCTGTTTGGATACTGTATGTGCAGTCCAGCACCTCCGCTCCTAATTGCATCTTTGGTTGATCCATCTGTGTAGATACTTATCCATGTCTCCTGAGGGTACATTTCTTCCAGCATGGCTAGGGTCAGGGCCTTCTTGCTCACATCACTGTGTTCATCTTTGGTTGTGAGATGAGGTACTGTGGTGCGAATAGCAATGCTCTCTAGTTTGTTTTCCCCGGGTGGAGGATCAAGTGTGTGGTTTGGGTCCAGCAACATTTCTTGATGTTTCCTTTGAAGTGCATGTGTCTCTTTCACAAAACTTGATCTTTTAAGTCTTCCTGATTGCCTGCTCTTCATCAGGTGGTTGTTGAACGATTTGAACTTTGCAGCTTGGATCAGGGCTTTGCATTCCCTTCCTTTGCCAAGTGGGGGATGCCTGCTGTCTGCTCCATTTTTTCTATTGGTGTTGATCTCATTCCACCAGTGATGATGCGCAGTGCCTGGTTTTGTCGAGGTTCTGTTGATGAGAGTTAGCTGCTGTCATCCATGGGCTGGATCCATACTCAGGGTGCAGTCGTATGGCATCTAGGTAGATGGTCTTGAGGATCCTTTCATTGGCACCCCCACCTTGTTCCTGCCAGCTTCCTCATGATGTTTAGCTTTCTTCTGGCCTTTGCCTCTGCGTTCTGTATGTGCTCCTTCCATATTAATCTTCTGTCATAGGTGACTCCCAGGTATGTCTGCTGGTCCTCATACGCGAGTGGGGTACCGCCCAGTGTTAGATTGCCAACCTTGGTGTTGGTGGACAGTGAGAATAGCATAGATTTTTCGATGAAGTACGAGGTCATCTGCATAGAGGGCTGCTTGGATGCCATTTGGCAGCTCTGCTACAATGTCATAATGAAGAGTATGAACAGAGCTGGTGATAATACTCCGCCTTGTGGCACCCCTTGTCCCAGCAATACATTCTGTCCAGATTGTCTATCCACCAGCATCCTAACTCTGCGATTGTGTAGGTATGACTTGGTCCATCGGAACATGTTGCCACTGATGCCTGTGCGCCGGAGCTTCACGATGAGGCCATCCTTCCATACCTTGTCAAATGCCTTCTGCAGATCGATAAAGGCAGCTAGCATCACCTTCTTGGCTAGAAAAGTGTCCTCTATTACCTGTGCAAGATGTGTTGTTTGATCTTCTGTGATCCTGTATCTTCTGAAGCCGGCCTGCTCTGAAACTATAATGTTCTCCGACTCCAGGTACCACTGCAACCCCTGGTTGACGATGCGCTCCATGGTTTACATATGCAGCGTGTAAAACTAATAGGACGGTTGCTCAGTACGTTCGTTTTGTTCTTCCCTTTTTCAGAATAGGGGTCATTCTGGCTTCCTTCTAGCACTGAGGAACCTCTCCATTGGTCCAACTGAGATTAAAGATGTCTAGCAACTTGGGGAGCGATGCATTACCAAGGTATTGGATCATTTCATTCGTAATGCCATCTGGCCCAGGATATTTCTTCTTCTTCAATTGGCGGATAGCCTTCTTCAGTTCTGCTAAACTAATGTCAACTTTCATTGCATCATGAGTGTTTGTGTCTGTTCTTTCCTTTTGCTCTTTTCTAACCTCTTTTTGACGCATTCGTGGTATAGAAATGTTGCTTTCTTTGGCATATGCCTTCGCAAAGGCATCTGCAGCCATCTTTCCTGTCAGTGTTTGTCCATCTTCCTCAAGAGTAATCCCCCCACGACACCCTCGTCATTCAGTGCTTTAGTCAGTCTCCATAGCTTTGTGGTGTCTATCTCTAAATTAAACCCTGCCGTCTTTTCCCTCCAGCTTCTTCTTTTGGCCTCCAGCTTGGTCTTTAGATACCTGGCTTTAGTTTGTTTTGGCGTGAAGTGGTTTTCATGACAGGGATTACCCTCTGCATCTTCTCTGGCCTTGTCCAGTTTATCATGTGCTGCTTGCAGTTCTGTTGTCCAGTAGGTGCGGTAGTTTTTCCTGAACCTTCGAGGAATCACTTCCTTGGCAGCCTTGAGGATACTTGAATTAAATTCCTTGACCACATTGTTGATGTTTCTCCATTCTACTGCTATATTGTGGGTATATATGCCGAACAGACTCCAATTTGCCTTTTTGTAGTTCCACCTTGGATGTTGAGGTGAACTTGTCGAAATACTTCCAGAAAGAGAGAGGAGGGCTGGGCGGTGGTCGGTTCCTCCTAACTGCGATCCGACCACTCTACTGAGGTTGCTGTGCATGTCTTCTGTACAAAATGCCAAGTCCGGCGTTGTTGCCGAGTGCCACTGGCACGAGTAGAAGGTAGGCTGATCTGTGGGATCGTTGACATGTAAAAGGCGCTTTTCATCTTGCCATGCTTCAATGTCTTCTCCTCGTTTATCAAGTGTTCTGAATCCCCAGCTCTGGGACTGGCTATTAAAGTCTCCCACAATGAGGAAGTGGCAGTCCGGGACCTGGATTGTGTCAAGTGAGAGATTCTTGTCATTAGGGCAGTAATAATTGACAATGTCAATCACAGAGTTGCTGGTTGTTGCAACTGACAGTGTAAGGTTTAATTGTATATATATATATATATATATATATATATATATATATATATATATATATATATATATATATATATAATAATAATAATAATAATAATAATAATAATAATAATAATAATCTGGTATTAATTGTTCTTATTTTTCTGTTTCTAAATTGTTTCAACACATATCGCGCTAGTTAATTTTTGGTATTTAACTTTTTTTAATCTTTCTGACTAAATTTGACATAAATCTGTAGAAATTTGATCACCTTCTAAAATGGCCTAGAATTCCAATAGCCCAGTGGGTAAAGGACGTAAATCTGGCAACCCAGCGTCCAACCTTTCATCAACCAAAAGTGCTCCTAACCAGTCTGTTCAGGCCTTTCAGCGATTGGTTCAGATGTACTTCCATGTGTTGCAATGCTTACATCACTATGGTCTTGTACGAGAGCATTTGGCATCAGACTCTCTCCCGAGATCCCTCAGCATGAAAATGGAAGAGCTGAACTCGTTTTTCTGCCCTGCCTTACGAGATGACGAATTTTTTTAATCGACCAGCATGATAAACCAAATGTGGGCTCATAGCTGCTTAGAAAAGCTAATCAAACATTATCAAAGCACATAGGACAAATTAAAGGCAGGGGTAAAGCTGACCGAATCTAATGTAATTCTTGATCTACACAGAGCCAAAGACATAGCATTGAAATGGGGTAGGACAAATTTTGGAAATAAATTGGCCACAACGGCACTCACAAATTTTTGGAAATTTTTGAAAGAAATAGCTAGTGATGAGCAAAATAGAGTGATGTCTGTACCAACACTGGCGGCCACACCGAATACAGGTTCCGGTTCACATTCAACAATGACTAAAACACGACAACGGTTACCAACCACCTTCACACCCTCGCCTACCACTTCCAAGTGGCCGAATCTGTATACATCACCATCACCAGCACCTGGTGTTGATGATGCAACAGAGTCACGGACGGCTCTCCCAAAGACCAATTCTCCTCCAGTGTGCCGTTCTCGGGTTATTACTCACTGTTCCCCCAATCTACCACCTAGCAACTCTTCCTCATCTCTTCCACTATCTTCTCCTCGCCACCTTTTGACTCGATCTTCTCCTCTTCCTCCTACTCCTCTCTCAATTCCGCCTCCTGCTCTTCCTCCTCAAGCTTTTTCTCTTCCTGCATCTCCTCTCTGAATCCAGCTTCTTGCTCCTCATACTCAATCTTCTCCTCTTGCATCTCCTCTCTCCATTCATCCTCCTGCTCTTCCTCCTACTCTTCATCTCTCTTCTCCTCACGCACCTTCTTCTGCCCCTCTTCCTCCGTCTCCGCCTCCTCTCCCTCCTAGGGAGAATAATAGCAACCTGTCTGATAGGAAGTTTGCTAAGTACCGTCATCAATCTCATAGCAAGCGCTTGTGGAGGATCCCCAGAATCACCAAAATGATTCTGATGATAGGGTCCTCTAATCTAGCCCGAATTGATTTGGACGTCCATCCTGACATCCAGGTTGAGTGCTATCCTGGTGCCACATTATCACATTTCAGAACAATGGCTATGCGACACCAGGATGGCCCTAGCCCGGAGAAGATCATCCTGAATATTGGCATCAACTCCAAAAATGAGCATCCAACCAAAGACTCAAGCCATTTACGGTTCATGGCTCGTGAATTTAAAAACACCTTCCCTAATGCGGAGTTGCGCTTTGCTGAGATTAACTTCTCTGATAGCTTGTCAGACAGGCAAAAGTACTGTCTCAAGCATATCAACGAATCAGCAAGGTCCAACTGCCACGTCGATAAGGTCATCCCCAAAATTTCTGATGCCAATTTTCATGTTGAGAAGGATAGAATCCATTGGACGAAGGAAACAGCTGATTGTATTTATAACCATTTGCTGACGGTACTTGGCTTAAACTAAATGTGGGTCAAGGCAATAGCTCTCCTAACATAGGATTAGGAACAGACCTTGTCAATTTAGCAGCTGACTATGATCTCTCACCATCTGAAAAATCAATTCTCGATCGTGCTCTTACTTTTGTGCCAACTCCAAAACCAAAAACAGGATTAGATTTGCTTTTAGACACAGGTCTTATTGAAGTAAAAAATAACCCATCATTTTCGAAATTTAAATGGAGAGTCAAAACCATTCACTGGAAAATCCAGTTGGGACCCTCCAGATAGGCTAGTTGATGACAATATTAAGGCGACCAGAAAAACGGTTGCTGGTATAGCCAGCTCATTGCCAGTTACAAACAATAAGCAAACCTTTAATTTTTCGAGCGACAGGCTATCAACAAATTACGTAGAAATCAGACTATTATTATAAAAGCAGCCGATAAAGGTTCAGCAACTGTGATTATGTCTCGAGAAAACTATATCCGCGAGGCTGAAAGGCAGTTAACTAACACCAGGCATTACAGAAAACTTGATAATTTAATATGGCCTCAAAACCGACAAAATTTCATTGAAATACTTAATTCATCGCATACAGATAAGTACATCGATAAGAAACAGCTAAAGTGTCTGCTAGGTGAGAATAATCCACAAAATCGGACATTTTATATCGTGCTTAAAATCCATAAACCTATCAACACCTGATTAGATCCATTGACACCATCTGGACGCCCCATCATTTCAGACTGTGACAGTGAGTCTTATGGCATTTCAGAATATATTGATTACTATTTAAGTCCCATTGCTAATAGACACACGAGCTTTCTCAAGCACACAAAACACTTTCTTTCAAAGTTATCCAAATTGACAGTTCCGAAAGATGCATATTTAGTCACATTAAACATAGATGCTATGTATACTAATATAGATATTGATGCTGGAGTCAATGCTATTAAGAATTCGTTTGTCAAATTTTCTGATCCAGATCGACCAGACACGGAAATTCTAAAATTATTAGAGCTAAGTCACGATCTATAAGGGTCCTCAATTTGATTCCTCTGGAAAATTAGAATATAAAGTATTCTTTAAGCCAAGAGACTCACTTCAGCTGCTTCACAAAAAATCATTCCATCCTCCACACACATTTAAAGGTCTGACCAAATCGCAAATCATAAGATTCTTTCGAAACTCTAGCAACAGGCAAAATCTGAATGGTGCATGCTCTACTCTATTTGATGCTTTGAAAGCACGAGGCTATTCAGCCCGTTTTCTTCGAAAAATTAAAGCAGTCACCATCAATGAGCTTGAAAATCTAAAACCTCATAGCGGACCCGAGTTTGAACCTGTCCAAATTAAACACAATAAACCAATCATGTGCGATGGATCAGTTTCTAAATGCGACAAAAATAGATGCAAAGTAAACAACTATATTGTAAACCAACAAACATTCCTGAGTTTTCAAACTAAAAATGAATATTATATCCGAACAAATATGCATTGTGATTCTAAGAATGTAGTCTATTTGATCAATTGTGCCCTTTGCCAGAAACAGCACGTTGGTGAAACAAAAAATGCATTTAGAGTGCGTGCTATACGCCACGTTTCTGATATTAACACCTCAGCAGATACGCCAATTGCTCAACATTTCCAACTTCCTGATCATTCGGCTGAGCATCATTTTGAAATCATGCCAATCAAACAGATTCCGACCTTCGATAGTGAAGAAGAAACGAGTTCGTTTCGCAAAATACGAGAAGGCCATTGGATTAGAACACTCCAAACAAAAGGACCATTTGGAATAAATGTAGATTCAGGAATATCACAAAAGAACACACTCATCCCATTTCAACTCGTATACAATAGACGTAATGTTGAATTAGCGAAAACCATGAAAGACGAATATTCACAGTTGCAATCTAAAGTAAAGGAACCGATCAAAGCACGACCAGTAATAGCTTACAATAGAAATCCAAACCTGAAAGATTTGCTAGAAAGATCAAAGTTAGACCTCATAGTTCCTGATAACAATGACAAGGTTTCATCCCTCCCTACCTATTCTTAAATAAATCTAATCCCAACCAAAATCAATGGTGGGGCAACAGGAAATCATATCCATAAGACATCCTTTAGTGTTATTGTGTGCATTCGTACATGTATTACTGTGTACATGTATTATTGCATTCGTTCAGATGTGTGTGCGTGTGTGTGCGCGCGCGCGTGCGTGCGTTGGTGCGCGCGTGCGTGCGTGCGTGCGTGCGTGCGTGCGTGCGTGTGTGTGTATGTGTGTGTACATTCGTGTGCGCGATTTCTCTATAATGTAGGATAAATCCCAGCCTTTACCTGTTAAAGCGACCTACTGATTAGTTCACTTTACCCCAACTAATCTCAAGGGCGGTGGGGTGGGGGGAAGGGTGGGGCACTCTAAGTAAATCTAAGCTGGGTCTCGATAGGACAAATTTAGGTAAAGAAATTTATAATTAAATTCCTGTGCTAATTCGGGTTTTTTCCAATGTAAAGAGGGACGGGCGGACGGACGGACGGGCGGACAGACGAACGGACGAACGGACGGACGGACGGGCGGACGGACGGACGGACGGACAGACGGACGGCCGGACATACAGACAGACAGACCCTTTTGCCTCACAATGATAAGTATTGGTAGCAATAATTGACAGCAGAAAGTTCGCTCTTATGAGTAGTACGCATGAGAAGCGATTTCCATGGCAACGGTAATGTCGTGATTTTCCATCACAAAATATTGATTTCTTGGCTGTTAAAAATAGCTGTACCCTTGTTGTGCACAAATGAAAGCCTTGATCAAACATTGTGTCTGACTAATTTACATGCTAATTAATATACAGTCCTTCTGGGCCAGAAATGTGTAGATGTGTGCTTAATAACTCTTTGAATCACAAAGGCAAACTTCCACTGTAACATATTTAAGCTAATTTCGGCAGCAGCATGTTCCAGTTAAATTAGTTTCACTATCACGCAAAGGCGTATCTGTATGGGTGCTTTGAAATTGAGATTCGACAGAGAGTCCAGATTTCAAGTTTCAACATGTTAATAAAATAATAACTGACTATTTTATTACTACATCTGTGTAAATGTAATGACATACAAAGATGGAATATGGTAGAGTGTAATAGATTACTATTTACATATAAAATATATAGAGCCATTAGGCTAGGGACTCTGCAATGATAATCCAGGTAGCCATTCAAAGACAGAATTCAACGCTTTCAACCTCAATACACCGGATAGAATAATTCAATACAAATTTTATGCAATTCTTACTATTATATATCTCAAATTATTTTCAAAATATTCACCAATGTACCTATATGCATGCCTGCCATGCTGTCAAGCTTCTGCGTTCCCAGGATTTAAATGGTTAGCGTTTTACGTGGAAAGGATATCATATAATATACGTCACACGGTGAATAGCCATGGCTGGTCTGTAAAATGAGGCCAATTTGAGTTTTCACAAGGGATTACTGCGTTGTCATCAATGAACGTTGATTTCCGTGAAAGATGGTATTTCTCTGCGATGGAAGTCAGAGGTCTGTTTGCTCCCCCACATGTATTCTTTGTAGCGCTACGCCTGACGTCACGTGGCTTACTGGGTTAATTGATCGTCACCATCTATGTTAACTACATTGGCCATATAGAATTACCGCAATGTACTCCGTAAATGTGATCATAAATAGTGGAGTATATATCACTATTGCTCTATGCTCCATTGCAGGTGCTAGCGGCTTAGGCTTTGAGAGCCAAAACAACATTACTGTATAATAAATAAGTTTAGTAGCGAACTGTAAATACAGGACCACCTCACGGGTACCCCACGTTACTGGGTTGGTACTGGACCAATACTTGTTCAACGCTGTCAGTATTGGCCTGGTAGCAGCCCACTACCCTGTGTTATCAGGGATCCGTCTCACGCGTGCAAGTTAATGATAAAATATAGTGCTTTCACATGTGCTCTTAATCCAGCCGGATCACGGAATTCAGTGCACTGCAATAATTAAAGTATCTATACACCTGTGCAAAAGTTAAGCACCAGCAAACCAATAGAACATAGAAACATGATGGTACAACTAGGCTGCCAAACTTGTTGTCCCCGCGTTAGCTGACATAATTCCAAGTACGAAATGCACATGCATGCATGACTTCACGCCGATTGATGTCCGTGCGTGGCGGGAAACAGCACACGTGTTCAGTTATGTAAAAGTCCAGTTTGAGGTGTAGAACATTACATACAGATTGAGGCGACAAGATTAGGAATTTTGAGCCCTGACATGAACCCTATTGAGCATATCTGGGACATTCTGGGAAACATGGTGAGAAGGAGGGATCCTCCTGTGCAGAACCTACAGGAATTAACAGACGCACTCCATCTTGAATGGCAACGAATACCACAATGGCGTATCAGTCGGTTGGTGACCAGCATGAGACGTCGTGTCAAGGCCGTCATCCAGGCACAAGGTGGATATACCCGGTATTAATAATGACAGTCTCAAACTCGTGCACAGATGTTAAACTTCGTTTTCAGACACCATTAATGACAATCTAGCCACGTGTGTCAACTGTAGGGCAATAGTTGTCAGTTGTGTCAACGTAACCATATTCAGGCCTCGTTTTCAAGTTCAAACAAAAACATACAGTGTTTCCCCACCATCATAATCAGCATTCCTCTAGTTGCATTATTACCTCTTGCACTAAGATGGATGGGTACATAAATGTTTATGCTATTGCTTTCTTCATAGCACATGAATATACCCTCGCATGTGCGTAAAAATAGGGTGGTGCTTAACTTTTGCACAGGTGTATATATATTGTACTATGTGAAAACAGTTGTAGTTGTTTGGACTGCGGACTTAAATCTGGTAGAACAGAGTGACGCAAAGTGAATTTATCGGCGTAAACGTTGTCTTTTACCAATGACACCACAGGCACGGAATTAGAAAAACAAGCAACCTACACTCGTGGCATTGCATGTTCAAAAGCAACCAGTTTCAGTTTCAGTTTCAGTTTATATCACACCCAGCTGACAAAGTAACATATGGGGAACAATGTTTTACATGATTTACACGTTATGGCCGCCAGACATTATGATAATTAGCATCATCTAGGTCATAATTCATCAATTGCATTATTGTCACTTGTATTAGCAGTATCATTCATCTGCCTTGACATTGGCACTACTTAATCCTTTCATGACGAGGCCGGTCGTAACCGACCTCCGCAGTGGTATCGAGGAGTGTCTATTTGTTGGTCAGGAGAAAACGATCGCCAAAAATCCATCACCTAAATGACTGCCTCCATGTCCGAACCAGACATTCCAGTGGTAGATTTCTCAACAATCGTCCCCGCAGGTCCGTAAACGGACACTCGATGTGCACAGATGTTGCTTCTTCACCACACATTTAGACATTAAAAATGATAATGATCATATTTAACAAGCCACGTCGTCGTCGCCGTCGTCGTCGTCTTGATTTGTGTTCTCTTACATTTGGGTACTTACTTATTTGTATGCGTGATATTGTGTCGGTACTATGTATAGGGTTCGTCAACACTGGAACTGTTCATTAATCATGCCAATCATGTGGCATTGTTTTATTAGCAGATTTTTGTTTTTGGTTGAGAATAGTTTAAAAGATTTAAAGAAGTTTGGTCTATTACAGTAATATTTAGGTAGGATTTCTAGTCGTTAATCTTTAAAAAGTTCGCAAATATATATGTAATGGAATTCGTCTCCCATTTCGTTATCACTGCAAAGAGGACAAATACCTTCTTCTCTGGCGATTCTTTCCCATTGTCCCTTTTCTATCGGAAGTTGATGATTACTTGTCCTAAACCTTGAAAATAAAATTATGTTGCGATCATTTAACTTTATAAGATAGTCTTCCCGTTCACAATTTGGCTTAAAACAGTTTTATATTTTCCCCTTCCAGGAGTCGCTCATCTGTGTTTGCCATGTTTGGATATATTGGTCTTCAAGGCTTGTCGTTATTCCTATTTTCATTTCATTCAAGTTGTTTATTACTTGATTTGTCCAGAGGTAACTGATTGCTGTAAGGGTGGAATGATGAATCTATGTCTAGCTGTTCCCCGCCAATTTCAGCTAGGTGCCGCCCACTTTCTACGAGTGTTGGAATTAGGGATTATCATAAGGCTCCTTCTGAAGGTATATTCTAAAGAAGATTACAACCCGCGACACAGAAACTCCAATCATTCATAGTTTTGAGTTCATGGGACACTCTAACCTTAGCATGGATTAGAAATACTTGATGTGAACGCCAAAATCTGCTTTAGATCCCCTATGTGTCAGCTTGTGATTTCTAAATTTCATGGTGCGGGGTCCCTGGAACCTCCGAAGTGTAGATGCCATGGGAAACACGTGTTGGAATCGATTCATATATACTTTCAATCTGGAATTCCCAGAATCCCAATTTCAAGGTGAACCATCCAATTATTTTCTAAAAATTCAACAAAAATCTTATTAAATTATCAGGTCAACAAAGAATACAAGTTGTGCACTATTTACGGAATACTTGATGTGCATGACGGAGCTACTTATGTTTTATGGCGTGTGTAATGATTGCTAAGTCAACTAATATGCGACGTAATTGATTAAAACATTAGATACTTGACTGCAGATCGGATCCCTCAATTGTGCGTGCAGAGATTGGCCACAGTGTGCGGGTGACTTTAAGGGGGTAGAGAATAAACGCGTCCGTTGAGCCGAGGGGGGGGGGGGGCGGGTGCAAATGCCCCCGCTCCCCCTATTATATATAATCCAGTACTGCCGCGCACCCAACCACTTTGCTCCACGGTCTCGTGAGCGAGAGATATTTGAAATCAATATTTTTCCGTCGTTTGTAGGTCGCCATGTTGGGATTAACCTATGGCAGCAACAGCGCCCAGTCAAATTAGTTTCAAAATATTCAACAGGATATTTATTAAATAGTCTGTCCTCAACTATGCGTTCGTGACGTACTTATCTACGTCATTCACGACGTCATAATGACGTCATTGATTGTTATGTCATTCTAAATGTCACGTAGTTGATTATGACGTAATATGAGGGATGGATACAGTGGCAATGCCTATTACGTTTCGATAATTGTGTTAGACAAGTGTTCAAATGGGGTCTTCAAAAGATTGATGGATTTTTGGTACATCAAAGGAAAACTGGTCGATGGCAGCTGTCAAACAAACGTTAATTATGAAATTTATGAAGCCATTTAGAGGATTTATTATCATAATGTGTATTACGTGTGGGAGTAATTAACAGCGATCTTGCTATTTAAGCATGGCAAACTCAAGGCTTAAGGCAGAGCTCATCGGGAGCCCTTCTGATGACGAATTCTACAAAACCATTGGAGGACTGAAGACAGGATTGGGCTTATTCGCGGTTCTCCTGAATCAAGGAGGAAGAAATGATCGCCACCCCCTCTCACGACAGACCCGAGAAAGTTTGTCATGTCGCATAGGGGTCAGAAGAACGGATTCAGGACGAGAACATTTAGTGAGTGTAACATTACCACCCACACCGAATCACTCACGCTCAAAAGGATAATGGTGTCACCCTATCTCTGTACTACATTGTAGCATGTTTACTATCGTACTAGCTTGAGGTACCTCTGAAACGTCTCTGACATTTTCCGGGCCCAGAACTAGTATAGGGCGTGGTGCCACAACCAACACAACCACTCCCGCCCTAATGGGTGGTGAACTCGTCCGTTTTCTATAGCATCTCAACACTGCATAAAATGTGGCAAACGGTTTGAATGTCCAGTGAAATGACTCAAAAATATGATATACATGTACATATAGGATTAATAGCTATAGCCTAATAACTTACTTATCGAATTCTATCAGCCGCATAACGTGGAGAAATAAGCGTGGACTGGGAAGTAGGCTAGTCGACCTGCCCCGTATTCCGTTTAGAATACAGCCGCATTCGTCACACACTGTTTAATACAGAAGAGTAACATTAGACCGTATTCCCCACCACCAGCGAATAGAAGCTGTGCTAACGAAACTCGGAAACCGCCATACAGTTCTGAAAACTTGGACAAATTACGTGTGCTAAAAGTCGAACGTATGCATCCCCATCGCCCACCCCACCACCCTCAACCCTACCGCAAACCTCACCCCACCCCACAACCCCCAACCCAACCGCACATACGCGAAACCAGGTAACATAGATGTTGAACCCAGTAACTACATAACGTACGGATTGTATGCATGCGTGCGTGTGTGTTAAGAACACTGTTCTAGGTTTGAACTCAAACAATCTACCCCATTCGTAACAGCAAACATTCATAGGTGGCGTAAAGTGCCACAATAGAGTGGTCAATTTGCCATACAAGCCTGCATGACTTATTTTTATGAATTGTCAAGCCGCCATATGATAAATAAACAATACCAAGTGCTTTAACTCTTTCAAAGCGAACGCGCACCTCCTAGTGCCCTTCTAACGTGTTGATTAATTAACTACTTGCTGCACCCAGATAGTAACGATTTGTCCCAGCAGATAACTTGACTGGAAAATTACAGATTGTAAATCTGATCTGGCCGCGAATAGTAACAACATTTTACGGCAAATCACTTGACTGAATAATTGAAGGGTGAAAATCGGATTAGGTCACGGTTAGCAACACGTTTTACCTCAGGTTAGAGTTAAGCTAACTATAGTTGGCCAGAAAGAAGGCATACCACAAGAATCTGCATACGTGGTTAATTATACAACATTGACCATTTGTCAATTACACCGGGCAACTTACCTGGTGTTAGGCGTAGCGAAAACTCCTTCTGAATAAAAGACATTACGTTGCCAGCCAAGCAACTTAAGTCCACTAAATTGGAAGTATATAGCCTGCCGTCAAGCAACTTCAGTCAGCCTGCAACTAAGCAAATCGTAAATAGATAGCCTATCGGCAATCAATTTCATTCTGCCAGCAGCCATAGAAATGGGCTGCTGTCATCCAAGTTGAGTCAGCCTGCTAACCAATGAACTTCAGTCAGCCTGCAACCAAGCAAATTGGAAGGAGTTAGCCTGCCAACCAAACAACTTCAGTCAGCCTGCATCCAAGAAAATTGGAAGGAGATAGTCTACCGGCAATCAACTTCAGCCAGCCTCCAACCAAGCAAGTCACAAATTGATAGTTTACCGGCAAGCAATTCCCTTCAATCAACACCCAGGCTAATGGACAGGAGATAGCCTGCCATCAACCAACTTCAGTCAGCATGTGATCAAGCAAGTAGCAGATACATTGTATATAGCCTACTGGCAACAAATTTCATTCAGCCAACCGCCAAGCAAAAGTAAAGGAGATGGCCGGCCGTCATCAGAGTTCAGTTAGCCTTCCAACTAACCAACCTCAGTCAGCCTGCAACCAAACAAATTGGAAGGAGCTAGTCTGCCAACCAACTGACTTCAGTTAGACTGCAACCAAGAAAATTGGAAAGAGAGATCATGCCGTCAACCAACTTCAGTCAGCCTGACAACCAAGCAAATGCAGTTAGCCTGCAACCAAGCAAGTTGCAAATAGCTATCCTACTGGCAAGCAATTTCATTCAGCCAGCATGCAAGAAAATTGGAAGGAGATAACCTGCCAACCAACCAACTTCTATTAACTTTGTTCAGCCAGACAATAAGCAAGCAAACTTCCGTCAACTAGGGTCAGCCAGACAACAACAAAGCAAATTACCATTCAACTTTGTTCAGCCAGCCAACAACCAAGCAGATTGTTCAGTGAGCTTGCACTCAAGCAAATTGTAGATAAATAGCCCACAGCTAAGCAACCTCAACCAAACTGAAAGCAACTGGACTTAGTACCAATTAGGGTAATAGTAACTAAACTTGGCTTCGACCAGACTTGAAGCATGCAGACTTAGTGCCATCCAAGGAGATCAAGCTAGAACTACATCCGGCTAAGGCGTGATACCGATCCTGGCACACGCATACTTAATATTTTTATAGATATAAATATTTAAAAAATCATATATCTAGTTAATCGCTATATCCAATCAATTACGTGTGTGATTTTAATTAATACATACATCTGTTAGAATATTGACCTTATCATAGTGTTGCTTATTTATTTTGTCTATAGAATACCCCCTGCCTGATAGTGTTAGACCATACCCAACTTGGTATGGCGATCCACTGGCCCTGCTATTCTACCCAACTTATTATCGGTGAGTTAGTTCAGTACTGTTGTCTATATGTACCAACTTAACCTTTTAAGGTGAGACGTTATGCCTGGGGGTTACAATAATAATATGGCATAATTAGGTATACCGGTTCTCAAACGGATACAGACAACTTGCAGGCTTGTCCACTGCTGAGGCGCCAACACTCGAAGATTCGATAAGTGGGCCAGAGGTAACTGTGTTGAAAAGTTGTTAAAGATTCACCGACCCATGAAATTTGTAGCGAATGAGCAGTCCGCAAGCCATACACTACCAGACACATTAGGAAAGTTGTCGGATCCTCATGATCTGGCTGCTGGCAGTACATAATACCAAGACACGGCATCGATGCCTAGTTCGGTCACGTCACATTATTTAAGCCCTCCTGTGTTGTGTCCATACACTCCTCGCCCGTGCCTGTTAGCAGAATAGAGAATCCTTGTGTGTAAACAACCGTGGTGACGTTCTGATATCTTGCATGTTTAATGTTTTTGTCTAAAGGTTTGCTGACTGCAATATGGCGCATGTGCTTAGCACAAACCGAGACACGAGAAGCATCCGATCATGGTATAGTTGGCGAGAAGGTGTGCGAAGCCAATTAGACACCTTCTCATTCTCATTGGACTTAGAAGCATAGGATTCTGGAACAACGTTGTTACTTGCAATTATACCAGTCGTTCATGATTAGTTTGGGTAAATGGATAACCGTGAAATTACCGCAGATCGACTAAGATTTGATTGCAGAAAATATAGCATCCTATTTCAGAGAAGAATCTAGGTGGATCCCTAAATATGACGTACTATTACGGAAGGGATTGCCAAAGATCTACCGCAGCATATAGTGTGAGGGCGTATGTCATTCAGCATGCACCTCATGTTAAATCTTCACACAATAAAAATTCATGTTCTTTGGGACGCCTAGTATTCTAAAAGTGTTGGTGTCAAATTTAGTTTTCATTTTCAAGGTCACACAAGGGGCAAACAAAGGTCACGGCATGAAATGTCGAGATGGTGCTAAAACGTTCCCAAAATCCATGAGAATCTGTATTTTGACAACACTTCTTTTTGTTTTTGCAGACAGTGATACAGAATATACAAATATATTGTTTACTCACATGGGCGGGTTTATATAATGGTGGTTTGTCTGTCGTCCGTCCGTCTGTTGTCTGTTTACCAACAATTGTGACACATGTTGCCATTTATTGATGGAATAAAACCAGATTTGGCAGATGTGTTCTTTTCGGTATCCAGTAGAGGAAAGCTATGAACATTGTTAGATTTTCAAAGTATTGAAACCTATCGGGAAAATACATAAACATACACTGAATTTGTTGTCTGATGATATTTGGGTTTAAAACATAGTAGTTACATAATAATGTAAAGCTGTTATAGTGGCAAACCAATTCTAAGAGTTCCAATGAACAGATACCAGCTATAACAGCCATAACAAACTTCGATAACAACCAGATACTAAGAAAAGGCATATGTGCTATGACTAACTACAATCTGTGTATAAACTTCCAGCAAGTAACTAAAGAACGGTTAATGTCAACTCCACAGACAGATTCTTTCAGGAATATCTAACATATGTCAGGGAACATGGATCCTATGGTGATAAAGATTATCAATCAATTAGTAATAGAGATGGAATAGATGCGTATATCCGTGGGCTTCAAGACAATGAGACAAGGCGGCATATACCATGTTATCATGTAACAAGCACAGAAAAGGCAAAGCATGCCGCTGACACTTTCAAGATTAGTTACAGTGCTTAAAGAGGCCCAAAAAGACAAGTGCACACGTAGCTGGTGCAGAAAGGAATACGGTGGTGTCATTAAATATGGATCAGCATGAACGTACACAAGGGCTCCCAGGACTTATGCCTTGTTTGCACGATAACTATATTCTACAGATACGAGATTTGTATACAGTTTTCTGCACAATACGAGCAATTGAATCCTGTATTGACAGTAGTGGTATTGATGATTCATTGATTGAGGCAGGGTTGTACGGCCCATTTACTGTACGTCAAATAATTGAAGGAAGACATATAAACTTCCCAGGATCTTACCATAGCTACGTGGAATGTACGTGGTCTGACTGCAACACCAACGAGGCAAATCTTAGGTGCAGACTGTGAACACTACAAAATCGATATCACATGTATTCAAGAGAGTAAAGTAGCTAAAACGCAGAGCAGTAACTTCAGACAGGCCATAAGCTAGTACTCATGGAGCAAAAACAGGCCACTTATCGTGGATTAGGCTTCGTACTCGAACCAAGTGTGTTGGACGATGCCATTAGTTTTGGATACGTCAGTGATCGCGTTGCATTTCTCGATTTGGCTATACCAACGTGAAAGCGCACCACCATTAAATGTCGAATAGTCAATGCATATGGGCCAACTACCGAAAGGGCCAAAGTGAATCCAGCCATATTAGATCCCTGCTATGCAGAACTGATCTCCGCCATTAAAATCCGAGCTAGATGGCAACTGTTCATGTGTGCCGATTTCAACTCCAAGCTGGATAAAGTCGGCATTGCGGACAAAAGTTCAGGACTTGACTCATGCTTGGGATCGTATGGAGAGGGCAGACGCATCAACAATGGAGGTGCACTGGTGGCATTCCTTAGTTCCAATGGCATATTTGCCATAAATACGGCTTTCAAACACCAATGCCGCCACCGGACAACATAGACTGGACACATTGCTGATCGCAAAGCCCCAAAAGGGTCTAAGGCTACAAAATGTGTGTCAACCAAATAGATTCCATACTATGCAAGACAGCAGCAAAACCCCTACTTCGGGATGCTCGTTCCTATGGAGGCACAGACCTCAATTCTGACCATAAGCCAGCCATTACACGCCTCCATATGAAACAGCTCTACCTAATATATAAGCGACATACCAGGCAAGAGGGTAGAGTCACCTACAACTTACCCAAGCTCATCAGCGACAACGACACTCACATGTCATACACAAAGGCCCTCGGGGAGCAAATAGCTAACATCGACGTCATCTCCGATCCAAAAGAAAGCCCTAACCAAAATACTGATATCTATGGAATCATCAGTTACTAGCACCACAGGTGTTCTAAAAAACAACAGAACTCGGTATACTGACGACCCTCTCGTAGTAAACCTGTCAGCAGAACAGAAAGCGTTACGTCTGTGCATCTATCAAAGTGTCCAAAGTGAAGATTGCACCAAACTATACCAGGAACGCAATAACATTCTGCGACACATTAGTGAATGCTTAAATGATCTTGCTATCCAACAAGCAGACGCCCAAGCAGATGAAATCACTGCCACGGATGACTGCCGCAACATGTTTCGGCAGCCCGAGCCCTGAGAGTTGCTGACTGCACAGCACCACTAACTGTACACAACTCTGAAGGACACTTTATCGTGACTGACTGGGGAAAAGCCGAGGCAATTCGTGAATGGTTCATGGAGCAGTTCACTGACCACGATGATGAGCCCTTGCACCCATTCTCAGGAGACCCCTGGCCATTACTAACACCAATCAATACAGCAGGGGTTGAGAAGGCATTTAAAGCCCTGAAAAATGGACATGCATCTGGACCTGATGGCATGAGCAATGAACTATTCAAATAAGCAAGCGATATTATCACAAAACAGATCACGCACATAATCAATTCAGCTTGTATGCACCACTTTCCCATCGACGCTGTAGGCCAAGGCATCCTTATCGCGCTACCCAGACCCAAGAAGCCACCTGCCCCACCCCACCCACAGCCAATCTGCGGCCCATTGTGCTCCTTAACAGCATACGGAAAATCCTATCCAATGTTACTCTATGCCGCATCCGAAACAAGATCGACGACTTTACCGATCATGTCAAAGTGGCTTCAAACATGGACGCAGCTGCGCAGACATTGTATGGGCTCAACGCATGCTTGTGTCGGTAGTCATGTTCAAACACTGGTATTTCCACAACATGGGCATTGACATGTCACGAGCCTTCGACACCATTAAACGCTAAAAAATCCTAGATGTACTACGCCAGGCCAGTTGCAATGAAGATGAGCTACGACTAGTGAGACTACTGCTTGCAGACACCAAGCTGAGAGTACGAGTCCAGTCAGTGAAGTCTGTAGAGTTTGAGACATCAATCGGCTCCCCACAGGGATATGGTCTATCCCATGTGCTCTTCACCTGTTACCTGGCTGCTGCATTGAAATCCGTGCGGGAAAACTCCACAAGACCAACTCCCCCAATCGCCACCCCCCACCCCCTTGTCAATACTGGGCATGCCGCTAGAGATGGAATATGCCGACGATGTGGACTTTATAGATGAGGAAAATAAACCCCATTGGCGAACATCTCCCAATAAGTGCAAGCAAACTAAAAATTGAGAATCTCTTTATGAATGAATCCAAAACAGAGTTCACCCATATATACCTATTTACAAAGCATGAAACTAAAGAAAATGACGATCCACTCCGTGGCGGCGTACCATGGAGGAAAAGTAAAATCCTGGGCTCACTGCTTTGCAGTACTGCTGACATTGCTGCACGCTGCATCATGGGGAACATAGCTTTCCAGTCCTTCTGGAAGCTATGGATTCGTAGATCAAAATGCGCTTGGTAAAAAGACTACGTTTATACAATGCAACCTGCGTATCTATGATGATGTATAACTATAACAGCTGGGAAGCTCCAAAGGCAGCTCTAGATAAACTTGACGCCTGCCACCGCAAACACCTACGCATCATCACTGGACACCGATGGCCAGAGAGCATAATTTCCAACGATGCATTATACAAGATGTGTAATACGCCGCAGCTGTCTGTAAAAGTCGCCTAGCAAAGATGGTCCATGTGTGGCCATGTGTTAAGGATGCCAGAAGACACACCAGCACAGAGAGCCTTGGAACTCGCCCTACTCGGAGCCAGCAAATACAGAGCCAGGAGAGGACGTCATTGCATGTATCTGCTAAGCGTGCTACGAGGTGACCTCAAGAAAGCAGGATTAGGTACACTCAAGTCAAGACTGGACCTGAGGAAGCTAAGGATGTTGGCTGAGGACAAGATATAGTGGGAAAAAGCGAAAAAGGACTGATTGCAGATGTAGGATGGTCCTACTACTACAGTCACAGAATACAGTAATCATACATAAATAACCTTGAGAGTGAAAAGAAAAATTGATACCAAAGCTTTTTTAATAATATATACCCTATCGAACATGATTTTAAATAGTTTGAAAATTTAACACGACCTGCATGCATGGCCGTTATTTTGAACACACGCCCTCACACTAATATCATCAGAGTCAGTAATTAAGAAAGTGACATCTCCATGATGGCCTGAGTGACCGTGATCCGGACAACATGGCAAAAATGGATTGACGCGAGAGCGCCTTAACCATGTGCAGTGTCAATATCAAAGTAGACCATGAGCTACCTTGCCCTATTATACACTACCAATCTCTCGCTCACCCCTTACATCCTTTTAAATGCATCACAGTGTGTTTTACTAAACATGCCACGCCACGCCACGCCACGCCACGCCACGCCACGCCACGCCACGCCACGCCACGCCACGCCACGCCACGCCACGCCACGCCACGCCACGCCACGCCACGCCACGCCACGCCACGCCACGCCACGCCACGCCACGCCACGCCACGCCACGCCACGCCACGCCACGCCACGCCACGCCACGCCACGCCACGCCACGCCACGCCACGCCACGCAACATCATGTCAGGCCATGCTATGATGCGTCATATCCCGCCACAACATTCAACGAGGCCAGGCCAGGCCAGATCACGCCACGCCACGCCACGCCACGCCGCGCCACGCCACGCCACGCCACGCCACGCCACGCCACGCCACGCCACGCCACGCCACGCCACGCCACGCCACGCCACGCCACGCCACGCCACGCCACGCCACGCCACGCCACGCCACGCCACGCCACGCCAGATCATGTTACGCCATGCTACGATACGGCATATCCCGCCACAACATTCAACGCAGCGCCATGCGATACCACACCGTGCTATGTTACGTAACCTGACAGAAATGAAACCGAAACTGACACACCGTGACAATGGACGACCCAATGCGATGTGATGCGATGATATGCAATGCGATGCGAAACAGTACGGTACGGTCCAGCGTTAAGCTGTGGGGCACGAGGCAGTGCGATGCGAGGCGAATAGTAGAGAATGTCCATATCATCGCCTAAAGCGCGTATTATCACGCTCTACGAAATCTTGTCTTGAATTTCTGCTTGAGTGATCATCGACGCGCATGGTCCACGCATAAACGGGCAGGTCATTTTAATTTTCTTTGATTTTTGGCTTTTCAAAGTATCTACGATCCATCAGTAAATACCTATTACCACAGTAAGTTCTCCCAATCCTGTACTCAATGCCACTTCAGAAGGGGTGGGATTGGTGTCTATCGCAGATGCTCTTGTGAGACGGTACAGTACTCACAACAACTAACCATCGCTACGCTCGTAAATGGATACATGTTCTTTGGCGCTTACCACCCGGTTCACTCACCACGTTTCTGCTTGAAGCCAACACCAACATATTTCTGGGAACCGATGAAATCAAGAATCTGTTTAATTTTGAAACCGATGACAGCAAGTTTCTGAAAATAGTTTACACCACTAGAGTGATCAATTTCTATGATGATGATGATGATGATGATGATGATGATGCGGCTGCCTTCATCGTGTAAGTTTTTATTTTTAGCATTATACCATATAGCTGGGTACGAAAACAAACTCCTTGTCAAACCTTTAAATATTAGCACGCACCGTGATGCAACGCAGTGGGTGGAAAGTTATGAAATTTTATTGGTAAAGATTTGGGCAGCTGCTGAACTGTCTCTCTTTGATCGATATAATACTAATACATATTTACCCACATATAAGATTCCATAAATATTGTAGTGAATAATCACCATCGCCCTGTAATGGTAGTATGGTATTGCGTTCTGTTATGTCTGCGCGCATACGGGCGTGCACGCGAGTGCGTGTGTGGGTGCGTGCGCGTGCAGAGTGCCCGTCTGCGCGCACTAAACACAGTAAACCCTGATTCGGATCTGATCACATTCTTGATCCATCGATAGCTCGTCACTAATTGGTCCGATTTCGCTGAGATTTTAACAGAGTTAAATGTCTGATCATCCCTAAAGATTCCGCAATGTAGGTCGTAATCCGAGAAATTCGGGAAATCTAAAAAAGGAAGATATTTACAATGTTCTGCAGCCGTGAGGGCGAGGATTAGCAATCTCTGATTTTTCTATTGTTGGCAGATTCTAGTATCAGGTTAAATATTCTAAAAATTCAATGATACTAAACGTGTTGGGTATTGACATCAAACAGTTTGTTTTCACATATAGCGTATACACATGAGGCTAATACATAGACACACATCTTTTTGCCACACACAAACCTGAATTGAAACTTGGACAGTACCGCTAGCGCTTTGACCGCCACGGCTTGATCATTGATCATTGGTTCTCGTCTCTCGGCTCTTCAAGCGAGAGAATTTGCGAGATGCAAGACTTTAGCGAACACAATATGTTGCGCGGTACCAGTTCTGTTGTTGATGCCGATATTGTCGAAGAGGACCACGAGACGAGTGCGCTACGTTGGTTTACAAAACGCCGATACTTTTTAAGTGACAGTAAAACGCGGATAATCAGAATAACAGCGCCCATCTCCCGGGAACCGACCGCGAGATTATTGGAAACTTCGCGAGATTATTGGAAACTTTAAAAAATCATGGGAGAGGGAACCTTTCTAAAGTGTGATCTTCGTCGGTGCAGATGGGAACTATTTTACTGACTTGGCGATCAGTTTATGTAAGTTACTCTTTATAGATTATTTTGATACCTCGTTCAGACACACGTAAAATTGAGTAGCCTGAGTTTAGCTAATTAAGAGCACTTCCACCCTTTAACTTTCCAAGTTCCTGTGTCTCAATTTCAAAACGGGTACACGGAAATATTGAATATTTTGAAACAAATTTTACTGGGATCTGTAGCTGCCTCAGGCAGCAACAGCTCCCGGTCACATTAGATTCGAAATATTTAACAGAATATTCCCTACATCATAAATAATTTGCCGTTTCTGGTCTAAGATGAACACTTAGTTAACTCAGGCTATATCAAATATCGTAATTCACTGTTGCCATCATTGCTTGTGGTATATAGATTCATAGAGGATCTCACACGAGTTCATGACATTTCGTATAACGTTTATTACACGAGCTGGTTGCAAATGTGATTTTACTAAACGAATGGGATAAATATGATACGCAATGACTCGTGTGAGATTCTCTTCATCCCATAAGGATCATAAGCTATTATTTCCGATTTTCAGCTTCGATTCTGAAAATGGATGAATTCAGTTATAGCTAATCACCAGCTCATCTCTAACTAAGCTCCACCCACCATTCGCCAGTGTTGGAATAAATCGATCGCTACACTCTCTGAATCGCAATTTCCAGAAAACTATACCGGTAAGCTGTTGAATATTTGGAAACTAATTTGACTGGGTGCTGTTGCTGGCTATGGCAGAAACAGCGCCCCAGTCAAATTAGTTTTAAAATATTCAACATAATGTTTATTAAATAGTAAAGACATACAATTCGTACAACTTGTCGAACTATCAAGGATTTGTGACGGACTATATCTCGTCAGCCATTATGATGACGTTAGCCTCCATGCCATGTAATTGATTATGACGTCATATGATTGACTGAGAAACTGGATTCCGAAATTGTTTACAATTTTGCTATATATTTGTATCACTATATCGGTTCATGCACAGCAACGTTTCGCGACACACGCAACATAATATTATTTCAGATTTCAAATTATTTCAACTGATTCTTTAAACCTTCAATGGCTAAATTTGTACAAGAATACAACAGTCTTTGCTTATTGAATGATTTTTGTAGGCTAAGAGAAGACTATCTTTTTTAATTTAGCACAATTAACTGGCTCGCTTATCGAGCCAGTCACTCCAATTGTTAATTTTCAAAGTTAGCCTGTATATGAACATCCATCTTACCACTGTAGGAGACGGTTTGGCCGGCCTCGCCATGAAAGTATTCCCATTGTTTCATTAAAATCGCATCAACATATTTCCGTTTGAATCAACAACTTGGGGGGGGGGGGGTACTGTGGGGTGGGCTCTGTTTGTGTGAGGGCTGCGTAAGTGCTTGCGGGCGTGTGTGTGTGTGCCTGAGTCAGTTCGCGTGTGTGTGCGTGCGCGTGTATAGAGGTGTATAGGGCGGTATAGATTTACGGCCGAAATCTAATCGAATCCAACGGAGCGACCACATGAATTTTCGCATCCAACGGAGCCAGCGGGATATTATAGCGTCCACCGGAGATTTACGGCAGCATTCTAAATAATAATATTAATTATTAGTGCCCATCGCGCTGACAAACAATTAATATTGAAACATGAAATTTGACGTAGGTTCACGGGAAAAGTGTGAAATGCGGCACATTGAGTATTCTTTTTTATCCGCTAAAGATCTCATGTTGTACTCATAGATCCCTTAAAGTAAGGACTGTAGACTCTCATACCCGTGTTCTACTTTAGTTTTACTTAATTCCGATGTTATTTCGTTATTTCTTGACAGATTGAGACCAAAGCCGCATATAACTGATATGAAGTGCGTATAAGAACATTTTGACTTGGTGCAAATATCTCAAAATCAGTCAAACCTGATGGTTAAACATTTTACTATATGTGCCAATGGCAAAATGACCTTCGACCTGTTTTCTGCAGAATGTAGGTCAGCTTCACCTAGTTATTATGGGGTCATCAGGGGAAGCACAAAGGTACACACCAGCCAAACCGGGGATCAACTGCTCTAAATATGAAGAACCAGTCCAACTACGTATGATTTATCCCCATTGGTTCCAATAATTCAGAAAATGTTCAAGGGCCACAACTCTGGCATTTGACATCTAATACACTTCATTTTCACAAACCAGTAGGATTAGATGCCAATAGGAATATTTTAATCAGGTTTGGTCTCGATCTGTCAAGAAATAACGAAAGCACATCAGAATGAACTAAAACTACAATAGGTCCCACGTGCATCGACCCTAGTATGGACGCCTACTGTAACAGTCCACAATGGCCACAATACTTCGACGGGTGCTGTAAATATCCATATGTATGAGTCATGTATTCTGCCGCCGTAGTAGTAGAAACATCCTACAGCTGCAATCAGTCCTTCGCTTTTGCTCACTGTATCGTGTCCTCAGCCGAAATCATTAGCTTCCTCAAGTCCACGTTTGACTTGAGTGTACCGAGTCCTGCAGGCTTAGCGGATGTATGCAATGACGTCCTCTCCTGGCATTGTATTTGCTGACTCCGATTAGGGAGAATTGCAAGGATCTGTTTGTTGGTGTGTCTTCGGGTATCCTTAGCACATGGCCAAACATGTACCATCTTTGCTGTGCGACTTTTACAGACAGTGGCGACGTTTTCCACATCTTGTATAGTGCATCATTGGAAATTATGCTGTCTGGCCATTGGCATCCAGTGATGGTGCGTAGCTGTTTGTAAATATCCGTCTAATGCGGAAAAGCATGTACCCCTCTGTCGGATGCGAAAAAGCGTGTGCCCCCTCCGTCGGATGCGGTTTCAAACGTAAAGCTATGCCCCAACCCTCCATCCCGTAAACATGTTAACCGTAATACAATTAGCGTGGCAAATAACGCTTACGTCATCACAGTTCAATAACACCTGGGTGTGGGAGGTGGGGGGGGGGGGGGTGTTGGGGTTGACGTTGTGCGGGTTGGGTTGGGTGTGTGTGTGTGTGTGTGGGGATGATCGGGAAGGGTGGTTAATACGTAATGTATTGCTAATCACATAAACGCTCATTCAGACATAGGCAATGGGCGACACCGCTGCATCCGTGTAGCTTGGGTTGTGCATACGCCGCGCGAGGCGACGCAGTGCAGCAAGACTGAGTGAGAGACAATATCAATTTTATGCGCGTGGCAAGCATACGTAAAACGGCACCGCCATCAAATGGAACAAATGCAATGATTAGCTAAATTATTGGCATATGAATCAACGGTGTATATATGCAATACTACCCGACACCACGCCACTGAACGATACAAGGACATACGTTTTTATGCACACGATACCGCAAGCGTTGCGCGATGAACTCAATGCAATATTTATAGTTAGATACCCTTCAGAATGTTGTAGCCTCTCAGAATCCAGGAAATCGAGGATAATTGTCTCGAGTGAGAAGTGAGAAGAAAAAACCCGTCAGGCATGTTCCATTGTACTACTCAGATAAACTTTGTGCATAGGTAGGATAAAATGCGAAATGCCCCATTTTTGCCGGAAGATATTTGATAATAAAACTTGCTTTCTGCAAATCCTGACCCCAGCAATTGCAATGGAAACAGATATATCTCTTCGGCACTTCAGTGAGAATGGACAAGAGGCGGGTAATTTCTATTGGAAATTTACAGAACTTTTGGGAAGATGTACAGAAACAGAATTGTTTTAACTTGAAGAGAGTTTCAAAGTATTGAGCCATGTCAAATTTGGGGTTGTTACGTTTCCTCACAAGTGTTAATCAAATTGTCTACCAGCATTTTCAGCGGGGTGGTGGGGTGGGGTGGGGGGATGGGAGTGGTGGTGGGGGTGGCGATGTAATGAGTAAATTAAAATATGTACTTATTGAATGTCCATTTGCAGGCCAAGTGAAGACTATTTTGAAAATTGGCCACTGTAATGACTGGCTCAGTTACCGAGCCAGTCATTCCAGTGCTAAATTTTCAAAAATAGTCTTCCCTTGGCCTGCAAATGGGCATTCCTCAGAGACCACTACAGAGGCCGGTGTTGGCCGGCTTCGTCGTGAAAGGGTTAAAAATAACAAAAACATTTGTTTTTTCATTTCAACCCCATATGCTAACATCTCTCGGGCGAGCTTTGTGCCATTTAAAAAATCAGTATTCTGAAGCGACGCTATATGTGACTAGAGAATTAGTACATTTGTTGCTCTGACGCGGATAAAATTGCTCCTGATTTGATTTTGGTTGTGTGTCCTTGATGTCATGACGCCGTGTGTGTTGCGTATCCCGCATGTATGATGTAACGCACCAATATCGAATTTACGCAGATGGCCAGGACCAATATCGAATTTAACATCGGCGCATCCGCTGGTCAACGGCGCCGGGACCAATATCCAATTTCATATCGGCGTGTCTGTTGGTCAACGACGCAGGGACCAATATCCAATTTGATATCGGCGAGCCCGTTGGCCAACGGCGCAGGGGACAAATATCTAATTTGATATCGGTGCAGGGGACCAATATCTAATTTGATATCGGTGCAGGGGACCAATATCGAATTTGATATCGCCGCACCCGTTGGCCAACGGCGCAGGGGACCATTTATCGCAGTGGCGAAACAGTAACGAAAGAAGGTTCCAGAGTTGTTAGAAGTGAATACGGATTTCTTTTTAAATTGGCTTCATAAAAACAATCGACGAGTGTGTGGAAACAAAAGCGACAACATCGATGTCCACCTTGTATACACTTTTGAAAGTCATTTTTGCTTTTAGAATTAAACATTGCGCCGCTAAATCAACTCAGTAACATTTGACATGTACTCATGTCGGTCAGGAAAATCATATTAATTATTCTCGTTCTAATGCGGTTTCATGATGGACGTTCGTCGTGCTCACGTGGATCAATTTGTTCTAGATAACTTAGTTATTTATTGTGTTGGCCAGCCATTAATAAGGTTCGGTTAGAATCTTAGGAACAGAAATGTGTGTACTTTGATACTGCGCGCTGATATCGAATTCTATATTGGTCCCCTGTGCCTTCTGCCAACTGGCGCGCCGATATCAAATTCGATATTGGTCCACTGTGCCGTTGGCCAACGGGCGCGCCGATCTGGAATTCGACATTGGTCCCCTGCGCCGTTGGCCAACGGGCGCGCTGATATCGAATTCGATATTGGTCCCCTGTGCATTTGGCCAACGGGCGCGCAGATATCAAATCCAATATTTGTCCCCTGCGCCGTTGGCCACCGGACGCGCCGATACTCAATTCATCATTGGGCTTGCGTCGTTGGCCAACGGCGCAAATTCGATATTGGCGCGGTAGATGAACATTACATACACATCTTATGCTGAACGATAAATACATATAATGTTACGTCATCTTCCGTCGCACCCATATGCGTGGCACCGCGTACATGAGGCCTCGCCTTCTGGCTCGTTCAAGCATAATCGACCGCAACACAGTGACCATCTTTTGATAGTAATGCCAATACTTGATTTGGTTGACATTCATCCATGCCGTTGGTGCTGTTATGCAAAATTGCATTTAGCGCGTTTGTTGAAGGCTACACCTTCCTCGGACACGCCATACTCGTTCCATATTTCACTTAGGTTTAGGTGATTATCAGCATATATAATTATGTCTCAAACATTCCATTACGTGTTCACATCAATTCCAAAGTATGATAATGGTGTAGGACATCCTGTTAAGACATAGTCCGAGTTCTCTGACTCCGCCCTATGCGGATTCAGAATCGGCATAGGCCGAAGTCAGAGAACTAGAACTAGTTAAGACAGAGAATCCAAGAGGTAAATGACACACGCTTATGACAAGTGTTTCTACAACCGATCGGGCTGGAATAAATCAAATCGTATCTGGGCGGAACAACAAATCGTCTAATGATAAGCTAATGCACCGAAAGTGGAGGCACAAAATAATCATCTAAGTAAAACCTGAAGAAGCATACTTATAGCTCTTAATTCATCTAGTATCTACTTCCTCGAAGTCACATCTTAGCACTTCGAACCATAAATACCAAATACAAAAAATAGTTTACAATGCAAGAGTTAGCCTATGTATATTTTGAAGCCAATTTGAGTAGAAGCTGTTGTTGCCTCTGGCCAAAGCTTCCTGTCACATTAGCTTCAACCCTTTTATGGCAAAGCCGGCCAAAACCGGCCTCTGTAGTGGTCTTGGGGAATATCCATTTGCAAGTCAAGAGAAGACTATTTTTTTTAAAACGTACCACTGGAATGACTGGCCAGTCGTTCCAGTAGTAAATCTTCAAAAATAGTCTTCTCTTGGCCTGAAAATGTACATCCAACGAGTAAATATTTAAATTTTTGAAACAAATTTGGTCATTAAAGGGTTTAAATATTCAACGCCTTACAGGTATGTTTTTCTTGAATTTGGAATTCTGGGAATGTATGGTTTAAATAGTTGGTGCGGTAATTTCTGTGATTTCTCCTAACTTCACAAGTATTGTTGCCTCATTTACACGAAAGCTTCTACGAATGACGGATTCCAGTTCATCCATTACTAATGTGACGTCATGGTCAACTACGTGACGTGTAGGATGGCGCCATAGTAAATTACGCCATGAATGACGTAGCTAAGTTCGTCACGAACGCTTAATTGATAACTGACTAAGCGTTGGTGTACGAATTGTATGTCTTTCCTATTTAATAATCATTCTGGAAATTGAAATTCAGATTGATCCCAACACGTGCAAAGCGTTGGTGGAGCTTAGCTAAAGATGGGCGGGGCTTATCCAATACGGTATTCCTCCATTATCAATTACATTCCTTCAGCAAGGTGTCTCATGCTGACGTTACACTATGCATGCGCGAGTACGTTACACAGATCTGTCTTAACCCCACCATTTGAACTGTACTCCTCTCATGTGTATTGTAAGGCACTGTATTTTCATCCTCATACCTTCGAATCAAGATCGCTGCTTCACACCGTCATCTACATTCATAGGCACTTCTCCATAATTGTCGAACCTTAATTTTCACTCGTTTTTCTTGAAGACATTGATAATAATACTGAACACACAAATCACCAAAGTTTCTGGTATCACATGATCCCAACATGTGTATCATTGCCATTCCATCAATACTAATGCCAGTTGATATTTATCGTTCCGATACAGTAATCTTTTGAAGTGTCTCAAACTTGGCTTTCTACAACTTTATAAGAACACGGGTCTTTCTCAGAGTACCATTCTAGAGAGCCATGGAAAATAGCACGCCAGACAAGTCATAGCTGAGAACAGTTTGCAAGTTAATAGATCGAGAACTCGCAGCAACAACCGTTTTCAAAGTCAAGGGATAACGCTGGCATAGTGCTTTGCTGACTATGATATTATTTGAATGACACTGATTGTGAATATAGTGGGTCTGATGTTGCACAACTATATGGTTGATGAACTTTGTATGCGACGAGATTTAGACAGATGCTAATAAAGTCATCGCATGCTTCAGCTGATGAAATAAATGTTTTCACTGATGATTCCATATATTTACACAATGTCTCAGATAAGTTTGTCTGGTATATGATACCTGTATCAATGTTAATAGGTTTCCTTCGCACTGTGCCATTAGAAACGATTGTTAACATTGAGCATTCCTCATGTTCTGCCTGGAAATAGAACAATTTGGCCGACCTGTTTTTAAGCGAAACGTAACCCATATCACAATAGATATTCAGATAAGATGACATGCCATTCATAAACTGTGGGTGATATTTTAAGCCTTTTATCATGTCGTTAAAGAATACCTAAGTCTTCATACATTCATCCAGTCTATAAAGGCTGCTATAATATACCTTTCAACCAATCAGAAAACCTGGCTCTGCACACGTGCTCAATAATAGAGGCGCAATCTTTTATTTACAAGACGCCTGATAGATGCAATCAATATTACGAAATACTGGCACCAATTATGAACGAAATAACGTTATGGCTGAACGCTTATGCTAATAGCAATGTGTGCATAGAATCTGCCCCAACATACATACAAACTTATACCGCTGACTACGTCTGACCTGAGTACAGCCGCTTAGGGCTGGGCATCCCTACACACGATATCACGATATCACACGATATTTTCTACACGATATCTAGCGATATAGTCAAAGGCACACCCATCAACTATACATGTAATATGTTGAATATCTTGAAAATAATTTGACTGGGAGCTGTTGCTGTCTTAGGCTTCCAATCAAATTAGTTTCAAAATATTCGCCACGATAATTACTACATTGCAAATATGGTGCTGGTGTTGCTCTTACATTACATAATAATTACATAATATTCAACATGGTAGTTATTACTTACTAAAGAATATGTTTTATTGACATTTACACGACTTCATTGATTGTAACTTGAAGCGACAAGATGACGCCGATCACAGTTCACGATTAACTCGAAATTTTAAAGACAAATCAGTGTGATACAAATAAAGCATCCAGAAGTGATGGGTATCATAATCTATCAGTAGATTTCACCATTTGAGATGAAATTAGTGCCAATTTATAGGTGCATATTCACACCAGAATGGTTGAAAATAAAATTGTTAAAATTGTATTCTTGCATGGGCTTAAGTTATGTGTCTATATGTAATGACACGAAATAAATCTTAGCATATGATGATTTCATTCCATATAAATTAATATAATTTTTTAAGTTGCGAAATTGTAATAGGGGCTCGTGCCTCTAAAAATATATTATTGAAACAATTTTATTTTCAGTAATTTTGCTGTGAATATGCACCTTTAAAGGACTTCAAACATAGCTTCATAACCACAGATACTAAAATGCATCTTTGATTCCAATGCCTGGTCTTAAGCGATTTCAACAAGCTTAGACCGTTTACTAACCCACGCTGCGAAAACAATCATCCTAAAACTGAATATTAATTGACTTGAATAACGAATATTTGGAAATAAGAGGGTGCCATTAACAAATATATAAATTACACGCCATGTATGCGTGGGAGGGGTGTCGAATTAGTTTTAAAATACCTAATATGATAATTATTACAAAAGTTATGAATGTTTTTTATTAGGGAATACAATACATAATAATTACATAATATTGAACATGAGCATTAATAGCTCACCTGCCCTGAAAGGCAGCTCTACACAAAATCGATGCCTGCCACCGCAATCACCTACACACCATCACTGGACACCGATGGCCAGACAGCGTAATTTCCAATGATGCACTATACAAGATGTGTAACACGTCGAGGATGTCTGTAAAAGTCGCCCAGCAAAGATGATCCATGTTTGGCCATGTACTAAGGATGCCAAATGATACACCAGCACAGAGAGCAGTGGAATTCGCCCTACTCGGAGCCAGAAAATACAACGATTTTGCATTAATCTACGAGGTGACCTCAGGAAATCAGCACTCGGTACACTCAAGTCAAGAATGTACCTGGGGAAGCTAAGGATTTCGACTGAGGACAAGACACCGTGGGCAAAAGCGAAGAAGGACTGATTGCAGCTGCAGGATGTTGCTACCACTACAGCCGCGGAATACAGTAATCATACATACATATAGTTTTTAGGTGTGCTGATTTCAAATTTCCCCTTTTGAAACTGTCGGATAAACGGTATGGCGACCATTTTGTGTCATGGTCCCGCCAAAACCTCCCGTACTAAAGCAATTTAGGAAATACAAAATGTCTTCTCTTCTCGAACCACTGGCCCAATTTCAATTTTATTTGGCAAGATTCGCGCTTAGAGCATAGAGACACAGATTTGCTCAACGAAGCCGACCAGCCAATTTAGTCAGCGACCATCTTTGATTTTGATAGATTCTTAGAGACGTCTTTAAAAATCTTCTCCGAAAACTCTTGAGGGATTGATTCAAATATCAGCAAGGGTAAGAACTGAACCAAGTTTGTTAACAGGAAGTTGATTGTCTAAATGGGTTGGCTGGCATCTTGGATGACCGTTTTCGCCAAAACGACTTCTTCTCTGGCCGAAATTTGGGAGATATGATTAAGTACTAAGGCTCATTAAAACCTATTTTCAAAGGAAATTGGTACGTCAAAACCATGGCCGACAAATGGCTAATCAAAATGTAGGGTGTTTGGCAGCCATATTGCATTTTCTTTATTTGATGGATTTTGAAGCCGAAATTGGATTTATATATGTTTTGGGTAAGCTGAATTCACAGTTGCGACTTTCAAATCAGTCGGATAAACAGATTCCCAGTTGGCGGCCATCTTGGAATTTGACCACCAAATACTCCGATTGTAAGGCAATGGGAAATTTAAAATGTCTTCTCAAATCATTCGACCGATCTTACCCAAATTTGATAGGCCGCATCCTTATTCTTGTGGCAATTCTAGCCAAAAGTCTTAGGGTTCTAAATAGTGATAGCATTTCTGGTTGAAATGCCTATATTCCAGGGGAGCGATACTGTCCCCCATTGGGCTTCTTGTTACATATTAAGAATGTTTTCTATCGCGCCTACATGACGCCACACGCCATCGCTGTAGGAGAAAAACTAGTAAGCCTCTCTTTCTGATAGATTACCTCTCGCCACATTGTCTTACCAAGTTCTGATTTAGCTTTTAATATATATGTGTGTTTACTCATTACAATGGTAAAATGCATTACATGGCCATCTTTCATTAGCGCATTTCCCTCCAAAAGCGCGCAATGTAATCTAGCTTTGACTCTTTAACGCGTTGACATCTGAATCATACATATAAGTTGCTGATTATTTTGAAACTTATTTGACAGGGAGCTCCCAGTAAAATCAGTTTCAAAATACTCAACATAATACCCCTTACCTTGTAAAGTAGTTCGGTATTTCATGTTCAAATGGTCCTCGAAACCGGCCACCACAGTCTCATTTCAATGATTCTAAGTCTGCAATAAGCCGAATGCAATTATGAAATGAGTTTGATATTTTCGCTTTGAAATGCCGAGAATCGAGTCAGGCAGCGAATTCCACTCTTTGTGACTACTTCAGTAATACGGAGATATTAATTGAATAGAGAATATATTTATGGATAGGGGTAATGGACATGAATATTTGTTGGCCTACACTTTACACCGATGAACAAAACACATTCTGAAAGCACCCTACTATGTGTAAAGCAACATTGAAATAGAAGCTATTTCAGGTGAATAATAAAAGCTTTGAATAATTAAGCAGTACATTAACTGAGTTTGTGAACATCCAAACGTTCACAACTGCGTTGACATTATAGAAACTCAAATCAATTCATCTTTTTCGATAATTTCCTATAAAGTGCACACATATCTATGCATGGGAAAGACAGTATGGCGGTTATAGATTCACTACTGCACACGTTGATGTCGTTGTCGTCGTCTTCGTCGTCGTCGTCCTCGTCTTCGTCGTCGTCGTCCTCGTCGTAGTAGTAGTCGGCGTCGTCGGCGTCGCCATCGTCGTCTTAGTTGCTGTTTTTATTATGTGTTTGATTAATGAGTAGTTGTTTCATTTTTAAACTGCATTGGGTCGTACTCTAAATAGTACAGTAGAAATTGACACGGACCCGGACATTTTGTATAACTGACACATTTTTGTTTTAATCACTTCGGTATGGCCCAAAATACATCCCAGAAAAATTCCCCAAAATTCACACATGGGGAAATATGTTTTTTAGAGGAAATTCAAAATAACCAGGTAATATGTATTTTGACTCTAAAAACCCGTGTTTTGGTAAGTGTTGTACAGTTTAAAGTATGTCATCACCAAAATCACTTGATAAACTATAAATTTAATGCAAACTGAGCGACTGTTGTGAAACACAGCGAACAGGCAGAATGGCTGAAATTTGTCTATGCATTTTCACTTTCAAATTTCGAGCTGTTAAGGCAGTGACCTTCACATTTACAATGTATGCTACGAGGAACACAGACGTGTGCTGCTTTTACACTGGCGCCTTATATTTAGAAGTAGCTCCGGAGGAGCTGCTGACATGTCCGTAATGATCGCCATCACTGATCCTTGTTCTACTGCATAATCATACTCTTCTTTCCGTAACACAGTTTTTAGGTGAAGCCATGTGCTTGCTTGGAGATGAACCCGAATGCTAAGGAAGTATGCTGCCCTACGTGTGGGTGGCATCCTTTCAACTGGTACATACTTAGGAGAGATGGCAGTCATGTATCTGAGATTGTCTAAGCCAGGACTTCTCGATCCAGCACTATACAAAGACGTAATGTACTTTTCACCAATAACCATTATATCCGCCTTTGATCTGGAGATGTCGCCAAATGCAAGGACATCTTGTCTGAGGGTTGGTGAAGATTGAATCATTTTCATATGCTTTACTTTGCCCATGCCATATAAAGCTGATGTAGTCTCACATCCAGACATACTATGGACGAATGGCAGGCACATACACAATTCCTTGCCTCTCTGTGGCCACTTTGATGCATAGCTTATGTTGCTTTGTTTGTAGTAAAATATTTGCAGAGGTGCTTGCATGATAGAGGAGTAAGATCAATATGTCTGTATCGTCAGCAACAACTATCGCTGATCTTTCAGTTCCTGCCAATTCTAATGCGCTCCTTACAATCACCACATCAGCATCGCCTTCATCTACTGCATGTACCACCTCAACACCTGCATCTGATACGTGTTTTGCCAACATATTTATGGTATTCTGCTTGTTGCGTTTGTTTGATTGAAATCCAGTTTTGTTTCCTGGAACAGGTGTGTTGTCTTGGACAGCTACATCAGGAGCGCCAACTTGATTAAGCCGTCGTCGCTTCTGTTCTTGATCTGTTGTGGTCTCAGTTTGAGTTAGCAAATATAACGCATACAGGCGCATCAAGCCTCTGATAATGTACTACTGATGCTACGAATGAGCTACAAGCGATCTCCATTGTTCCAACCTTAGGCCATGGTATCCGATGCAAAAGTGCGCAGCCATCAAATACTCTTGCAGCTGGCTCTGTTGTCTCTTGCTGTAGCATTGCTGTGTTCATTTCAATTATATACTTCGCCAGTTGTGACTTTTGTGATTTCCTCATAGTTCCATCATAGTGGAAGTGGGCGGGACATACCGTTGCAAGCTCGTATTCAAAGATCGATTTGTCTGGCGGTCCTGAAACAGATGCAGTTGACATTAAGCGATGGTACAGCTCCTGGGAAGACATATGGACATCTTCATTTCCTACTTTAACTACCTTTCGCATGACAGCAAATGTTACAGCTTGATCTGCTTTCTTTAGCGTAATGTCGCCAAACCTTTTCTCATTTAACTTCTCATGAATTCTTCTACCAATATCAATGGCATCATCGGCAGTAACACGATGGTCTGCAATCAAACCAGTTGCGATATTTCTCAGTTGGTCGTCTTCAACTGCGAATGGATTGTGTTCTCTGAGAAACAGAGTGAATTTCTTCATGTCTTCTACATCCCGTCTCATATTTGCAGGGTGAACATCTCTGTGTTGTTCCGACCATGTCCCAGTGAGCGTGTTAGTCAATGACCGCAGAGCGTGTGTGTACTGTGCTATGATGTGTGCAGTGAGAAGCCATTTTGTTCTAGCGGATTCCTTGTGCGTTATATTGATCAACCCACCCTGTGTCTTCCCAGCTCTCATTAGACTCTGTTCAATTATCATATCAGACCAGGTACCACTCCAATACAGTTTAGCATTCCTGCGTACAGCAAAGTGCCCTTCGTGCATGGGACCATCAAGACAAGCACATAGATCATCAGAATCTTGGAGGTAAAGGCGACAACACTTTGTGTAATTGTTGTGCCCTGCAGCAGCAAAGAATCGCAATATTAGTTGTGTCGCCTTTAAATGAAGGAGCCAATTACCAGTACGCTCAGCCCTGATGAACAATCGTACAATGGCGACAAATTCCATGAACAACGACCACAATTTACCAGTTCTTGATTTCTCTACGTTTTCCTTCAAATTAGAAACTTGCTTACATAGGTCTTGCAAATGGTCATTGTCACAAACATCGTCTGCTGAAATATCATGTGACATAATAGCATCGTATAAATTGCGCAGCTCTGACCACATATCATCCGTTGACATATGTGTTTGACTTTCACAGCATGTTTCTGTTTCGTTTGTTTGCTCATCCGAAGCGTAATCGCTATCAGGATCAACATCACTTTCTTCATCTTGCAGCTCTGCAAATTCAGATTCACCATATGTACTGCTGGGTGTGTTGTCTGCAGCACTGCCTTGTAGAGAAATTATATCAACATCGGGTTGAATTAGCAAAAGATGCAATGCGGCATCTGTAAGGAGGCATGCTCTTAATGTCTTTGTGTAAGCTTTTCCCTCCATTATCCTAGGTAGGGAATTCCTAGCATACACGGTTGCCCACAAATCATCGATCCCACTCCCCTCCATGATCTTACAGCCCGCTCCAAGAAACGGCATTAGTTGGTGGAAGCCACCCAGCCTTATATACATGTTCCTAAACTGTGGATGAGTGTCTTGCTTAATTTTGTTGCTTTTTAAGTACAATGGCTGGTCAAATGGTATGGTTGCGCAACACAGTCCTGCCTTTAGGGATTGGGACTGCACATACATCGTGGTACTACATACAGCTTCATTTGTTCCTGGATTCAAAGGTACCATGGTGTTGTAAACTACTGCCGTGCAGTGGAAATTGTTGCATGTCGTTATTTCAGACATGAACCCCTGCCAGTGTGGTGGCTGACCTGTGAGAAGGCTAGAGTACAACCACAATGTGTCTAATTGACCGTGCATAGCAATAGGTAAGCTGATGGGGTTAATGGTCTTTATCCTTACATCTGCCATTAGGGATTTATTAGAAGACGTGTAGTGTAGCATGAAGCTCCCAAAATCACCAGCTTCTTTGATCTCATCAGCAGTTATAGTTTTACGACATATTGCCCCAACTGGGTTAGCCCTGCTTTCGGTTGATGCCATTGTTTGACACGAAATGATCCTCATCACATGCGTTGTATCGTGACCAGAAATCGTGTCCACGTTGTAATCAAAATTGTCAGCTACACATTGACAGAAACCCCCTCCATCCTTCTTCTCCACGAGCCCAGGACACAGGTCTTCAACGGATGTGCTTCCAACTGCAGATCTCTGAAATGCAATTACCTGGTCATAGGAAGCACTGAGTCCCAGGGATGAGAGCATATCTATGATAACACGGGAGTGGGTAGACTGGTGGATGAACAAACCAATGGACAGAAGCAGTGGTGATACAAATTATTGCTTTCCAACATCTTGCATGCTAACATGACATACAGATACCATCTTAAGTTTATTTTTCAACTTAGCAGATTCACTACGAGGTTCAGAATAGACACATTAAAATATAATGTTTCAATGCATCTGGCACCTCGATTTCAAGCTTTTCAAGGTTACACTGGACGGTTCTGGATACACATCTGATGGTTGATCAATATCCTTAATTGTTTGATTAATCATAGATCCCACCAGTCTAACAAGTCGCATAGTTTCATCACTCTCGTCACTGGTTGATGCTGCATATGATTCGTGTATGATAGAAGATGCTCTATCAGTCAATGTGACCACGCTTGTCTTGCCTTCAACCTGGGATATTGTCACATCTGTCCCAAATCGGCCGAGCAGACGACGCTGGACGTGCTTTATGCTATATGCGGGTACACCATTTGGCAAGTAGGTGGTCAATTGCGTACGAAGGTCGTGTAAAGTGAACTGGCGCTGTTGCGGTTCTGGTGCTGTTAGCCAATTGCATAGATGGTTAAAGCCCACATCATTCATTTCATCAAAGTTCCGGGCATTACTTCCAGAAGCACCACACGAACTGATGTTTCTACAAGAGATGAATTCTTGCATACATTGACGATGATATTTGGCTTTAACAGCACATAGGTAACCTGCAAAAGGTATTCTTGCTTTAACATCATTCGCTAACGAATCGTGCCTTTTGCCACACACTACACTGAGTTTACCCTTACTAACATATTCAATATTGCTTATGTGAGAATGCTGTTCAGGGTGACGGCGGACAGCATCAAAGTCGAGCTCTTCAGCACATACCAAACAATGAGTATGGTAATCATGATGATTAGATTCTGAGCGCAGTGTAGGGGTAGATGATCGTTTCTTTTTGCTGTTGCACTTTTGCAATATTTCTAGGCAACGTGTAATTTTTGTAGCATTTATCGTGTACATAATGTTCGTTCGACGGAGATAGTTTCAAATCAATACCATCTCCACGAAGCTTTGAAGCGTCAAGCAGCGTTGAAAGCCCTTTATGACTAAGTTTTCTAGAACTGCTGCTATCATAGGAAACATTACATACAACACGTGGGTTTTTTTACCTAGGGTCAGACATAATTGTACTAAACCATTAATTAGCATGAACAATGTGATTTTGACTCATATTTATCGTTTAATAATTGAATCGACTTAACTTACTTCAAGTAACATTTTTTTTAATTTACCCCGGACTATATATTTTTGTAATAGTAAGAATAATAGCGTTAGGAATATTTATATCATTGACTGCATAGTTGCGATCAACATGCTGTCCATATGTGTAACTCTCTCCGTCAGATCTTTAAAAAAATGGCCATACATTGATGTACCATGCTCTGGAATTCACACTCATGTATCAAATCATATATGGTTGTTATAGACCGGTTTTACTGATTAATTTTAATTTACATTAGTATGTCTCACAGGTTATTTGACTGGGATCTGTTGTCACATACACAATTGACAATAGCAATTGTCAGTAGGTCTAATTTTATAAAATTCTCAACAGATTACCTATTTATGCTAAATATTTTTCACATTTCGTTCCCTAACTTCAAAGGGTTAAAAATCAGGTTTCCCCAAGTATGAATTTGTGAGAATTTCTTGTGTGGACTCTAGACAGTCATAAAAAGTGTTTGGAACACAAAATCATCTTTTATACAAAATGTCCGGGTTAGCCTATATTTCTGTTGATTTCTACTGGACTAAAACTATTTGTCTAGACGCAATTTCCCCTCTCGCCTCTCTATTTCTTAATGTAACGGAGTCGCTGTTGCATCGCTAGCTTTAGCCATTCTGCGTGACCTTGATTCTGGTTAGATCAAAGATCTAAAAGGCCTGCATTATTGTTGCATGTTTGACACACGTATTAGCCATGACCATTGCAAAATAACAAAGTACATAGTTTCTAGGATACTTTAAAATCTTTATCAGTAATTTATTTCCCACAGTACGACCAATCCGAAAGTTTTTTTATTATCGAGGGAAAATTGGACGAGTTCTCCATAAACCATTGCGGAATGTGTTGAATTCTTTTACATCGATACTCATTTTATAGAAGCGTTCATGCAGCTTTTCTGCCAGGCATGCATTTCCACAAATAGCCTCCTCTTCAACTGCATATGTACATACAATAAACGGATATTTTAATTTCTTTTCCAAATCTCGCCTATAAAGGGTTAAGTAATCCACATCAAGGATCTGGTTTGGCCAACTTCAGTGCTAATGCGTTAATATCAAAATATTTCAGTCATTGAACGTAGCTTCTCCACGTGACCAAACATTGGTTTTATTGACTCAGCTGCGCCCCTCATTAGCTGGAGATTAGGGTATTTATGTATCATTACTTCAGTAGAGTGTAAGCAATCATCTATCTGTGTGTTCGGGCCCCGGCAAAAATGGAGGACCAGCTTATCCATCAATCACATGCCGTCATAATCAATGACGGCTGACGGTATAATCAATTACGTCGTGAATGACGTATCTGAGTTCGTTACGTTGCTGTACGAATTGTGTGTACTATTTAGTAAAGCCGATGTTGAATATTTTGAAACGAATTTTACTGGGTGCTGTTGCAGCCACAGGCCAAAAGGAGGCTCGGAGCAGGATGGACCCTTGCGCCATTGACGTAATGGCACAATGGCCAGTCCTTCTCTGACACAGATGACAGTTTGTCTTTGAATGTCTGTGTAAACTGCGATAATAGATGAATCATCGCTTCTTGTATTTTGTGTGACAGATTGTATACTATTGAATTGTGGCCTCTTAAATCATTTGAATTAATGTGTATTGAGACGTGCGCCCTTGAGCACTGGGTCGGCCTAAAAATTAATTAGCTACTTGGATATGCGTCATTGGTAAACTTGCACACCCGTAATCAACGGATGAAACAGCGTGTAGCTATGCCCGCCCATCTCAAGCTATGCCCCGCCTAAGCCTTGCGAATATTGGGATCGATTTATATCATTTGAATCCTGATCGCAGCATCCCAATTTCATGGTAACTACACTGCTCCCCTGTTGCATATTCTGAAACTAATTTCACTAGGGGTTGTTCCTGCGTATGGCAGCAACAGCGGCCAGTCAAATTAGTTTCAAAATATCCAACATAATGTTTATTGAATAATACAGAAATTACAATTCGTGCAACTGACGGACTATTCCAGTTTCATGGCAGAGTATTTTTTATCAAGTGTGATTGTGACGTCACCCTACATGTGACGTAATAGATTACGACGTCATTTACATGATCGGTAGATCGGATTCATCCATAGGTTAATAGTTCTGCATTATTGACTAACGTCTTCGCTGATTTCATTAGGCGCAGGAATTTTATGAACGAATGCTGTCTATTAGTAACTAGCAAAATGTATTAAAATAATGCATGCAATAAAATAATAATTAAATCCTACTACAACCAGCAAGTATATTATCCTGGCTAAGTGAAGAGGGCATTGCATTCATGTGTGTCTGTCCGTCCGTCTGTCCGTGCGTCCGTCCGTCCGCCTGCTCGCCCGCCGGCCCAACCACCACCCCGTTTGTATGTCTGTATGTATGTCTGGCGAAAAATCAGTTGTTCTGAAGAGATCATCACCAGACTCGGATTGCACTTGCCGTCTCGAAGAATTGTACTCGAGGAATGACCTTTCCAGTTATAGCTCTGCCCCGCACATCTCTATCTAAGCTCCACCCCCACTTCGCAGTGGCCGTGTTGGGATTGATCGATCACCGAATTCCCGAACTATAAATGTCCTGAAAACTATAGAGTTAAGCTGTTGAATATGTTGTAACTAATTTTACTTGGTGTTGTTGCTGCCTATGGCACCAAGAGCGCCAGTCAAATTAGTTTCAAAATATTCAACAGAATATTTATTAAATAGTAAAAACATACAATTCGTACAACAACGCATATTCCGCCTTCAAATATGCGTTCGACGTCATTCATCACGTCACTCATTTTGATGTCATTCTACACATCGCGTAGTTGATTATGACGTCAAATGATGGATTGATAAAGTGGAAACTAGTGTATAAACTTGTGGTCAAAATATCAAAGTCGAAAGGGTAGAAAAAATGTTCCGGTAGCTTAATTTCTACCTGCTGGAACTTGACCAGCCTGGGATGACTGGTTGCCTTTCCGGGCTAAAGAATGGGTGAATCTGATCTGTTACTCAAGTATTGACGTCATAATCAATTACGTCACATATGTTGGCATCACAATCAAAATTGAGAGACAATACTCAGTCATGAAGCTGGAATAGTCCGTCAGGTTTACGAATTGTATCTCTTTGATGGATTTACTATTTAATAAACATTCTGTTGAATATTTTGATAGTAATTTGACTGTGCGCTGTTGCTGCCATAGGCCATAGCCAAATTAGTATCAAAATAGTCAACATATTAGTTATATTGTTATCATGACATTGGGAGTCTGGAAATTTAGGATTCAATCGATCCCAACACGGGCAAAGCGTGAGCGGAGATTAGCTAGGGATTGGTTGGGTATAGCTAAGAGCGGAGGTCAACACTCAAGGTCAGATAAATGGCGGATTGACAATACTCTGAATTCTTTGGAGCGTTTGTTTTTAATGTTGCAGCTTAGAAGCTTTCGTCAACGCTCTGAAAAGACTAATCAGTGCTGTCTCTCCCAGCACCGGCACGAATTTACCGGCATCACAATTACAAATATGCCCACCCATAATAATTCTCTTGATCGGTGTGTAGCCGTCGTATTGTACTAGTAAATTGATTTCACCTTCTGCTGGTGAAAATGCCATCACGGTCAATGCAACGCGAGCAATGAAATGATGTGTGTTCTTTCTGAATATTTGAAAATCATGTCATTACTAATCTGAGTAATCTCCCAAACACGTTTTCCTTTAAGATAACTATTCAGGTCAGATGTGGAATATTAAAAGATTTAGAAGTGGTTGTTACCATGGGCACCACTGGCTTCTGGTGAACATACCTTCCAAATACTTAATGGGACATTTCTGAAAGAAAGTCCGGTATCTGACATTTATGAAATGGTCTAAAGTGTTCCTTCCGAGTAATTGCTTTTTCCCAAACATCAAGAGGTATTGATTTTCTCTTGATATCCAGTAAATTCTTGCCGTTTCCAAGACAATTGCGGTACAATCGCTTTGTGTATTCATTCACCGAAACATTCTTCTGGGGGATATAACTGTAATTAGCTTCATTTAATCTTTAGCCTATAGATATCATGCATTGAATAGGAGCCGAATCTTTCACAATGTCGATGTCTCAATTCTCAAGTATTCGTGTTCCTAGAGGGAATAGGGATATCCTTAAGCGTTGCATGATTCGCTAAGTAGTCACGCACCAGCGTTGATTATGGCAAATATTGCTGATTGTTTGAGACACGGCTGGCAAGAAACAACTGACGGAGGACGTGACTCAATCCAAAAGCTAACTTGCGTTGCGTCACCAGATCTGTTCTCGGTGCGTAATCTTCATAATATACTGTACGTATTGCTATTAAATCTGGAATGATGGATAAGAGGTCGGGGCAGCGTATCACTGTGTACTAGACGAGTGGACATATTGTCAAACATGTAAAAAATGAGGTTGAAGTTGATAAATATTTTGAAAATAATTTGACCCGCGTGTGTTGCTACCTTGAGGAACATGATTTGCAAGTCAACTTAGTTGGGTGGGAGTTAAAGTTATCCTGAAGTTCTAAAATTAGGAAGGTTTAGGAAAATGTATTGACATTTGTAGCTGCCATTATTTGGGATTCTATTGTTCTGGCTTTAGGGCACTGTTTTGTAGTCCTCCAAGGTGAGCAAAGATAGCTCGACAGCGTTTAGTGAGTGTAAAGCAGTTGCACTCTAATTGTGTATTTTCTATCATAGAGTTGAATTGAAATGAAATGAAATGTTTATTTACATCAGACCATATCAGAATGGTATATGGGGTGTGGGGGGCGGTTACATAATAGTTATATGGAGCAGGTAAACATTAAGTTTTTTCAGTTAGATTTTCGTCTATTTACAAGATGCAGTATTATTATCATTGTCGTTGTTGTTGTCGTCGTCGTCTTCGCCGCCGTCGTGGTAGTGGTGGTGGTGGTGGTGGTGGTGACGGTGGTGGTTGTTGTTGTTGTTGTTGTTGTTGTTGTTTTTGTTATTTTGTTGTCCTTGATGGCGGTATTCTTGTTGTTGGTGTTGGGGTTCTTTTCGCCATTGTTGTGTTGCCTTTGTATTGTTGATATTGTCAATGTCGGTTAATGTCGTCATCTTTGTCTTCGTCGTCATTATTGTTCTTATCGTCATCATCGTCATTATCCTCGTCATTATACTCCTCCTTACCATCATCGTTGTCGTTATTGTTCTTAGCCATCAGTGATATTCATATCGACACATTTGTTGTCATGTTCACTGACACACTTTAGGCTTGATATTTTTATAACAGCGACAACTTTCCTTCAAATTGTTCACAAAATAATCAGCAGAAAATGCAACTGTTACTGGCTAACATTTTGAAAACGATTTTATTGAAAATTGCCGTTGCAACAACTTTCAATCGAACTGTTCTCAAAATAATCAGTATTACATTCAACGTAGTAATACTTTTAGAAGGTACCTCTAGCAAATTAAATGAATGTCATTGCTGACTAAGTCAGGAACAACTCTGGCATACTCTGTATGATTGGGAGCGACACTTTAAGAGCGATCAGCACATGGACACGCGGGAGAGATAGACGCGAGCATGATTGGAGAGACATGAGAAAGATCATGGACTGGTTTCAAGTGCACGACCCCTTACATGCCAATGTTCCGCATGCGCGATCTCTGGTCAGTGCTCTGATTGCATGCGAAGAGGATGGCATCAAATGTGACGGAGCTGGGAAAATTGATGAAGAGTTGTAACAGGGCATGAATGGGAAATGTGTAAGTGACACAAACAGGAAGAGGTCTCAGATGTACCGCATTAGCGCAAAGAGAGGACGAAGATATTCTGCCTAAATATGGTCACGAAATGCCGAGAGTCCCTCCATCCTTTTTCAAAGATTTTTCCTCGAGTAAAGTGGATAAATTACAACTGGCCAGAACAATACAGAAAGATCTGACAGAGATCGACGAAGCTATGTGCCCGCTACCCAAGCATAGCATGCCTGTGATAGATGTTCGGTGGTTGCTACACTGTAGAAGGTAACAAAATGCAACATATTCCCCGGTGCATGAATCGCACAGTTCTAGGATGGACCATGAGAATGGTCGATAGCAAATAGGCACGATCTCCGCTGATGTAGTTTTGCAGCTATAGCCACAGCGTATGCTGACCAGGAGGCATTCATCTCGAAATGTAAGGCAACAACACAGAATATGTGTGTCGCCAAGCAATGCTTATGCAAGACAATGGATGAAAATGTGTGATACTATGCGCATGGTGCCGAGGTCAGATTTGCAGCAACATCGACTATATGATAAATATTTGATGAAAAGACTTCTAGTTTTGACTTATAATGGCATGCCATAGCAAGGCGCATCCCGATATCAAAGGGTACCATGTGTTGATGAGCATCTCTATACTATCCTCAGTGGCTGACGTGTTTGTATTTTCCTTGATATCTATGCATCTCAGCTGCTGATTGATAATGATTAGACCGTTACATAATGGCAATGGATTTTTCATTTGAGCACACTTGTTAGCAGGTTTGCGATGTGTAGAAGTAGCCTTCTTTCCCTTTTGCTATTGGTGATGTCGGGAAGTAGATCGAGTAGAGGCTGTTACACATCTATCTGATATGAATCATTATCTCATGGTGTTGAACATTGTGTTGGGTTGGTTAATAGCAGACGCCAACGTTTTCTGCTACCCCACCTCCTTACCATACTTCACACAAGATGTAAAAAATGGTCCTCAAATTCAAACACCTGTAAAAAAATTCTACCCAAAAGGGATCGATGTGGATTTTTAGTATGTGATTCTAGGTAATGTTATGCATGGGATGACACCAAAAAAGTCATATGTTGGAATTTTCTCTAGGTTCATCCCAATCAACGACTAGGCTACAATGATTGGCAAGTAACTTTCACGCAATACACCAACAATACCGGTGCACTTAAGCAAAGGCGTATTTCCAAAATAAAGTGCGAACTATTTGTTAGTTTATGGACACTTTAACTACCTAGTAGCGCCATTTTAGATTTAATTTGTCATCGCCATGCTATAACCATCAGAAGAGTTTCGGCATATTGTGATTGGACTATTATGTATTAGTGATCACAACCATTAGTATATTTGCATGACGCTGTACATGAGAAACGGAATATGTTGCGCTTTGAGCAAATTATTGCATGCAATCAGTTCAGTGCATAAGCAGGTAACGAATAGGCTAGAATTGAGATACGCTTGCCATACTCCTTTCACTTGTCTGGGTCGTTTAGGCACACTTTGATGTGGATGCTTTCAGTTGTGCTGCCTGGTAATGTGCTGATTTCAACTGGAATGATGATGCATCATTCGTGGGGGTGGGGTGGACAAGAATCAGTAGCATCTCATTTGATGGCCAATGGCGATTAACGCTTAGCAGATTTCATGCTTATTTCGTGGGTGGTGTTAACATAGTTAGTATGGTATATGTACTTCATCGATGATGATGGTTATATCATTTCATAGTTCATCTGCTGCCGATGTTGATAGGGATGCTTAACTCCTCTTGTGTCAATGTATTCCTTTAATGGTCAAGTTGGTAAAAAAACGGCATCTGCTGTGAACTTGAGAAATGTCCATTTGCGGGCTAAGAGAAGAATATTTCTGAAAATTTACCAAAGTAACAGAGCCAGTTATTTCAGTGATAAATTTTCAAAAATACACTTCTTGGTCTGCAATTGTACACTGACTAAGCATAAACTTGAATTCTTTTTACCATTACACTTTTAATGAATGTCCATTTGAAGGATAACAGAAATCTATTTTTTGGAAATTTTCGCTATAAATTTACAAAAAACAACACTTTTTTGGCACAAAAATCAAAATTTCCTTAAAAACTATTGGCAATTACGCTAGAGAGATGACGTCTTAGTGACTCAGCCTACAGCTTTGTCCCCGACATTTATACCTCATACTACAACGCCTTTATTAATGACATCTCTCCCAGTGATAAATTAAATGGTAAACACGGTTCAAATAAATCCCAACCAAGTCGTCAGCAATCGCCGATCATGGCAAACGCTCCCAGTTTAGCGCAAATAGATGCTGGTGTTCAGATTTATAAAGCAATCACACCTATCGCAGATTCTCTTGAACAAATCCAGGAAGTTGTAACATCCAGAACTGTCGTGTGCTGCGTTCTGATCATCCGCAATCTGCTTGCGAGTGGTTTCGCATAGAAATCGGAAGTAGTCCACGATGGTCCACGACGTTTAAGGATTTTATGTGAACCAGTCTTTCCATGGACAGTTAAGAAATGGCTGATTGTATATGGATGATTGCGTCATCACACCATTCATCTGATCATAGGTTCGGATTCAGCGAGCATCGCTTTGTCTTTATCTCTACCTCCTTTTGTAATCAATAGCCAATCTAATAGTTTGGCACATATAGTGAAGATCGGGAAAGAGCCGGATATTAAGGCAAGGGCTAACGGTGATACAGCCCCGGGGTTCCGATGATTAATGGGCCCTAAATTAAAAAAAATCATCGCATTTTACGAATTAGGACCTGCAATCAGAGTATCTCACTGGTACTGTCATGATATACGTAAGTTGTTGAGTATTTTGAAGCGAATCTGACTGGAGACTGGAAGCGTTAGGCAGCACCAGCTTTCAGTCAAATTAGTTTAAAAATATTCAACAGCATTTTGACACATACGTAACAAATACATTATACTTGATAGTAGTAGTTGTTGTTGTTGTTGCTGCGGACCACCCCACACCCCACCCCCACCACCACCCCACCCCCCACCCCACCCCCACCCCACCACCACCCCACCCCATCCCACCCACCCCACACCCCGCCCCACCACCACCCCACACCCCCAATCACCGCACCCACCCCCACCACCACACACACACAACCGACAACTAGTTAGTCTTGGTCCCCAAATAAAAAAATGATATCTGATGTATTTAACTATATTAAGAAACATCTCGGCAGTTGCATTGTTCTAAGCCCAATCAACGTACTTCATTAATTACGTTATTGAGAGGCATTTATCAGTGCAGTGCAAATCGTGTAGAGTCGGGACGCGGTAAACTGAATGATATAGGTATTATAGCTGCACGTCAACCCCTAATCCAGTGCATCCTTATATTGTGTTTGGATACCGGGTAGGCTTATACTAAGTCGCTACAAGAGAGAAGGATGATGATGATGATGATGATGATGATGATAATGATGATGATGTGGTTGGTGGTGATGACTTGGGGGTGATGGACCAATGGGAGTTTCCATTTTAGCTATGCCCCGCCCACCTCTAGCTATGCTCAACCCAGACCTCGCTCGTGTTGGGATCGATCGATCTCTGAACTCCCTGACTATCAATTTCCAGAAAACTATGCATGTAAGTTCTTGAACATTTTGAAAATAATTGTACAGATTGCTGTTGCTGCCATAGGCAGCAACAGCGCCCAGTCAAATTAGTTTCAAAACATTCAACAACATGTTTATTAAATAGCAAAGACATACAATTCGTACAACTTGTTGGACTATTGAGCGTTTAAGACGGACTAAATCGAGTCAGCCATGCTGTAATTGATTATGACGTCATCCTACACGTCACGTATTTCTTTATGACGTCATATGATGGATTGGTAAACAGGAAAGCTCCATTGAGTTATACGAATTAATCATTCTAACAGAGACCTTCAGCCTCGATTCCACATTACACGCTAGCAGATGTTCTATTCAGTTTGAAAATAGTGTTCAATAAGCTATTACTCTCTTCACCAGCAACAGCCTTTAATGATACTTTTCAAAATGGATAACGATTGTGTTAATCCATCAGTACTGGTCTTGCGATTTGAACGGAGCCTATTTTGGATCAACAGGTTGTTTCCACGCATCCATTTCCGCCATTTATTTCCTCAACCATTTAGCAGACTTCCGGTCATAATAATGGCATGGTATTTATATTCCATTACAGGATTTTACCTTTAGGGTAGTCAGTAGTCATTTCCGATATAAGGTATCTGTTTTCTACTCTGACCCAAATTACCCTGGTTATTTGTAAAAGAGATGTTTAATGTGCCTTATATTGAAACGAATTTGATCGAAAGTGCCACTATCACACCTCTCTTGTCTAATGTTCTCTGAATGCCGCGCCACGTCGTGGGTCTGTACTGTTGGCTACGTTTGTACCTTGTTATTCTAAACTAGGTGTGTCTGAATGTGTGCGTGTACGCGTCAGGCACGTAGCCGGGGGTTGGGGTGTTCTGGGGGTTCGATCGACCCCCCACTCCACTCGAGTTCCGTCTTTGTTTGAGTACTAAATTTTATTTGCGATATAAGCTAAACCTTTCCTGTTTAAATTATTTTATTTCAAGATAGGCCTATTCAACATCTTACTTGTTTGCCGAAATTGGTTTTAAATTAAAATACAAGGCTTTTCTGAGTGGAAAGGTTAATCTACATTTTGCTTTCGGGTCCACGAGAGAACGCAAAACAATACCCGATTTAGGGATAACGCAAGAATCGCGTTATTTATACGTTGCGTGCCGATAATTATACCATCGCACATCCGCACTGCCGATCCATGTAAGTATTAAATTATGTTTTATTTTTAGGCTTCTATGTACTATGACTGGACATATGAACGTGTTAGTAATGTTACAACACTAACAATAGTATCTCTACTCATTTATTTAGGAAAATTAAGATAATTAAATGCAACGTAAGGGTTTACTGAAAAGTCTGCCTGAATAGGTGGAACCGAACATTGTTTTAGTAACGTCAAAAGTGCATCCGGTTACTCGACGTACTGCATGTGTAATGTTACAATCGCTACCAGAGTCCGGTTAGGCTGCTGTTAGTTGATTTTTAGCTTCGCGTGACCTCTTATTAAGAAATGAACATACTGAGGGCGATTATTATTTATTATTTATTACTGATATCAGCATTCAGCAGGAACATAAAATTAAAAATATATAACCTGCATATATTTGCTAAAATAAATTGAAAACAGTGAATTTTAGGCACTCACTGTGCATGTCACATTCTACAGGTAACTGGGAAAGATGATGGCGTTCAGATTTTAGAACAGAAAATGTGTATGAGATACATAGCTCCAATAATAAACAATGATCAGTTATTATTTCACAGACGAAATACACATGATTGATAATGCTGAGGGTCATGAGAAACTAAACATTAACCACCAGCAGCAGCAGCAGCAGCAGCAGTAGTAGTAGTAGTAGTAGTAGTAGTAGTAGTAGTAGTAGTAGTAGTAGTAGTAGTAGTAGTAGTAGTAGTGGTAGTAGTAGTAGTAGTAGTGGTAGTAGTAGTAGTAGTAGTGGTAGTAGTAGTAGTAGTAGTAGTAGTAGTAGTAGTAGTAGTAGTAGTAGTAGTAGTAGCAGTAGTAGTGGTAGTAGTAGTAGTAGTAGTCATAGTAGTAGTAGTAGTAGTAGTAGTAGTAGTAGTAGTAGTAGTAGTAGTAGTAGTAGTAGTAGTAGTAGTAGTAGTAGTGGTAGTAGTAGTAGTAGTAGTGGTAGTAGTAGTAGTAGTAGTAGTAGTAGTAGTAGTAGTAGTAGTAGTAGTAGTAGTAGTAGTAGTAGTAGTAGTAGTAGTAGTAGTAGTAGTAGTAGTAGTCGAAGTGAACGCACGCGTTTATTTAGCTCTGCAATTGCTGCCCGAATTTGCTAGTTTCTAGCGCGATTTTGTTGATAAATTTTATACATATATTTCGTATTAGTATTTCCTTTCAAACTTTATATTTAATTTGTAAATTCTTGTCTTGGTTGGAGCGCATTTTGTGTCTCTATTTTCTAAAGGCATTCCTCTTAGCTGGCGGTTTTCGCCATTTAATAGGGCTCCTCTTACTGTGGTCAATGCAATACATTTCTCCCCGCGCCGGTCTGCTATTTCTATAGATCGTAGGCTAGCGCATTGTATTTGGCAAGATCGCTTGAGTGAGTGGATTTAATTCCTTTGTCATTTGTAAGCACACGCCTAGTTCTTTAACTATATTACTCCTTATAGTCAGTTGGCTGTCCCCGGTCAACTCGAACAGACTAACAAATATATGAATTGACTATTTAATCATATATTTGTTAGCATACTTTAATCGGCTAGGTGTTAGTGAACCACTTAGAAAGTGGTTCAAACTAACAAATATACGACTGTACTCTCTATTCGTATATTTGTTTGTAGACGTCAGGGTTTCAAAAGGGGACACTATTTATTTAGTGTTTAGCTCTTTCCCCGACGTCTTGGTGTTATATATTTGTATTATATATTGTAGTAGTATGGGGTTCCTCTTTTTATAAAACACCATGGCAACCTCATATAAGCGTACCCTGAGTCTTAAAATCACGACAAAGGCTTGGGGTATTTCGGCAATTGAGGTGTATCATGGGTTGAAGGATGTAGTTGGGGCAGGGCCACGGGTCCTTCAAGGTCTCGTTAATGTTTCCAAATCTGTATGGAATGTCACCGTAGTTAATGAAAGTGTGAAGGAAAAGTTGCTCGATGAGGTCCTTGTCGTGAAGGGTGAGGTGTGTAATGTGGAGGAAATAGATTCTGATCGTCTATTAGTCAAGATGAAGGCTCCATTAGAGATCCCAGATGAACGGGTTATCACTGAATTGATCAAGTATGGCAAAGTGGACAAAGTAGAACACGAGACCTATCCATTTGATCGAACCTTAGAAAATGGCATCAGAAGAATTTGGTTTGAAAAGGTAGAACAACCTCTCCCAAGCAAGGTCACCATAGATGGTCGATTTATCTTGCCATTATGGTACAGGGGGCAAATCAAAGAGTGTAGAATCTGCTTAAGCACAGAACATCTTGCAACAGATTGCCCTAACAAAAACAAATGTCTAGTTTGTGGATCATCTGATCATTTTAAGTGGCGATGCCCGCAGAACAAATATGTCAAAAAGGGTGCTGATAAAAGTGCAGAGCAAGTTGTCTCTAAAGAGAATGTCATAGAACCGGTAGCTGCTGAGATTGTAGCGGAAATTCATACTAATGGGAAGCACGCTGCTAGGGAAAATGTCATCGAACCAGTAGTTGCTGAGATTGTAGCTGAAGTCCATGTTAATGAGAAGCATGGGGAAAAAACTAAGAATCCAATTGCTGTAGTTGCAGGCGATGAAATAGACGTTCTAGATGAGGGGCTAAGTCTTGCTCCAGTAACAAGTCAATCCAAGTTTGATGACAGAGAGGCTAATTCCACACAAGTTGAAGATGAGGATCAATACCCTCTGGAAGAGAGTTTTAATTTAGGACAAGTAAAATTCAGGTCGCAAGATACTGAAACTAACTTTGAATTTCCATTGAGTACACTCAATCTAGACGATTTAAATAATATAGAGAAAGTAATTGGTGTCTCGGATCGATTGAGTGGAACAAAGCGACAGAAAGATGGAGAGAGTTCTGAATCAGAAATAGAGGAAAGTGATATAGAAGACGATAATATGTCAGTCGCTGAATCTGATATATCCATTCAAACACAGAGTTCTAAATCACCTGATGAAATGGTCATGTACAGGTCAGAGGCAGGAGAGGTGTTAGTTCCATATGTGACGGCAAATGGTGTTAAATATAGGCATCTGCGTCATGATTCAGATATATTAAAATATAAGCATTTGGAAAAAGTTGAGCTAAGTAATGCAGCGTTTGTGAGTAAAATAGGTAAATGGTCTAAGAGAGGGTCGAAAAAAACAAAATCTAGTTAGCTTAATAATGGCGGTTTTACACAGCATTTTATTAACTTTTATGCTAATTTGCACACTCAATTGTAGAGGCTTAAATAGTGACATAAAGCAACGTCACTTACTAGAGACTCTGAAAAATGAGCAGATTGACATTGCTTTGATACAGGAAACAAAAATTCAGAAGTCAGAATTATACGATAATTTAGAAAAGATTTCTGGATCCAGAATATTTTATTCGTTATCTCAAGATAATAGTGCAGGCGTAGCAATTGTTATACTCCCTCGTTGTTCAGCCTATGTAAATATAATCTCTTCAGTATCAGGTGCAAATGGTCGCTGTGTGAGAGTCACGCTAGATATACAACAAACACGTATCACGTTGCTGTGTATATATGCACCTACATCTCATCAACTACGTCGTAATTTTTTTAAGGAGATGTCTAAAACAGCACTAGATAACATCACTGAAAACTTAGTAATGGGTGGTGACTTTAATTGTGTCTTAGACAAAGAAAATGACAGGAATGCAACTTCAACTTATACTGATACATCACATAGACTCTTAAAAGAAATATGTGATAATGAAAATTTAGTGGACACCTATAGAATATCAAAACCTCATGGTAAAGATCTTACATGGTTTTCGGTAGATGGTAAAGTTGGTTCAAGGATCGACAGAATTTATGTAAATAGTTTGTTAACAGGGTACTGGAGAGATGTTAATATTAAGCCAGTTGCATTCTCTGATCATAACATGGTTTGTGTAACCTTTGCCAATGCTGACTGGGTAACAAAAGGGGTCGGGTTTTGGAAATTAAACACAACACTGTTGGGAGAAGAATTTTATAAGAATAATATAGAGAGTTGTTGGCAACATTGGATTAATAGGAAAGCATCATATAAGAGCACATTGCAATGGTGGGAGGATGTTAAACTGGATTTAAAGTATGTTTCCCAAAAGTATGCTATTAGAAAAGCACAGGAAATACGCAAACGCAAGAAAACACTTCATCGATCACTGATGAAAATTAATGCTAAAGTAAATAATGGTGAAGAGAATTATTATGAATTACTGGTTAAAATTAAAAGTAAAATAAGAGATATAGAACACTATGAGTTTGAGGGTGCAAAAATTAGAGCAAGAGCCCAGATGCACGCAGAAGGGGAAAAGCCAACCCGATATTTTTGCGCATTAGAAAAAGCACGGGCAATAGATAAGGTGATGTGCTCATTAAACATGCCGGATGGTTCAACCGTCTTTACCAACAATGAAATGAGTACTATTGTATGCAATTACTATGAGTCATTGTACAAGTCAGAGGGAATTGATGAAGATGCAAAATTGGATTTGTTAGCAAATATAGACAAAAAGGTGTCAGACACAGGCAGTGAATTTTGTGATCAACCCTTAACACTAGAAGATTTAACTAAATCCCTTAAAGGTATGAAACTAGAAAAATCACCGGGGTGTGATGGCCTTCCAGTTGAATTTTACCAAACGTTTTGGCACCTTGTAGGTCCAATAATGGAAGAATTAGGCATTGAAATTTTTGAGAAAGGCCATTTACCACCAACTATGGCTAGGGCATACGTAAGGCTAATATATAAAGGAAATGACAGACGTCTAATTCAGAACTACAGACCAATTTCTCTACTATGTGTAGACTACAAAATAATATCCAGAGCACTAACATTGAAACTAGGTAGTGTTTTAGGAGAAATCATTGGAACAGAGCAGACATGTGCTGTACCCAGGAGGACAATTCTAACCAATACCATGGTAATAAGAGACCTTATACAATTGGTTGAGAAGGATAGCATCCCTTCAGCTGTGATTGCCTTGGACAATGAAAAGGCATTTGACCGTGTGGAATGGGATTTTCTTTTTAATTCTTTGCAATCGTTTGGGTTAGGCTCAAACTTTATTAAATGGGTAAAGATTTTATATACGGATATCAAGAGTAGCTATTTAGTGAACAATCAATTATCCAGAGAAATTGTCTTAGAACGTGGGGTTAGACAGGGGTGTTCCCTATCGCCATTATTATTTGTTATTGTGATGGAATCACTTGGCATAGCATTGAGGCAAAATAATAACTTTCAAGGCATATGTATTCGTGGCATAGAAAGACCACTTAAGCTGTCACAATATGCTGATGACACAACTGTGTTTACCAGTTCAAACAATGATTTTGCAATTTTAAACCACGTACTAGAAAAGTTCCAAAATGCATCTGGTTTGAAAATCAATAAAGGAAAATCCAAAGGATTATTTCTGGGGCCATGGAAAGAGCGGAATGACCAGCCACTTGAAATCAATTGGTCTAATGATACCATTAAGATTTTAGGCATCTATTTTGGCAGGAAACCGAATACAATACAAAATTGGAATGAACGAGTATCTAAGCTTAAGAGAATATTAGCAAATTGGAAGCGTCGTCGTCTTTCAATCTTTGGTAGAGTGTTTGTTGTCAACAACTTGGCATTATCTGGGCTATGGTATACAGCATCTGTTGTACACATGCCAAAACATGTAGAAAAGGAGGTTAATGAGTTGATATTGTCATTCATATGGGAAGAAAAGAATCATTTAGTTTCCCATCGTGTTCTCAATAATGCTAAGTTAGAAGGAGGACTTGATTTAATTGATATTAAAGTGAAATGTGTTTCTTTAAGGTTAAAATTTTTGGATGATCTTATTACATCAGATGAGACGTGGGCATGTGTTTCACGAGCTCTCATGGAGAGAATTGTAGAACCATTTCTGGCGGAGCATGTTTTTACCTCAAAGAAGCCACCTCCGAATAGCCAAATGATACCAGATGTGTTTAAAGATCAAGTTAAGGAGTTAGAAATATTTGACAGATACATACCTCCACCTACGTGCTGGAAGGAAGTACTAGAACAGCAATTGTGGGGCAATGGTAATATATGTTATAACAATGCAGTACTTTATCTACCGTCCTTTGCAAAATATGGCATTCAACATTTATCGGATATGATACACCCTCAAACACGTAGATGGATTTCAATGCAAGACGTAGCTAGAAAAACACATATGAGGCACATAGATGTCCAGCGGTTGCTAAATAAAATAAAACATGCTGTACCAATTGAATGGTTTCGTCTGCCAAATGTAAATAATAATAGTTTGACTCCACAACCCGCATTAGTTGTTGATGATGAGATGTTAAAATACAAGATGAGATCCAAGGAATGGTACCATATTATGAGACGAAAACAAGTAACACCTCCCATAGCAATTAGGAGATGGGATGACTCAAGCTATAAACCATCCAGTTGGAAAAATGTATGGAAAATCTTACATTCTCCATCCATACCAAATATGGCTCGTGATTTATTGTGGCGATTACTACATCGACGGCTATGGGTGGGACACTTGACATACAAGTGCAATATTACGACTTCTGATAGGTGTTACTTATGTCAAACAGACGAGGAAACAATCGAGCATTTATTTGCGGAATGTCCAATATCGTCACAATTTTGGGACTATATCAGCCAAATCTTGGCAAAATTTGGAGCGAAGCCCATTGTTCTAGACACGCATGTAGTCTTATTTAGAGAATTTGGATCAAGCGGTGTAAATATCATAAAGTCTGAAAGGACTATTTTAATAACAATACTAACCATAGGTGTTTGGGCCATTTGGAAACATCGGTGTGCACAGACGAAAAATCCATCTATGGGCAATCACAATAGAGCAATAAAGGCAATATTTCGGTCATTGCTGCTGAATCATATTACTTGCGAATATTTTAGATTAAAGCAGCATGGTAAAGAAAAAGTATTCAAGGACATATGGTGCAAAACAAACATAGTTTCAATAGAGTTGGGAGCTGTAAAAATAAATGAGCCTGCACTAGCTTAAATCATTTAATTACTACAGCTGATTTATCTGTGTCTTGTAATTAATCTGTGTCATGTAATTCATTTGAGTCTGCACTTTGATATTGTTATGTTTAATAATTCATGTTAAGAAATAAACGGACTGGGGTAATTTAATAATCAATCGATAAAGTAATTTGCCATTGAATTATAAAATTGTCCCAGGTAATTTTAGGAATTTGCACAGAGTTTTATAGGGTTATTTGTTCCCGGGTAATTTACAAAACCTTACAACAAAGTAAATCAAAAATGGAAACATGAGCGCCATCTATTTCCATCTATTTTTCTGTAATTTTCCTGCTGACTATATATGTTATGCTACCTGAATGCTACTACGCCCGCTGATCTTTAAGACTCAGCCCACTGGCGTCAATGATTGACTTATTTGTCATTGATTGACGAGTCACTTTTCATTTGTTGAATAGTTGCACTCGCCACACGGGTCTACTACCACACATGGATTGAATGATAATTTACAAAACCTTACAATAAAGTAAATTGAAAATGTAAACAAGAGGGCCATCAATTTTTCTGGAATTTTTCTGCCGACTATATGTATTATACTACCCAAATGCTACTACGCCCGCTGATCTTTAGAGAATCAGCCCACTGGCGTCAATGATTGACTTATTTGTCATAGATTGACGAGGCACATTTCATTTGCTGGATAGTTGCACTCGCCATACGGGTCTACTACTACACCTGGGTTGAATAGTAATGCCTTTGTTAAGTTTTGTTTTGCTATCGGAGCTTTATCAGCCTATTGTTTTGTATCTATACTTTTTAAGCCATATGTATTTATAGATTGTATTAATGCTCATTATTTATCATTGTTTTGGTGTAATATTAATCAAGATTGCTAGTTCACCAGGTTTTTTTCTGGGGGTTTGCAAGCCTTTTTAAAGGAGTTCCTCCGTGAAGTTTGTCCGACTGCGTCAGCGTCGGTTTTTCCAAAAAAAAAAAAAAAAAAAAGTAGTGGTAGTAGTAGTAGTAGTAGTAGTAGTGGTAGTAGTAGTAGTAGTAGTAGTAGTAGTAGTAGTAGTAGTAGTGGTAGTAGTAGTAGTAGTAGTAGTAGCAGTAGTAGTAGTAGTGGTAGTAGTAGTAGTAGTAGTAGTAGTAGTAGTAGTAGTAGTAGTGGTAGTAGTAGTACTAGTAGTAGTAGTAGTAGCAGTAGTAGTAGTAGTAGCAGTAGTAGTAGTAGTAGTAGCAGTAGTAGTAGTAGTAGTAGTAGTAGTAGTAGTAGTAGCAGTAGTAGTAGTAGTAGTAGTAGTAGTAGTAGTAGTACTAGTAGTAGTAGTAGTAGCAGTAGTAGTAGTAGTAGCAGTAGTAGTAGTAGTAGTAGCAGTAGTAGTAGTAGTAGTAGTAGTAGTAGTAGTAGTAGTAGTAGTGGTAGTAGTAGTAGTAGTAGTAGTAGTAGCAGTAGTAGTAGTAGTGGTAGTAGTAGTAGTAGTAGTAGTAGTAGTAGTAGTAGTAGTGGTAGTAGTAGTACTAGTAGTAGTAGTAGTAGCAGTAGTAGTAGTAGTAGCAGTAGTAGTAGTAGTAGTAGCAGTAGTAGTAGTAGTAGTAGTAGTAGTAGTAGTAGTAGCAGTAGTAGTAGTAGTAGTAGTAGTAGCAGTAGTAGTAGTAGTAGTAGTAGTAGTAGTAGTAGTAGTAGTAGTAGTAGTAGTAGTAGTAGTAGTAGTAGTGGAAAAAATGTTTAAAGCAAACATACATGTAAACTAATGAATTATTTTGAAACAAATTTGACTCTGTGGTAATTATTTATATAAAGTGGAGCGCGGCGCTGGAGGGGTGGGTGTGTGGCTGGCAGCGTGTTCCATTTTTAGAAAAAAGAATCACCACCCCCACCCCCTATTTCAGCCAGCTGGCTACGCCCTTGCGTGTACGAGACGTGCGCACATGGGCTTTTACGTTCGTGTGTGTGCTGGGGGTGGGGTGGCTGGCTGTCTGACTGGCGGACAGACGGGCTGGCTAGCGGGTGGGGGCAGGGCATCAGTGTGGGTGGGGCGTCGGGCGGATAGACAGGCTTGGCTGGCTGGCTGGCAGGCGGCCGGGCAGGTGGACGGGCGGGCCAGCACGTGGGTGTGCAGGCGGCCTGGAAGCTGGTTTTGTTTTATCAAGGCAGTCATACAGGGCGTGTTTGGAATATTTAGAAAATGACTTGATATATAATGGAACGTTTCTTAGAGGAAAGGAAAAGGGACTTACCAAATACTGTTGCCAGGTAAATTCATATAATAATACCCATATCCCCACCTATAAAATATTGGAAATGACTAGGGATAAACCTGCCAACAACGAGTTTCGTTGAAAATGTGTTCCAAATGCTGTGCTGGCTTCCACGGTCGTAACATAATACGTGCTGAATATTCTCAAATGCGTGTGGCTGGAAATGGAAGTCGTTCATGCGCCTTGAAATAACGGCTTTCAAACAGGTTGTGGCCAAGGCTTGGCTGATTCAATTGGAGCAAAAAATCATCCGTTTAAAATATAAAATTCGCATTTGCAAACGTTTTGAGTCCGTGTTTATTTGTCAATGTAGATTACGAGTGGTATTCCATCGATGTGCATAAAAATAGTAGTGGCCCAGTAACCTGCGTTATCAGGGTTTGTTTCAGTAGTGATGCAATGGACCTTTCCATTTTAGCTATGTCCCGCCCATCTCTAGCTAAGCTCCACCCACACCTCGCTCGTGTTGGAATGCATCGATCTCTGAAGTATCTGACTATCAATTTCCAGAAAGATATATAGGTAAACTATTGAATATTTTGGAACTAATTTGACTTGGCGCCGTTGCTGCTTATGGCAGCAACCGCGTCCAGGCAAATTAGTTTCAAAATATTCAACAACATGTTTATTAAATAGTAGAGACACACAATTCGTATAACGTGTCGGACTATTAAGAGTTAAACACGTAATGATTATGGCGTCATCATATACTCAACTTAGCTGATTATGATGTCAGATTAAAGATGGATACCCCGGATGCGCGGGATATTCCGGAAAAGTGAATTCTTTAAACCCCTCTTGTGTCAACTTAACCCTTTAATAGCTAAGTTGGTAAAAACGATCTCTGCAGTGATCTTGACAAATGTCCATTTACAAGATAAGAGAAAATGTACCACTGGAATTACAGCATTGGCTCGGGAACCGAGTCAGTCGCTCCAGTGGTACATCTGCAAAAATACACTTCTTGGTCTGCAAATGGACACTGGATAAGCAGAAATTTGAATTTTCCTGACCATTAAACCCTTGATAAATGTCCATTTGCAGGATAACAGAAATCTTTTTTTTGTGCAAATTTTCGATGTAATTTTTTGAGCGCTTTAACCCTTTTACGACGAAGCCCGGCCTCTGTCGTGGTCTTAGGAATATCCAATTGCATGTCACAGGTTAATGGCTATCCTTATTGATTTACCAACAACTGAATTCACAGAAAGATCAGAACTAGTCTGTGGCATTTAATGATATTATGTGAAGCAGGAGTTAGGATCACTACAGGTGATTGCATACGAACGTTACCACGCACTTGATCAAACGTGCATGTGTACTTTAGATAATCAAGCCTTTCACGCGTAAACAGGGCAAAAAAACGTGTTCTGCAATGGTCTTAAGAAATGCATATTTACTGACCACGAAAAGACGATTTTTCTAGAATTTGCCAGTGGAATGGCTGGCTCTATAAACGAGCCAGTCATTTCAATGCTAAATTTTCCAAAACAATCTTCTCTTGGTCTCAAAATCGACGTTTTCTATAATAGAAATTCTCTTGACTAGATTTAACCATCAGCGGGATAATGATTTTACTCCAATTTTACAGAGCTGCTTTGTCTTTCGTTCAACCTCTCTTTGTATTTGATTGATAATCTAATCTCATGAGACAGACATTCTTGCTTGAAAACAACACAGCGAAATCCAATTTATTTGGCCACTAATAATATTAAAAAACATTTTTTCAGCTGTATACGTTCAAAAAGTGTACTTCATTAATAGAATTATCAGTCGTGTAGTTTATTACCACCTTGTAATTCTCGGTGCCCATTTGGTGTACGGATGTAGAAAGGCACTGTAGACCCACGTAATCACTAATTCATCGCGTAGCAGGATGATGGTGATGATAATGGTGGTGGTGGTGGCGGGGCTGGTGGTGCTGTTGCTGGTGGTGGTGGTGGTGTTGGTGTTCACTCAATGCTCTGTCAATGAACCTGTTCATACCAAGCGCGAACTCGAACACGTTTTAAAATTTTAAATGTTAGCCTCTCTGAGCGAATTTTAAGAAAACACGCGCGGACAATTCAGGTTATTCCTACGGCATTTTCTTATGAATAGGTAAATAGCCAGAATATCATCCACTTCTTCTGTGCGCGATACTCTGATGCCATTTTATCACAACCAGGATGATCAATAAGCAGCTTTGACAACAGGTAAAACGTAAACGTGGGCGTGCAATTTGTATATTTATATCTCTTATTTCCAGCATACATTAAAAAGTGGTCGATGTCATGTGTACGTATGTATGTATATGAGAACCACGAAATAGGTAAGTGTATGTTGGTGAGGTTGGTGTTATACCTATAACAGAAACTACAAATGATGGCAGAGGTCGCACCGTCGCTCGCTTTACCGCGTCTAGTATGAACGGAAATTCGTGCGGAAAAACAACGTTCATGGTCGCAGTCGCGGTCCCGGTCGCACTCCGTGTGAATAGAGCTCCACGACGATGACGACGGCGGCAGCGATGGCGGCGGCGGCGGCGATAGCGGTGGTGGTGGTGGTGGTGGTGGCCGTGGGGAAATTGGACTAATTTGCCTTTATTTTCTAATAATTAACCACCTTAACAATGACCTTCAGTACCACTGAAAATAGGGTTGTAATAATCTAATACTCTCGTCAACAGCAGCGGTCCACAATGACTGTTTTCAAAATGGATAACGTGTATAATTCATCTGTACTTGGATTATCGTGTACTAGAAGCATCGTCGCGTAGGGTGACTACAGGGTATTCACACATCCATTTCCGTCATCTCTTTCCTAAATCATCCATTTGACTCCCGCACTGATATAGCGTGTATAGTTCATTACAGTTGTTTACCTGACGGTAGTCGTTCCCGATATAAGTCATCTGTTTTCTACCGTGACCCAATTTGCCATGTATGTTTGTAAAATATATATCTACTGCTGTTTTACATTGATTTCACCTCACGCTACTAAATTTAAAGTTAAAACTGTGCAGTTTATATTGCAAACAACTTAACCAAAGCTGCTGTTAGTACAACAGCTAATGTCCTTACTGTTTAAATAGTCTCCTGTGTATATGTCTTTCGCGGAGTTATAGTACCGGATAATGTCCACGTGCCTTTAACCCCACTTGTATCAACAGCGTATTAAAGCACTCAAAATACGATTTATTTCAATTAACCATTTAATTGTCAATGCTTTTCAAGAAAAATTGTGATTATTGCAGCTAAACTGAGTATTTTTTTGTAAATTTATTATGAAAATCAACAAAAAAATTAGATTTCTGTTATCCTTCAAACGGCCATTCATCAAAGGTGTCAAGAGAATTCAGGTTTCTGCTGAGCCAGTGATCAATTGCAGACCAAGAAGGGTATCTTTGAAAATTTACCACTGGAATGATTGGCTCGGTTACCGAGGCAATCATTCCAGTAGTAAATTTTCAAAAATATTCTCTCAGCCTGCGAAATAATGGGCATTTCTCAAGATCACCGCAGGGGTCGTTTTTTACCAACTTGGCCATTAAATGGTTAAGTTGACACAAGAGGGAGTTAATATCACAGGTGATGAACGGAGTGGACATAGTGTTGTATGTCCGAGCACCTCAGCTACCACCACAACGGATGGACATTTCCAAGTTTATCCATCAATCATATGATGTCATATGACGTCATAACCAACTAATTGACGTGTATGCTGGCGTCATAATCACTACGGCATAAATGATTCTGTCTGGCCCGTATTTAATTCTTAATCGTCCGACACGTTGTACGAATTATGTCTCTACTATTTAATAAACATGCTGTTGAATATTTTGAAACTAATTTGACTGGACGATGTTGCTGCTATAGGCAGCAACAGGGCCCATTCAAATTAGTTCCAAAATATTCAACAGCTTACCTGTATAATTTTCTGGAAATTCACAGTCTGAGTTCCGAGATCGATCGATCCCAACACGAGCGAGGTGTAGATAGAGCCTAGCTAGAGATGGGCGGGGAATAGCTGAAAATATAAAAGTCCATTATGAACAGGTCACTACATAATAATTCTGTTGATAGTTACTGCTGTTTTACATTGATTTCACCTCACGCTGCTAAATATGTCAAACATATTAACGAGATAATGTTCAATGAATGCGCTCAATAACACCATGGTTGTTCTTTTTTAATATTGTACCTTACGTTGCCGTCCGTTTATTTCAAAGTAGCCATTCAGGTCAGGTGTGGAATATTTAGACATTCCGGTGAACATCCTTTACAAATGCTTAATGGAATATTTCTTAAAGTATTTGTGGTACTAGACATTTATGATGGAATGGTCTAAAAACTCCGTTCAAGGTAATTGCTTTTTTTCCAAACAGAGACATGTATTGATTTAATCTTGATGTGCGCTATACGATCTTGCCACTTTCAAGCCAATTCATGAATCTATTTCCTCACTCGATCATATGACGTCATAATCAACTACGCGACGTATATGCTGACGTTACTTTTAAAATCATGACGTCATGAATGAGTCGATTAAGCCCGTCATTAACGCGTAATCGTCCGACACGTTGTACGAATTTTATGTTTTTGCTATTTAAGAAACATGCTGTTGAATATTTTGAAACTAATTCGACTGGGCTTGTTGCTGCCACTAAGGGAATGTGATACATTTTAAATGAAGTTTAGTGAGGTTGGGGTTCCATTTAAAGGTACATATTCACACCAGAATGCTTGAAAATAAATTTGTTAATATTGTATATTTTTATATGATTAAATTGTGTGCCTATGTGTAATGAAACAGAAAAATTTTTAACATATGATGATTTCATTACGCATAAATCAATATAAATTTTTTAAGCTGCGAAATTGAAATAGATAAACGTCAACGGAGGTATTAACCCTTTCCAGACGAAGCCTGGAGAATGTCAATTTGCAGGCCAAGAGAAGAGTATTTTTGAAAATTTACCAGTGAAATGAATGTCTCGGTTATCGAGCCAGGCATTCCAGTGGCATATTTTCAAAAATACTCTTCTCTTGGCCTGCAAATGGACATTCCATAACTAAATATTTTAATTTTTGGAACAAATTTAGTCATTAACGGGTTAATGCAGGGATCATAATGCATGCCACTATGGCATGAATCTACACGTGTTGATATACTAAACGTAATGGATATAAAATGATCCGTACTGGGATATTAATGTTCTATACCCTTCACCGATTTTATCCCGACAAACAGGAAGTTATTTAGAGGTATCCTTTAATCGACATTTCATGTTTATCCATCAGTCATATGACATCAGTATCAGCTACATGACGTGTAGGATGACGTAATAATCAATGACGTCAAGAATGGCGTAGACAAGTTCGTCACGAACGCTTAATTGATGACGGACTAAGTTGTGTTGTATGAATTGTATGTATTTACTAGTAATAAACGTGCTGTTGAATATTTTGTAACTAATTTGCCTGGGCACTCAGTCAAATTAGTTTCAAGATATTCAACAGCTTGCCTGTATAGTTTCCTGGAAATTGGTAGTCAGCGAGTTCGTGGATCGATCGATCCCAACACGTGTGAAGTGTGGGTGGAGCTTAGCTAGAGATGGGCGGGGCATAGATAAAACGAGAAGGGTCCATTAAAGGTAGACTAATATCTGAACACAGTCTGTAATATCAGATTATCCCTCTGCCACAGTGGCTGACAGTGTTCTAAATAAACAACTAGTTATACACACAGAATGTGATAACACAACAATAGATGTGCACATTATATATAGAAATCATCCATTCCATGCATTTCCCTACAAAAGCAGGCACAGTAATCCAAATATTGTATCATTACCTATCTCAGAGATAAGCTAGGATTTTCTTCCTATTCTCTCTAATGTCTCTCATAAGCCGAATGTAATTATGAAATTTGTTTGATAATTTCGCCATGGTTTTCTAAGAATCGGGTCATACAGCAAGTCCCCTCGAGATTCCGCATAACGTGCATAGTATCTAATAGGAATGTGTATTGTACGTCTGTAGTATTTTGGTAAACAAGACACATCTTGACAAGACTATATGTTGCAATTTAATAATGTAGACGATACAATACTGAACACTGTCCCACGAAGAATGCGAACGTTCGCCGAACATTCGCCTTCCAGAACTCATTCCAGAACGTGTGTAAAGCAAGGTTAAATTAGTGCAATATATATTTGTTATAAAATATTCATCATCTTACATGTGTGGTCGTCTTGTAAATGAGAGACATGTATCTCATCCGTCAAAATGGTAATTGAAGAATCCAATCTGGCACTCAAGTATTGACGTCATAATCAATTACGTGACATATAGATTGACTTCACACTCATAATTCACGGACAATACTCTGTCATAAACCTGGAATAGTCTGTCAGTTCTACGAAGTGTATGTCTATACTATTTAATAAACATTCTGTTGAATATATTTTAACAAATTTGACTGGGCCATGGGCAGCAACAACGCCAGTTAAATAATCTCAAAATACTCAACAGGTTATCTTTAATCCGCATATTTACCTTGAAATTAGGATTCTGGGAACTCTGGATTCAAAGTGTGTGCCTATAGCGCAATCCCAACACTCACAAAGCATGTGTGAGACTTAGCTAGAGATGCGCGGGGCGTAGGTAAAAGTGTATTCATTTAATAGTTTTCATTTTCGTTACCGTGCTATTTGCGTATTCCGTAAGAGTTACTCTCATCACATGAAATACGTGTTTCTCACTAATTATGCTGTCTAGATTATCTTTGACGAATTTATTCCATGACAAGCACGTATTAAAGAAGAACGCGAGAACTCCTATACGGCTAAGGCGGTATTCTCACTAGAGAGTAATCAGAGAGAACGTCATACCGACGTATGACATTATTCATGATTAACTCTCTAGTGAGAACGCGGCCGTAGTAGACAAATAATCTCCACAGAGCAATATGTTGACAAATATTATTGCAAGCTAATCTCTAATTTCTCTAATTTTGTTGTACTAATTGTATCACTTTACTATTTAATAAATACCCTGCGGAATATTTTGAAACTAATTTGACTGGGCGCTGTTGCTGCCTATGGCAGCAACAGCACCCATTTATATTAGTTACAAACTATTCAGCAGTTTAACTGTCTAGTTTTCAGGAAATTGATAGTCACGGTATTCGGGGATCGATCAATCCCAATACGGCGAAGTGTGGGTGGAACTTATCTAGAGATGGGCGGGGCATAGCTAAAACTGCATATAGACGAATTACTTTGATCGCTTGATTACCTACAGTGATATCACAATCAACAAACATATCGCTGTCTTCTGAGAGTCATGATTATGCGTAATTGTCAGATGGGATTCAACCTATGACATCATAGGTTAACTTAGCAAACAGAAATCTATATCGATGTAAGGTCGCATGAGATTCTAATACAGTAACTTAAATATGGAGTCTACCATAGATTTGTGAGTTTTGACAAAATATGTTGACGCCTGGCGGGTTCTTATTTCATAACAGTTTAATTCAACAATTTTCTAGTTGATTTCAATAAAACTTAACATCTTTCCTCAGTGCAATGGATGCGGCGTCGACTTTTATCTCTGGCTGGTCCATGCTTTTCCCGTCTTGGAATCTATTTATATACGGTAAATCCTGAATTCCCAGAATCCCAATTCATCAATTCCAGATACCGCATACTGTTTAATAAATGTTTCATTAAATATTTGTAACGGTTGTTCCAATAGGTTACCTGTATAGTTACCATGAAATTGGGATTCTGGAAATTCAGGATTCAAAGCAGAACCACGCGCAAGCATGGGTGGAACTTAGGTAGAGGTGGGCGAGGAATAGTTACAAGTGGACTCATCCATAACCAGTATATAGGTGCACCCGTTGGTCAGCGGCACAGAACCCAGAATCAGAATTTTGCCAACAACGTCTGTCTGGGTATGTGTATTGTAATGCGAGGAACGGCGTGGGTGTAATAGCGTAATGTTTATAATGGCCACTTTTATAGCTTCGAAACCTCAAAAGAATACGCTCTCCTTGAAAATTGAATATTATCTGTTAAAAAGCATGACGCATGACACAACTCGGGTTAATTTGCTGTTCACAGATTTAATCACAGACCAGCGTTATTCTAGGGTCATTGCCCATCAAGAAAGTGTGGATGTTAAGATAGATCGGAAAACTACATGAACCAATGCACTGTTGGTGCAAGATCATTGCATTTGTGTGCACACAATAATGATAGATGAATTATCGGGGTTTTTTGCATTTTGGGTGAATTAAATTTTATCACCTTAAATTCCTGTCGATTGGGCAGTGGATGAATCCACTTTTAGCTATGGCCAGCCTATTTCTAAATAAGCTCATTCCACACTTAATTTGACTGGGTTCTGTTGTTCAAAATCTTCAACAGAATGTTTTACTGTATTGTAAATTTATCAAAGACATACAATTCGTAGACTTGACGGACTATTACAGCATCATGATGGAGTATTTCTCTCAATTATGATGGTGATGTCAGCCTACATATGACGTAGCTGATTATGACGTCATATACTTGATCGACATACGTTATTCATCAATTCCAGATACCGCATAATATTTAATAAATGTTTCATTAAATATTTGTGAAGGTTGTTCACCGGAAGTCGTGGTTGCAATCATCATGTGTACGCATACTTTCATTGCCTATGTTCACCATTATGATGCTCAGATATTTGCTCAGATATTTAATCACTCTGGGGTGAAATCAACTTACTATTATAAAGGACGTGCTAGGATTAATAAAATTATTATACGTGGGTATACTCGAGATTGTGGTGGTGATCATTGGTATACTGGGGGAGGGGGTGTTACAGAACTACTTACGCTATCGTATGCCAACAGCGCCTCAAGGCGCACAAACTGCTACTCATATAAATTAAAATTTCTTTAGAAAATTTTATGAGAAAATCTTTTTTGTATGTTTACTACTGAAATTTACAAATTAGCTTTCCGTTTTCCTGCGAACGGAATTCCTCAAGGCGGCTGCACGGGTTGGTTTGGTCGGCTTGAACGCGATTGATGTAATGGTCCAGCAAAGGCAAAATTCCTGCCTAGATAGTGTCGAGTTGAAAGAAAGGAGGAGACTACTCTTTGGAAATTTACCATTGCAATGACTGGCTTGGTTACCGAGCCAGTCATTTCAGTCGTAAACTTTCAAACGTAGTCGTGTTTTGCCCTGTAAATGAGCACTGCTCAAGACAATTGCAGAGTCCTGTTTCGCTGACTTGACCATTAAATATCTGAAATTTATGTTAGAATTGTCAAAAGAATTTGTTCCGTGCAATTGCTGGCTTTTGCAATAAATCAAGAGGTGGTGTCATCGCTAACATAATTACGTGTATTCATTGAGGGAAGCATTTTTTTCCGGTGGTTATAGCTGTAATAGCTTTAATAATGTTAATGTTAAAGGGATATTCCACTGAGGGATGTTATGCATCTGACGTAAAGTACTAATTTTCCGCATTAATTTGAGACCAAGAGCACAATTTTATGCCAACAAATAAAAAAGATATCCTCAATTTAAATTGCTAGTAACCAGTAGATAGAGGTGCCATTTTGGACAAGCAGCTGACGTCACCAACACACCTACTCTGTTTGCCCGATCGAGGATAGCCGTAACCAGGGGAGGTAAATCTTGCATCTCACGGATAATTAGCGTACTGGCTAAACAACTGACACTTTGCCACAGTGTTTGGAGGAAATTAAAGTGCAATTAGTGTCCCGATGATCGCGCCAGCCATTGTAGTGCTAAATTGTCAAAAATTGTTTTCTTATGGGCAATTTCTATTTAAAAAACCCCATTGAATGGTTATGCCAGGAGCGTGTTTGCAATCAACCAGCTACAACAATTTCTTGAAAAATATGTTAGTTGAATAAATGTTGAATGTAATTTCTCTGAAAGCTGTTGCTATTGCAACTTCTGCTTCCAGTCAAATTCCAGTTTCGAAATATTCAACAGGCAGTAAATATGGGTCAACATTTAAAAATTTGGGATCAATTAGTTAACTCTTTCAAGGACAGAAAAGCAGAAAGCTTAACATTTACCCTGCATAGGCCTATTGTGTGAAACCAATTAGTTTGGAAGCTACTGCAACATAATTCCAGGAAAATTTAATTCAGAATATTCAACACCCAGCATAGTTATTTTAAAATTGGGAGTAAACGTTGTAAATGATTAATAACGCTGGATTTCAATAGTGTGAAAGCACTAAACTACTAATTATGTCTAGCGTGCACTTGTCATTATTTACTAGCTGCCACCTCTTTTGTTTTGAAATGCATGACACATTATTTTAAAATTATACAGACAATATGTTCTAAACTTGTGTCCTCAAAATTTAAATGTGGAAGATATCCATCCAGTGGCGATGTTATGAAGCCATCTTCCAGTTAATCCCTTTTCATGCGGATGCTTCTGTGGATCCGGTATCTGAAAATGTGAATTGCCGTACCATTTCCATGCTCGTTTCTATTACTGCAAGCCCATGGTTGACATGCGGACATGATGCGATTTAACCATTTCACGCCAGCACTGGCCTCTACAATCGTCAAGTTGAGGACGCAGATCAAAAGAAGGCTATTTTGAGAATTTACAACTAAAACGACTGTCTCAGTAACAGAACAAGCCATTCCAGTGGTCAATTTTCAAAAATAGTCTTCGCTTGGCCTGCAAATGGCCATTCAATAAGGAAATATTCTGATTTTCCTGACAGAATTTGGTCATTAAAGGGTTAATTAATATTCGGCCTTCATAACGCGAAGTAAACAGGTAAATCTAAAAGCGCTGGCAATATTTTGCTGGTGTGTCGTTGACGTCATAATCTCCCGGTTTCTCGCTCTCGTTGCGAGAAAATGGATGCGCCCAGGAGTCACGTTTTCGAGCGTTTTGGGCATATTCATTTTATTATGTCTCGGCAATGGAACAGTGTATTTTATATTTTTTTGCGGCAACTCGGATTATAGTATATTTTTAGTTGACTTATTCCCGATTTTCACTGGAATTTCCCTTTAATGTGCGGCATCTTAGCGTCATAGTGAAGGATTCTCGATGGCAGCGATTCACGGTTTGGCTTTAAGCTAAATATGATCAAATATATTAACTGTCAGAAGCTGAATTTCTGCAGACTACATTTTCTATGGGTGTTTAACTCACGATGTGCTGCATATTTTGAAAACAATTTGACTGAAAGTTGTTGGTAGGTAATTCACCTTTCCAGAGTACCCACCCATCATATGACGTCACAATGAACTGCGTGTACAACGACATCATAATGAATGACGTTATGAATGACGTCGATAAGTACGTCACGAACGAATATGTGAAGACGGTCTATGCGTTGTTGTACACATTGTTTGCTTTTACTATTTAAAAAATATTCTGTTGAATATTTTGAAACTAATTTGACTGGGCGCTGTTGCTGCCATAGGCAGCAACAGCACCCAGTCAAATTATTTACAAAATCTTCAACAGCTTCCCAGTATAGTTTTCAGGAAATTGATAGCTAGTGCATTTGGGGATCGATCAATCCCAACACGACGAGGTGTGGGTGGAGCTTAGCTAGTGATGGGTGGGGGGGGGGTGGCGTATAGCTAAAAATGGAAGGGTCCATTGATTTCAGATGACGAGGTATTTTGGTCAATTATGATTGCGACGTCAGCCTACATGTGACGCAATTGATTCTGACGTCATATACGCTTATTTGATCGACAGATCGGATTCAACCAATGCATAGTTGGTGTTAAGAATTTAAATGCGATTACGCAATTCCATGGCATAGCATCAGCTAATAGTTTCATGTTCAAAAGGAATAAAGCATCGCAAACACACTCCTTACTTGGCGCATGTTTGGTGTTTCGTCTAATTGATGAATCAATGCTGATCGGGAAACGCACTTTTTTATCATGAGTATGAGGATAGAATAAATATTGTAAAAATGTACTTAATCGCAGTCTATGATAAACAATACTTCTAGCAAAGCCATCTCTTAGATACACATACATTTGATCTAAGACACATACGGCAATTATTAATAAATATCATTTCACATTATTCTAGTTCTGAGCGTGCCTTGGCATTGTGATTAATTGTATATTAGGCCTAATGCACAAATAAACAATTATTGCGTAGGCTGACTCAAATGAAAATCACACCAATAAAGAATCAAACAAATTCGTCCAATACAGAAAGCACCTCCGACACAAATAGCATTCACACCAGGTAATTGGTTGTTCAGACATTGTTGTTGCACGATTCCTAATTTGCTGGTTTAACTGGTTTAAAACAGATCTTGTTGTAAACATAATTCGATATATTGAGTTTACATTTTGATACTTATTCAGATAAACATATCACGTAGCAAATACAATTAGGAGATAGAGGTTAGGTTTACAGGGCGCACCTACATTGCTTACAACAGCTGCTTACAGGAACCATTTGAACACCTGCATCCCATCCGAATGCCAAAAGTAATACAATCCAGCTGCCTTTGAAGCATTGGAAGCTAATTTGGCAGGAAAGGGTAGTTGCCATAAGCAACCATCCTCCAGTCAACTCAGTGACTAAATATTCAGCACAATATTTATCATATTTTGAATACTTTGGTCTGTTTTTGGCCGTCCGAGTACAAATATTTAAACTGGTTATCACAGTCAAACCTGAATATGCTGATCATAGTACACAGGGATTGTATAATGGATCTTTCTATTTCATTCATCCATCATATGACGTCATAATCAACTACGTGACGTGTAAAATGACGTCATAATCATTGCATCAGGAATGACTCGATTTAGTCTGTCTTGAACGCTTAATAGTCTGACATTTTGTACGAATTGTTTGTCGTTGCTATGTAATAAACCAACAACACCCAGTCAAATTAGTTTCAAAATATTCAACAGCTTACCTGGTTAGTTTTCAGGAAATTGAGAGTTAGGGAGATCAAGAACCGATCGATCCGAACATGAGCGAGGTGTGGATGGAGCTTAGATAGAGATTGTCCGGGCATAGCTAAAACTGGAACGGTCCATTTTCAGCCGAAATCGCATCCGACTGAGGATCACATGTTTTTCAGTATCTGACGGAGATTTTTCAGTATCTGACAGATGTTTTTCAGTATCTGACGGATGTCTTACAGCGTCTGACGGATGTTTTACAGTATCTGACGGATGTTTTACAGTATCTGACGGATGTTTTACAGTATCTGACGGATGTTTTACAGCGTCTGGCGGATGCTTTTCAGTATCTAATGGATGGTTGACAGCATCTGACGGAGGTTTTATAGCAACGACTTGCCATCTATAGCAATGATTGGGTGATAAAATATCTCGCATTTTCCCACTTCCCCCATGAACCTACGTCACCGCCCTTGCTTCAATACTAATTGTTCACCAGTGGGATGGGCAACAATTATTAATATTATTAATTTAATGGATGCTGTACATCTTGCGTTGATGCTATAATACACAGACGGGTGCTGTTAAAACTCCGTCGGATGCGAAAAATCATGTAGTTTTCTGTTGGATGCGATTTCGGCCGTAAAACTACACATCCACCCACCCCACCCCACCCCACCCCACCCCACCCCACCCCACCCACCCCACCCCACACCACCTCCCCACCCCACATCCCACCCACGTCAGCCTCATCCTCCCACGCCCACCCCAATTCGTGTAGTATTGGCAGTCAAAACGTGTTCACTAAAGACAACATATTAGGCACGCCTATCTATTCCTAAACCCCCGCTTCTCTCATTCTTCAGCATCGCAAGCCACAATTTGCGTGACTGAAGCAGCACGAGAAATCATCCGAACAAATCACGATTGACTCATTTCAAGTTAATTTTTCTTCGTCAACATCATCATTGCCACTATAATAATTATTCATAGACTCTATTGCTCGAAGCTCTCTTAGTCACACTCATTCAATCCCATTGTATAAGTGGTTACCAGTACGACCACAGACGTGTTGCTTCATATCGATTAGAGTGGTAATCAGTTCCTGTAGTTATTGGAATGTTAGACAGTTACGTCTGCCTCACTTCGGTGATCCGCTAAGAACGAGTCTGTCTCTTTATCGAGACTGTAAACACCCACCATTATCAGTCCAATTTTACTGGTTTATGCTAATCTTTGCAAGCAATGCCATAATAGTAGTATTAAATAAAATCGTGATGTTAATGTGTGGTATCTTAGCCTCAGGGTAAGGAATCTGCGATGGCAGTAATTAAATATATGGCTTTACATTAAATAGGATCTAATATATTAGCTGTCTGCCTGCTGAATTTCTGCAGACTGCATTTTCCAATGGAATTCACCTCTCGCTATGCTGCATATTTTGAAAACGATTTGACTGAAAGTTGTTTGTGGTTTAGCCATGTTTCGAAACAGAATGCTGACGATAGCGATTGCTCAAATCAGACATATTTGTGGGAGCTTATTACCACTTCTCAGATTCTGAAGAGTTTGCCACATCTAGTGTCTTAACTATAGCTATATAGATATTTCCATAGACGCGTCTGCAATCTGACGTAAAAGATGCATAGTTACAAGTCTTACTCTTTGATGCTTTCTTACTTTTTTGAAGCAGTGTGGGTGGTACCAAGTTCTGTGGACGGAGTATAAATAGTGCTGTATCTCCCACCACCGCCGACTCCGCCATAACAGCCGTTGTCGTTATCGTCACCGCAGTCACCGCCACATAACCGGCACCCAATGCACCACTACACCACCACCACCAACACCAACACCACGACCATCAACACGACCACCACCAGCGCCACCACTACCTCGGCCAAATCTATAACAAGCACAACCTCAACCACAACCAAAAGCAACACAAACACCGCCGCTACCGCCACCCGCACCACAATGAGCACAATCATACCACAATTACGAACACGTCACTACATAATAATTCAGTTGATCGTTGCTGGTGTCTTACATTGATTTCATCTGGAGTTGGTAAATATTCGAAACATCGGGACAGTATAATGGTCAAAGGAACGCGCTGAATGGCACCATGGTTGTTCTTGCTGAATATTAGACCTGGCATCAATAAATCTTCCTCTGTTTATTTCAATCCAGTCATTCATGTCAGGTGTGAAATATTTAGATATTCCCGTGAACATACTATACAAATGTGTAATCGAGAATTCCTTAAGAGATTTGTAGTACCAGCCATTTATCATGGAATCGTGGAATCCGCTCAGTTCAGTTTAATTGACTTTTTCCAAATAGAAAGATGTATTGATTTGATCTTGATGTCGGCTAAGTTCTTGCCATTTCCAAGACAATTGCTGTACAATCACAGTGCGTATTCATTGAGTGAAACATTTCATCCAGAGTATGGGGGATATAACTGTAATGGATGAACCCACTTTTAGCCCTTCCCCGCCCATTTAAGCTAAGCCACGTCCAAGCTTTGCCTGTGTTGGGATCGATCAAACCATGAAATCCCAGAATAACAATATCAATTTAACTATACATGTACGTTGTTGAATATTTCGAAACTAATTTGAGTGGATGCTGCTGCCTATGGCTCAATGACGGCGTCTTTGTGTCAATTATGATTGTGACGTCAGCCTACATGTGCTATAATTGCCTCTGACATCACATATGCCTACTTGATCGACAGATCGGATTCAAGCAAAAGTATTAAATGTGAGTACGCAATTCCATTGCAGGTAACACCTATATTGCTCACTACAGCTGCTTATATGAACCCTTTGAACGCCTACATCCCATCTGAATGCCAACGGTAAGACGATCCTGCTGATATGCTGTCGAAAGTTTGGAAGCTAATTTGGCAAGAAAGCGTAGTTGCCATAGGTGGCAACATCCTCCAGTCATGTCAGTGTCTAAATATTCAACATAGTATTTATCGTACTGTAAATCCTTTAGCATGTTTTTGCCCATCTTTGTACAAATGTGTAAACTGGTTATCATAGTCAAACCTGTTTATTCTGCTCATAGTACACAGGGACTATATTTCATCCATGCATCATATGACGTCATAATCAACTACGTGACGAGTAGAATGACGTCATAATCATCACGTCATGAATGACTAGATTTATTCCGTTTTGAACACTTAATAATCCGAGACGTTGCACGAATTGTGTTTCTTTGCTATTTAATAAACATGCTGTGGAATATTTTGAATCTAATTTGACTGGACGTTGTTGCTGCCACACGCAGCAACACCAACCAGTCAAATTAGTTTCAAAATATTCAACAGCTTACCTGTATAGTTTTCTGGAAATTATACAGGTAAGGAGATCATGGATCGGATAGAGATGGGCGGGACATAGCTAAGGCTCATCCAAAATCACACCCAACAGAGGATCACATGTTTTTCACATCCGACAGAGGTGTTCCAGTATCTGACGGATGTTTTACAGCGTCTGACAGAGGGGTTCTAGTATCTGACGGATAATTTACAGCATCTGATGGAGGTGTTCAAGTATCTGACGGATGATTTACAGCGTCTGACAGAGGTGTCCCAGTATCTGCCACATGATTTACAGTATCTGACGCGGTTGTTTCATTTTCTGACGGATGTTGTACAGCATCTGACGGGGTGGTCCAGTATTTGACGGATGTTTTACAGCATTTGATGGAGGTGTTGGTGTATCTGACGGATGTTTTATAACGTCTGACAGAGGTGTCCCAGTATCTGCCACATGATTTACAGTATCTGACGCGGTTGTTTCAGTATCTGACGGATGTTTTACAGCATCTGACGGGGTGGTCCAGTATTTGACGGATGTATTACGGCATTTGATGGAGGTGTTGGTGTATCTGACGGATGTTTTACTGCATCTGACAGAGGTGTTCCTATATCTGACGGATGTTTCACAGCATCTGACGGAGGTGTTCCGGTATCTGATGGATGATTTACACCATCTGACGGTGTTCCCGTATCTGACGGATGTGCTACATCATCTGAGGCAGGTGTTCCACAATCTGACGGATGATTTACAGCATCTGATGGAGGTGTTCCTGTATCTGACGGGTGTTTTACAGCATCTGGGGGAAGTATTCCTGTATCTGGCGGATGTTTTACAGCATCTGACGGAGGTGTTCCTGTATCTGACGGATGTTTTACAGCATCTGACGCATGTCTTCCAGTATCTGACGGATGTTTTACAACGTTTAATGAAGGCGTTTATAGCATCCGCATGCCATCTATAGCAATGAGTAAGTGATAAAATGCAATTTCTTGAAAATGAGAGTTAGGGAGATCAGGGATCGATGGATCCCAACATGAGCGAGTTGTGGGCGGAGCTTAGATAGAGAGGGGCGGGGCCTAGCTAAATGCGGAAAGGTCCATTGTCAGTCGAAATTGCATCAGAAGGAGGATCACATGCTTTTTCAAATCCGACGGAGATTTTCCAGTATCTGCCGGATATTTTACAGTGGCTGACGGAGGTTTTCCAGTATCTGACAGAGGTGTTAGCATACACTTGCCATCTATATCAATGAGTACGTGATAGAATGTATCTCTTTTTCCTACTTCCCCCATGAACCGTCGTCTGCTTTCTTGCTTCAACACTGATTGCTCGGCAGCGTGATGGGCAACAATTATTAATCTTATTAATATGTAGATTCTGTACATCTCATGTGGATGCTGTAATAGACGGACGGATGCTCTTAAAGCTCAGTCGGATGCGATTTCGGCCGCAAAATTATACGCCTGCCCCCGCTCCCACCCCACCATCCCCATCCCACCCCCGTGTAATATTGACAGCAAATCGTGTTCACTAAAGACAACATATTAGGCACGGACATCTATTTGTAACCCCTTACATCTCATTCTCGAGCATCTGAATCCATGATCAGCGTGACTGAAGTGGCACGACAAAAAATCACGATTGATTCATTCCAAGTTAATTTTTCTTCGCCAACATTATCATTGCAACTATAACAACTATTCATCGACTCTATTACTCGAAGCTCTCATAGTCACACTCATGCAATCCACAGACTTGTTGCTTCATTTCGATTAGAGTGGCAATAATTTCCTATAGCTATTGGATTGTTAGACTGATAAGCAGGCCTCACTTCGGTGATCCGCTAAGATTGAGTCTCTCTCTCTTTAGCGAGACTGTAAACAGCTACCATTATCATCAGTCCAAATTGACTGGTTTATGCTAATCTTGGCGAGCAATGTCATAATATTAGGACTAAATAATACCGTAATGTTAATGTGTGGCATCTTAGCGTCATAGCAAGGAATCCGCGATGGCAGTAATTAACTGTATGGATTTACGCTAAATATGATCTAAAATATTAACTGTCTGCTGAATTTCTGCAGGCTGCATTTTCCAATAGAGTTTAACTCTCACTATGCTGCATATTTTGAAAACAATTTGACTGAAAGTTGTTGATGGCTGAGCCACCAACAACTTTCAGTCAAATTATTTTCAGATTTTTTCAGCAAGTCCGTTGTTTTTGGCCCATTGTAATTATTGTTTGGTGGCTGCAGTAAGCAGACAGTTAAGAGGGTAACCTCTACTTAAAGCACTTCTGTAAGTGGATCTCATGTTTCAAATCAGAATGCTGAGGATCGTGATTGCTCAAATCGGACATATTTGAGCGAGCTTATTACCACTTCTCAGACTCCGAAGTGTTTGCCACGCCTAGTGTTTTAACTATAGCTATATAGATATGTCCATAGACGCGTCTGCCATTTGACGAAAAAGATACATATTTACAAGTCTTACTCTTTGATGCTTTGTTACTTTCTGTTACTTTTTGCTATTTTGCAGTGTGTGAACGGAAAATAAATCGTGTTGTATTTCCACAACCGCCGCCTCCACCACCACCGCCATTGTCGTTATCATCACTGCCGTCACCACCACGACCACCACCACCAACAACATCAACAACACAACCACCAACACTAACACCAACACCATGACCACCAACGCCATGACCTCCACACCACCACTACCCTGGCCGAATCCATAACCAGCACAACCTCAGCCACAACCACAACCAACAGCAACGCAAACACCGCCGCTACCGCCACCTGCACTGCGACGAGCACAACCACACCACATTTAGGAACACGTCACCATATAATAATTCAGTTGATCGTCGCTGGTGTCTTACATTGATTTCATTTCAGGTTAGTAAATATTCGAAATATCGGGACGGCATAATGGTCAATGAAACGCGCTGAATGGCACCACGATTGTTCTTGCTGAATATTAGACATTGCATCACATAAAACTCCCTCTGTTTATTTCAATCCAGCCATTCAGGTCAGGTGTGGAATATTTAGATATTCCCGTGAACATACTATACAAATGTTTAATGGAGAATTTCTTAAGAGATTTGTAGTACCAGCCACTTATCATAGAATCGTCTAAATAATCCGTTCAATGTAATTGCCTTATTCCAAATAGAAAGATGTATTGATTTGCTCTTGCTGTCGGCTAAGTTCTTGCCATTTCCGTGACAATTACTGTACACTCGCAGTGTATAGCCTATTCAGTCACTGAAACATTTCATCCAGATTATGGGGATATAACCGTAATGGATGAATCCACTTTTAGCTATTCCCCGCCCATTTCCAGCTAAGCCATCCCAAGCGTTGCCTGTATTAGTATCGATCGAAGCCTGAAATCCCAGAATAGCAATATCAAAGTAAATATACATGTAAGTTGTTGAATATTTCGAAACTAATTTGACCGGTTGCTGCTGCCTATGGCTCCATCATGGAGTCTCCATGTCAAATATGATTGTGACGATAGGACACCGCGGTATATTTCGGGACAGTTCGGATAGTTCGGGGTAGATCAGAGCCCAGATCGTGCTTTGTTTCGTGGTGCAGTCACGAACTTTCAACAACTCTCACGAAGTATCATGACACCTTCACGATAGTTTCACGACACTTCTATGAAATTTCACGAACCCTTACGATGTACCACACGCTATTACGAACTCTCACGAGCCGGCAAGAACCGGTCCACGCCGGTACGATCCGTTTCACGAAGACGCGGACAAACTAGATAAACCCAGGGAAAGTTGGCCAGTTTCTTCATTCCCTGCTACACACCGATTCTGTTTACGTTTTTCTCTTGTCCACTCTTCTGGTTAAATCATATGCAATGATTACTACACTTGTTAGATAGGTGCATGTATACAATTTCTTGACCTTTGATGACCTTCGTTCGTAGTAGTTCGTACTAGTTGGTAGTAGTTTGTGTGGGTTCGTGAATGTTCGGGATATTTCAGGACGGATTGGACACTTCATGACAGAGGTCAGTGACCTCCAAAAAAGGACCCGAAGAGACTTCAGCTCCAACTTCGTGAATATGTAAGAGTAGTTTAAAAGGAATAAAGCATACCAAACACACTCCTTACTTGGCGCATGTTTGATGTGTCATCTAACTGACGAATCACTTTGGATCATGAAATACACGTTTCTCTCATGACTATAAGGATAGAATAAATATTGTAGAAATGTATGTAATCGCAGTCTATGATAAACACAATTCCCCTAGCAACACATTCTCTCTGATACACATAAATTTGATCTTAGACACACACGGCAACTGTTACTAAATATCATTTCACATTATTCTAATTCTGATCGTGCCTTGGCTTTGTGATTAAGGTATATTAGGCATAATTATCAAATGATCAAATTATTGCGTAGGCTAACTCAAATGAAAGTCACACCAATAAAGAATCAAACAAATTCGTACAGTACAGAAAGCACACCAACACCGGCAAGTAGCGTTCACACGGGGCAATTGGTTGTCCGGACATTGTTGTTGCATGGTTCCTAATTTCCTAGTTGAAAAATAGATTTTGTTGTAGCCATACTTCGATATATTGAGATTACTTTTTCCGTACTTATTCAGATAAAAATGTCATGTAGCAAATACAACTAAGAGATACAGGTTAGGTTTACAGGGAGCACCTACATTCCTGACTGCAGCTGCTCACAGGAACCCTTTGAGCGCCTATATCCCATCCGGATGCCAAAGGTAAGACAATCCTACTGCTGTTGAAGCTTTGTAAGCTAATTTGGCAGGAAAACGTTGTTTGCATAGGCAACAACATCACCCAGTCAAGTCAGTGTCTACATATTCAACATAGTATTTATTATGTTGTAAATGCTTTGGCATGTTTTTGCCGTCCGTGTACAAATGGTTAAACAAGTTATCATTGTCAAACCTGGATATTCTGCTCATAGTACACAGGGGCTGTGTAATGGAACTTTCCATTTCATCTATCCATCATATGACGTCATAATCAACTACGTGACGTGCAGAATGACGGCATAATCATTGCTTCAAGAATGCCTCGATTTAGTCCGCCTTGAATGCTTAATAGGCTGACACGTGCGAATTGTCTGTCTTTACTAATATTAATAAACATGCTGTTGAATATTTTGAAACTAATTTGACTGGTCTCTGTTGCCGGTACAGGACTAGCAACAGCACCCAGTCAAATTAGTTTCAAAATATTCATATAGTGTATAGTTTTCTGGAAATTGATAGTTAGGGAGATCCAGGATCTGTAGATCCCAACACGATCGAGTTGAGGGTGGAACTTAGATAGAGATGGGCGGGACATGGCTAAGACCGGAAAGGTCCCGTTTCATCCGAAATCGCATCTGACTGAGGATGACATGCTTTTTCACACGCGGGGGTGGTTTTCCAGTGTCTGAAGGATAGTTTACAGCATCTGATGGAGGTTGTCTAGTATCTGACGGAGGTTTCCCAGTGACTTTCGGAGGTTTTTCACTATCTTTTCAGTATCTGACGGAGGTTTTACAGTATCTGACAGATGTTTTACAGATTTGAGGAAGGATGTATAGCATCCACTTGTCATCTATTGCAATGAGTAATTGATAAAATGTCTCGAATTTTCAACACTTTCCCCATGAGCCCACATCACCTTTCTTGCTTCAACACTAATTGCTTGTCAGTAAGATGACCAACAATTATTAACTTTATTAACTTGATGGATTCTGGACATCGCCTATGGATGCTGTAATACACAAACGGATGTTGTTAACTCTCTGTCGGATGCGATTTCCGCCACAAAATTATAATCCACTCACCCCCTCCCATGTAGTATGTATGATTACTGTATTCTGCGGCTGTAGTAGTAGAAACATCCTATAGCTGCAATCAGTCCTTCTTCGCTTTTGCCCACTGTGTCTTGTCCTCAGCCGAAATCCTTAGCTTCCTCAGGTCCCCGTATAGTATTGGCAGTCAAAATGGTTTCACTAAAGACAACATATGCGGTACGCCTATCTCTTCCTAACACCGTTCTTCTCATACTCCAGCATCTGAAGCCACCATTTGTGTGACTGAAGCAGCACTAGAACAAATCACGATTTATTCATTCTGAGTTCATCTTCTTCGCCAACATCATCTTGCACTATAATAATTATTCATAGACACCCAAATATTGTGGAACCTTGGTGTATGATCTCGCGCTAGCTTGTGTTAAACTCGGACAAGTAGTTACAGAGATATCCATAGATCCCGAATTTGATTCTAACCGGATCTTGGTTCTTTTATCAATATCATGATCAAAGGCTGGAGCTGCTCCTGCACAGCACGTTCTTTTGGTGTGATGAAGTTTGAGCCAAATCTGATAAGAAATTTTCGAGATACAACCCAGGATGCACACGCACGCAGGCGTACACGCACGCATGGGCGCAGACACGCACCTAAACAGACAAACGGACACTATCACATACCATCATACTTTCAGTGTCGAGGGCAATAAGCCATTTGAGCGATAAATGAGGATGAGCCTGCACTATTGGCCAATGACCTTATGCCAAGTGATACAACTTGATCTTTCTCTTAGAAAGAGATATTGATATCATGTGACCATGTCCATTCACGCAATCCAGAACAGCCCTAATAGAAGTATGGTTCTCGTGGTAACTATTGTGAGAGCAGTGGTTAAAGACGTGTATCCTTATCTTTATCTTCTGGGACAGTAAAAACTGTATATATGTGTCCTTCATGTAACCTGCTTGTCTAGCGTTGGACGTGTCTTTGTTCTGCTTACCAGTATTGTAGCACACATCCGCTATGCCGTGCATTACGCCAATAACCTCTGTGCATGAGGATTTAGACAGCTGCCAACAGGCCACTGTTGCTCTACCATTCCTCCCTATCATGTGAGGCCACTGATGGATTTCATGACTTTAACCTCTCTTGTGTAAACTTAACCTTTTTATGGTCAAGTTGGTAAGAAAAACCAGCTGCACTCTGCAGTGATCTTGAGACATGTCCATTTGCAGGCTAAATAAAACATATTTTTGAAATTTACCACTGGAATGACTGGCTCGGTAAAAAAAAAAAACTCTTTTTGGTCTGCAGTTTGACACTGGCTAAGCAGAAATTTGAATTTTCTTAACCATTACACTTTTGATGAATGTCCATTAAAGGATAACCGAAATCTGTTTTTTTAGTTTTCATTGCAAATTTACAAAAACACTCTTTTGGCAGAAAATATCAAAATTTCCTTGAAAAGAATTGGCAATTAAATGGTTTATTGAAATAAATAGTGTTTTGAGCGCTTTAATGTGCTGTTGACACAAGAGCTGTTAATGGACACTTGCTCTATTATCAGATCTAAAGACAGGTCAATCGGTATACGGCCACGCCCCATTACCACCTGAAAGCCTGCTCTGACATTCTAGATGGTACGTCTTTAAAATGGTCATGTTTAATTTACAGATATTATTGAATAGATTATGCATAAGGTTTATGAGCGTATGCCGTCATGTAAATAAGCCAGGAAGCCAGCCTGGGAGATTGAGGTACAGTGGATGAACCCACTTTTAGCTATGCCCCGCCCATCTCTAGCTAAGCTCCTTCCACGCTTTGCGCGTGTTCCGATCGATTTATATCCTTTGACACCTGCATTTCCAGGATCCAAATTTCGTAGTAACTATACAGCTAACCTGTTGAATATTTTCATATTAATTTGACGGGTAGGGAGGATGTTGCAACTTATGGCAATATGTTCAACATGCAGTAACAGCGCCCAGTCAGATTAGTTTCAAAATATGTAACAGGATGGTTATTAAATAGTAAAGACATACAATTTATACAACTGACGGACTATTCAAGATTAACGATGGACAAAGTTACGTCATTCATTGCGCATTGTCATTGTGACGTCAGCCTACATGCGGCATAATTGAGTATAGCGTCATATATTTCATTGACAGATCGGATTCATCCGTTGTCCGTACCTTCTGCCGTTGTGAAATAATGTCGTTACATATAAAGCGCAGCAGACATGCAACATTCATAGGTCTTCATCCTATATGAGTTTGAGATGACACATATTTTGATTATAATATCAGAATAATGGATGAATCCGATCTGTTAGTCAAGTATAGGACGTCATAACGAATTACGGCACGTGTAGGCTGACGTCACAATCATAAATAACAAAAATATTCCATCATGGACCTGGAATGTACGAATTGTAGGTTTCAACCATTTAATAAGATTCTGTTAAATATTTTGAAATTAATTTTACTGGGCGCTGTTGCTGGCAAGCAACATTCACAAAATAAATTGGTTTCAAAACGGTAGCTGTATATCTACCGTGAAATGGGATTCCGGGAACTCAGGATTCAAAGTATAGAAATCGATCCAAACACATGCAAAGCATTGGCGGAAATTAGACAGAGATAGGCGGGGCATGGCTAAAATGGTGTTATCCATTTAAGGTGTATATTCACAGCAGAATCCTTGAAAATAAAATTTACAAAATAGTAGAAACGTCCTACAGCTGCAATCAGTCCTTCTTCGCTTTCGCTCACGGTGTCTTGTCCTCAGCCGAAAGCCATAGCTACCCCAGGTCCATTCTTGGCATGAGTGTACTTAGTCCGGCTTTCTTGAGGCCACCTCGTAGGACGTTTAGCAGAGTTATGCAATGACGTCCTCTTCTGGCTGTGTATTTGCCGGCTCCGAGTAGGGCGAATTCGAAGGTTCTCTGTACTGGTGTCTCTTCTGGCATCATTAGCACATGGCCAAACATGGACCCTCTTTGCTGGGCGACCTATACAGACAGCGGCGACGTATTTCAAATCTTGTATAGTGCATCTTTGGAAATTATACTGGCTGGCCATCGGTGTCCAGTGATGGTACATAGGTGTGTGCGGTGGCAGGCATCGAGTTTGTCTAGAGCTGCCTTTGGAGCTGCCCAGCTGTTATAGTTATACAGCATCAAGGATACGCAGGTTGCATTGTATAGACGTAGCATTTTTATCAAGGGCATCTTTGATCTGCGAATCCATAGCTTCCAGAAGGACTGGAAAGCTATGTTCCCCATGACGCAGCGTGCTGCAATGTCAGCAGGACTGCAAAGCAGTGAGCCCAGGATTTTAATTTTCCTCCATGGTTCGCCGCCACGAAGTGGATCGTCATTTTCTTTAGGGCATGCTTTGTAGACAGGTATATGTGGGTGAACTCTGTTTTGGATTCATTCATAAAGAGATTCTCAATTGTAAGTTTGCTTGCGGCTATTGGGTGAAGTCCGTCAAGGGGTTTCTTTTCCTTGTCGATAAAGTCCACATCGTTGGCATATTCCATCTCTAACGGCATATCCAGTATTGACACTAGCGGCTTGGTATGTGGAAGCTTCCCGCACGGATTTCGATGCTGCAGCAGAGTAACAGGTGAAAAGCACCGGAGATAGCCCATCTCCCTGTGGGGAGCCGATTGATGTCTCAAACTCTTCAGGCTTCACTGACTCGACTCGTACTCTCAGCTTGGTGTCTGGAAGCAGTAGTCCTAGAAGTCGTAGCTCATCTTCATTGCAACTGGCCTGGTGTAGTACATCTAGGATCTTTGAGCGTTTAATTTTACCGAGGCTTGTGGCATGTCAATGCCCATTGTGTTGAAATCCTTGTGTTTGGACATGACTACTGACACAAGCATGCGTCGAGCCCATATAATGTCTGCGCAGCTGCGTCCACGTTTGAAGCCACTTTGACATGATCCGGCGAGGTCATCGATCTTGCCTCGGATGCGGCATAGAGTAACATTGAACAGGATTTTCCGTATGCTGTTGAGAAGCAGATTGGCTGATGGGCCAGGTGGATTCTTGGGCTTTGGTAGTGCGATAAGGATGTCTTGGCCTACAGCGTCGATGGGAAGGTGGTGCATAAAAGCTAAATTGACTTGGTGCATGATCGGTTTTGAGATAATATCATATTGAACAGTACATTACTCATGCCATCAGGTCCAGATGCACGTCCATTCCTTAGGGCTTTTAAGTACCTTCTCAACCTCTGCTGATTTAATTCGTGTTAATAATGGCCTGGGGTCTCCTGAGAACGGGTGCAAGGGCTCATCATCGTTGTCAGTGAACTGTTCATTGAACCATTCTCGGATCGCCTCGGTTTTCCCTGGTCAGTCCCGATAAAGTGTCCTTCAGAGTTGTGTACAGTGAGTGTTGGTGTGTAGTCAGTAACTCTCCGGGCTCGGGCTGCCCAAAACATTTTGTGACACTCATCCATGGCAGTGATTTCATCTGCTAGCGAGTCTGCTTGTTGAATAGCAATCTCTTTTAAGAGTTCGCTAATGTGGCGCATAATGTTATTGCGCACCCCCCCCCCCATTCCACGACAACCCCACCCCCACCCTCCGCCCCGTGTAGTTTGGTGTGGTCTTCACTTTGGCCACATTAACTAAGATAAGCAGAAATGATCACTTCATTACCATGTTAAAGTATTTTTAAATTGATTTGGCTTGCAAGGCACGGCTTCCAGGCAAATTAATTTCGAAATATTCAACAAATTCATTGTATGGCTGCGCCAAATATGTGATAATGAAATTCTCATCGATGACATGGTAAAAGAAACACTTTTCGAGTTATAACGTCTCCTGGTCGTTATTGATTAAATTTACATTTTATAGCGGGATACCAGAAAAATATGTAATTCACCTTTCTAGACTTTTCATCTAGCAGTCTGATGTCATATGCCGTCATAATCAGCTAAGCGACGTGTATGATGACGTCATGATCATTACGGCATAAATGAATCTATAAGGCTCGTCTTTAACTCTTAATAGTCCGACACGTTGTACGAATTGTATGTCTCTACTATTTAATAAACATGCTGTTGAATATTTTGAAACTAATTTGACTGGTGGCTGTTGCTGCTATTGGCAACAACATCACCCATCAAATTAGTTTCAAAATAGTCAACGGCTAACCCGTATAGTTTTCTGGAAATTGATAGGCAGAAAGCTCAGAAATCGCTCGATCCCAACACGAGCGAGGTGTGGGTGGAGCTTAGCTAGAGATGGGCGTAGCTAAAAATGGAAAAGTCTATGCAGCACTAGAATTGCGTTTTATAACAACCTCTACTGGTGGATTTATTTTCCAATCAACCTCCAGATTATGAAAAAGAATGTTTAAGCTACAAAACATTGACGTGATTTTTAATACTGTATCTATATGTTGCATAAATGTCAGACTTTATTTCTGATCCACATCTTTATCCGCCCATGAGTGCCGGTGTACTTCTATAATGGGAAAGGGAAATCAGTTACTTAAGCCTAACATAAATCGATTTTTCAAACAGTCACGATTTTTATATTCCGCTTGCACGTTCACTACGCTCATATTCTGGTGACGTATATATGGATATGTATTGCCCCCCCCCCCCCCCGACCCCCGCCCCCGATGTAACCCTTTCTTGACGAAGTCGGCAACAACCGGCCTCTGCAGTGGTCTTGAAGAATACCCATGTGTAGGCCAAGGGAAGAGTATATTTTCAAAATTTACAACTGTAATGCCTGGCTCGGTAAACCAGCCAGCCATGTCAGTGGCACATTTAAAAAAAATAGTTTTCACTTGTCTTGCAACTGGACATTTAATAGGCAAATATTTTTATATTCTTGCACAAATTTACCCATTAAATTGTAAACAGAAGTTGATTTAATCTTGAACCGCGTTATAACACATTTGTCACTATGGTATGTGTTACTTCGCGGTATCTCGTAAGGGAATAGAGTCTGATGAACTGCCTGTAGCCAATGTTATGACTTATGAAACACTTTTGTTTCTGCTGTGGAATATATTTACCTCGCAATCCGTAATAATGAATTACATCGCATGTAGGCTGACGCCACAAGCCACATGAGTAATGAAGGTTTAAATGTGCCTCAGTTGTATAAATTGTATGTCTTTAATATTTAATAAACGTGCAGTTGAATATTTTGAAACTAATTAGCCTGGGCACTGTTTCTGCAGGCAGTAACACCAACCAATCAATTTAGTTTCAAAATGTACAACAGCTTACATGTATAGTTTTCTGGAAATTGATACCTATGGAGATCATGGATCAGATATAGATGGGTGGGTCCTAGATAAATAGCTGCGCGTTGTTATGCTTTGGGCATGGGCACGCGTACAAAGCAGGTGGAGCTTAACTAGAAATGGGCGTGGCATAACTAGAAATGGATTCCTCCCTTATAGCTGACATAGTAATCATGATAGATAAATATTTAATGGTAGGTGGTTACACAACTTTTAAATATCGTTAGACAACCTCACATAAGCAAGAAGAGAAATCAGAGATAACACACCCTCGCCCTACCGCTGTGTTACATTATAAAGAGTTTTAGATTTTCCAGATTATTATTTGGCTTTTCAGGATTTTTTTAGACCATGCCAAATATTGTGGAATCTTGGTGTGTGATCGCACATTCATCAGAAGTTTTCGAGATACAACCCTGGATACACATGCATGCAGGCGCGCACACACGCACACAAATAGACAAACTGGCACAATCACATAGCCTCTTCCTTTAATGAGTCGAGAGCAATAAGCCATTTGAGTGATAAATTAGGACCATCCTGCACTATTGACCACTGACGTTCTGTCAAGTGATACAGCTTGATCTTTCTCTTTGAAAGAGGTATTGATTTCATGTCACCATGTCCATTCAGAAGGCACATAAGGCCCTGAAAAATGGACGTACATCTGGAGCTGATGGCATGAGCAATGAACTACCCAAAAATGCAAGTGGCATTATCTCAAAACAGATCATGAACCTAATCTATGCACCACCTTCTCATCGATGCTATAGGCCAAGCACCACTATCGCAGTACCCAAACCCAAGAAGCCACCTGGCTCACCAGCCAATCTGTGGCTCATGTCAAAGTGGCTTCAAACGTGGACGCAGCTGTGCAGACTTTGTATGGGCTCACCATATGCTTGTGTCGGTAGTCATGTCCAAACACTGGGACTTCCACAAAATGGGCATTGACATGTCACGAGCCTTCGACACAAGTAAACGCTCAAAGATCCTAGATGTACTACGCCAGGCCAGTTGCAATGACGAGGAGCTACGACTAGTGAGACTACTGCTTGTAGACACTAAGCTGAGAGTACGAGTCAAGTCAGTGAAGTCTGTAGAGTTTGAAGCATCAATCGGCTCCCCACATGGAGATTGTCTATCTCCGGTGCTTTTCACCTGCTACTTTGCTGCCACATTGAAATCTGTGCAGGATATTGCCACAAGACCAAAGCCACCCCCCCCACCCCCTCCCCCCCCCCCACACCCCCTCCTCCCCCCCCAACCCCAGTGGCAATACTGGGTATGCCACTAGAGATGGAATATGCCGACGACGTCAACTTCATAGACGAGGAAAATAATCCCACTTGACAAACATCTCCCAATAGCTGCAAGTAACCTAAAAATTTAGAATCTCTTTATGAATAAATCCATAACAGAGTTCACCCACAAATACGTATCTGCATGAAACTAAAGAAAATGAAGATCCACTTCATGGTGGCGAACCATGGAGGAAAAGTAAAGTCCTGTGTTCACTGCTTTGCATTACTGCTGGCATTGCTGCACGATGCGTTATGGGGAACATAGCTTTCCAGTCCTTCTGGAAGCAATGGATTCGTAGATCAAAGATACCCTTGATAAAAAGGCTATGGTTATACAATGCAACCTGCGTATCCTTGATGCTGTAGAACTGTAACAGCTGGGCAGCTCCAAAGGCAGCTATAGACAAACTGTATGCCTGCCACCGCATACACCTAGGTACCATCACTGGACACCGATGGGCAGACAACATAATTTCCAACAATGCACTATACAAGATGTGTAATACATCGCCGCTGTCTGTAAAAGTCGCCCAGCAAAGATGGTCCATGTTTGGCCATGTGCTATGTTGCCAAAAGAGACACCAGCACAGAGAGCGTTGGAATTCGCCCTACTCAGAGCCAGCAAGTACAAAGTCAGGAGAGGACGTCATTTGCATAAATCTTCTAAGCATGCCACGAGGTGGCCTCAAGAAAGCAGGACTCGTTACACTCAAGTCAAGAATGGACCTGAAGAAGCTAGCCGTAGAATGAAGAAATCATACATCCATCATACATGTTCATTCACACAATCCAGATTAGCCCTAATATAGGTATGGTTCCCGTGGTATCTATTGTGAGAGCAGTGGTTAAAGACGTGTATCTGTATCTGTATCTTCTAGGACAGTAAACCTGCACATGTCTCCTTCATGTAACCTGCTTGTCTAGCGTTGCACGTGTCTTTGATCTGTTTTACAGTATTGAATCACACATCCGCTATGCCGTGCATTACTCCGATAACCGCAGTGCATGAGGATATAGACATCTGCCAACAGGCCAATGACATGCCAATGCTGCTCTACCATTCCTCCCTATCATGTGAGGACACTGATGGAGTTCATGCCTTTAAGCCCTCCTGTGTCAACGTAACTCTTTAATGGTCAATTTGCTAAAAAAAAAAGCCCTCTGCAGTGATCTTGAGAAATGTCCATTTGCAGGCTAAAGAAAACATATCTTTGAAAATTTACCACTGGAATGACTGGCTGGGTAACCGAGTCAGTCATTCCAGTGGGAAATTTTCAAAAATACTCTTCTTGGTCTGCAGTTGGACACCGGTGAAGCAGAAATTTGAATTTTCCTAACCATTATACTTTTGATGAATGTCCATTTGAAGGATGACTGAAATCTGGTGTTGAATATTTTGAAACTAATTTCTCTTGGTGCTGTTGCTGCCTATGGCAACAGAATGTTTATTAAATATTAGGCATACAATTAGTATAACAAAGCCAAGTCCGTTTTCAATTATGCGTTCGGGACGTACTTATCTACGTCATTCATGTTGTCGTTGATTATGACGTTATCCTACACGTTGCGTAGTTGATTATGACGTCATATGATGGATGGATAAACTGGAAAGATCCTTTCTATGTTCAAAGTATAAAAGTTGATTCCAACACGTGTTTAAAGTGGGCGTAGCATAGCTAGAAATGGATCCTGTTCACTGCATCATACAAAACTCACTTCTATATATTATGCAGTCCATCTGAAGCAATGAAAACGAAAGCAGTTAGAAAGTAAGAGGGTGACTTGAGTGAGACATGAACGAAGTCTACTCCTCACTAGAGAGATGCTGTCAATGGAGTCGACCAAGGTGATATTTTTCACAATTAGACGCACTAAAATTGCTTCATTGTGAATATTAACTGGTAAGCAGAAATGGTAACTTATTTACGGCGGTCAACATCTTTCTGTTAAGTATTTTAAAATTAATTTGTCTTACAAAACACGACATCTAAGCAAATTAATTTCGGAATGTTCAACACATTTATTGTATGGCTGCGCAGAATTTGTGATAATGAAATTGCCGCCGATGACAAGATAAAAGAAGCACTTTTCGGGTTTTACCGCCTCGTGGTAGTTATTGCTTAAATTAAAATTTTATAGCGGGATACCAGAAGAGTATGTAAGGGACCGTTCTGGGTTTAGCTATGCCCCGCCCATCTCTAGTTAAGCTCCAGCCACACCTCGCTCGTGTTGAAATTGATCGATCTCTGAAATCCCTGACGATCGATTTCAAGAAAACTATACAGGTAAGCTGTTGACTATTTTGAAACTAATTTGACTGGGTGCTGTTGCTGCCTATGGCAGCAACAGCGCTAAGTCAAATTAGTTTCAAAATATTCAACAGTATGTTTAATAAATCGCAAAGAATTACAAAGATATACAATTTATACAACGTGTCGTACTCTTTGAGATTTGATGACGGTCTATATGGAACCATTTGTGACGTTATGATTGTGATGTCATCAAACACGTGCTGAGCTGATTATTACGTCATAAATATCATCTATATGGCCCGTCTTTAACTCGTAATAGTCCGACACGTTGTACGAATTGTATGTCTCTACTGTTTAATAAACATGCTGTTGAATATTTTGAAACTAATTTGACTGAGCGCTGTTGATGCCATTGGCAGCAACATCACCCATCAAATTAGGTTTAAAATATTCAACAGCTTATATGTATAGCTTTCTGGAAATTGATAGGCCTGAAGCTCAGAGATCGCTCGATCCTAACATGAGCGAGGTGGAGCTTAGATAGAGATGTGCGTAGCTAAAAATGGAAACGTCTATGCAGCACTAGAATTGCGTTTTATAGCAACCTCTTCTGGTGGATTTATTTTCCAATCAAGCTCCAGATCATATAAAAGAATGTTTAAGCTACAAAACATTGACGTGATTTTTTATACTGTATCTAGGCTATATGTTGCATAAATGTCAGACTTTATTTCTGATTCACGTCTTTATCCGCCCATGAGTGCCGGGTACTTCTACAATGGGAAAAGGGAAATCAGTTACTTAAGCCTATCATAAATCGATTTTTCAACCAGTCACGATTTTTATATTCCGCTTGCATGTTCACTACGCGCATATTCTGGTGACGTATATATGGATACGTATTGTTTCCCCACTTGTAACCCTTTCTTGACGAAGTCGGCAACAACCGGCCTCTGTAGTGGTCTTGAAGAATGTCCATGTTTAGGCCAAGGGAAGAGTATATTTACAAAATTTACCGCTGTAATGACTGGCTCGGTAAACCAGCCAGCCATGCCAGTGGCACATTTTTAAAAATAGTTTTCACTTGTCCTACAAATGGACATTTAATAGGCAAATATTTTTATATTCTTGAACAAATTTACCTATGGTATGTGCTACTTCACGGTATCTCGCAAGGGGATAGAGTCTGATGAACCGCCAGTAGCCAATGTTATGACTTATGAAACACTCGTTTCTGCTGTGGAATATATTTATCTCGTAATCCTAAGCATTCAAACAGATGGTACTATGCAATTTAGAGTCGAATTACACTTCGCCAAAATAGGTGACTTTCTAAGCAATCTGAGTTCTTGGACCAATGGCTGGATCCGATATGTCACTCATTTGTCTGGCCCCATTATTAAATAGGACACATGCTATCTGACGTCACAATCAAAACAAAATGACATAGCTCCATCAGAAAAAAAGGAAAAGTCCGTCACAAAGTGTACAAGTTGTATATGTCTTTGATGAATTTACAACCTAATACACAATATGTTGAACGTTTTGAAACTAATTTGTCTGGAAGGGGGTGCTGCCACCACCAGAGCATCGGATTTTGCTCTCTTCCTTCAATCCTCACTGCCAAGCTATGAGACGCCTTTGCCATCGCTTCGCCTGTTGCTGATGGCTGTAGAGAATAAACTCTATATTGGCTTCGTTCATGAAGGGAGGATTCTAATTTATCCATCAATCATATGATGTCATATTGAAGTACGTGGCCTGTAGGATGACGTCATAATCCATTGCGTCATGAATGTCGTAGCTGAGTTCGTCACGCTTAATTGATGAAGGACTAAGCGTTGGTGTACCAATTGTATGTTTTTACCATTTAATCAACATATTGTTGAATAGTTGTATACTAATTTGGCATAGGCAGCAACAGCACCCAGTTAAATTAGTTTCAAAATATCCAACAGCTTACGTGTATGCTTTTCTGAAAATTAAGATCTATGGAGATCCGGGATCGATCGATCACAACACATGTGACGTGTGGATGGAGGTTAGCTAGAGATGGTCAGGGCATAACTAAAACTGGATTCCTCCAGAGATTCACATTCTTGAAGGGGATCATCTAGAGGCTTCTTTTTCTCGTCTATGAAATCTACGTCGTCCGTTTTCTCGATCTCTGGTGGGAGGCCTATTGTAGATACTGGGTGTGGGTGGGTTGGTTTTGGGGTGTGCTACCATATGGATAACAGGACTGAAGTAAGGTAGCATGTAAACATCACTGGATTGAGGTAATATCCCTATGGGGAGACGATAGTTGTCTCAAACTCTTAAGAATGCACATATTTCACTCACACCCGCAGCTTGGCATCTGCCAATAACGATTTTATATATCTCCACTTATCGTCATTGCATCCAGCCTGGTGTAATTCGTTCAGAATATTTGATTCCGCTATAAAGTTGGAAACACGTGTCATGGCAAACTTGTGAAAATCCCATTAATTGTACTTGACCACTAACACCAGCATTCCCTCTGCGCATACAATATATGCGCAGCTGTGTCCTCGCATACACCCACGCTGGCAGGCTCCAGTGAACCAGTCACAATCTTTTGTCAGATAAAGCACCAAGTAAGGTTGGGCAGCATCTTGCTTGTTGCCCAGATGGATTGTTGGTTTTGTGAAGCGCGATAAGGGTGCCTTGGCCAACAGTGTCGATGGGGGCAGTACCCGATAAATACAAGATGAGAAAAAGCTCCAGAGAATTCGAAGATCCGTAAAATCCGAAAAGATAAGGAACATCCGAGAGCTTTATACAATGTGACAAAACGCGAGTGCTATCGAGGGTGTACAATCCCTGATTGCTCTTGTTACGGTATGCCTGTGTTTGTTATAGAGACGCTATCCCCCGCACACTTAACCTATCCATTGCTGAAGCTATCAGGTCCAAATTTGAGTCAATTTCTCAGGGTTTTAAGTTCCTTTCCAACATCAGTAATTTGGATTGCTGGTTGGAGTGACCGGGGATCACTGCAAAAAGGAAGATAGGATAGGCAAGCCGTAAGCAGGTCATAGGGCAGACACGAAGCATGTTTCAGAAACATTGTATATCGAAAAGTATGCTTCGGTGTAGGCTTGTGCGATTATTGCGTTGAGTGATCGCGATCGATTATTTAAGAATAATCATGTTTACTTGATTAATCAGCTTGAGTACAAATTACCAAGACATAACAACAAACGAATATCAAATACGAAAACTGTAATTGCTGTTGAGAAAATTTCATTTGCAGGGCAAGAGAAGACTATTTCTGAAAATGTATAACTGGAATGGATGGCTCGATTCACTAAGAAAAATGTCATTCTTTATGAAAAAATGTCATTTTTCATGAACGATCACATTAAAAAGTAATTAAAAGTTAGGCTTTGAAATATTTTATGCAATAGAAGATATTCACGATTATTCGAGTATTTAATTTTTAATCATATAAATTCACGATTTAAAATATAATCGCGATTTTCGATTTAATCACGTAATCGCGCAAGCCTACTTCAGTGTCCTGATATACCAAAATGTTTCAAAACCTTTTTCTGAAACATTTTAGGCATTCACCATGTAACTGTTCAGTCCTTATTGCAAAAACGTCATCTCTGAAACTCTTATTGGCACGCCAAACAAGTTTCCACAACTTTAAAAAATTTCGGAATCAAAGTTACAAAAGTTTAACATTATTCAACCTTTCTCCTAACATTTGTTTCCAAAACATTCTCCCCTGAAAGCTTTAGCAGCGGGAGAATCTTTCTAAAACAGTGTCTTTAAAGCAGAGCTTTCGAAACTTCGCTGCTCCTCAAAGTGTTAGAAACGCGATGATGTCTGTTCTTATTTTCTCAAATGCTCATTTGCAGACCAACAAATTATTTTTGAAAATTTACATCTAGAAAGACTATCTCTTTGTCTGCAAAATAAACAAACGTAGGCGGGAGTTTGCATTTGGACGCACCAAAGAAGATCATTGATTTCGGGGGACAATAAGTCAAATTTCAAAATCATCTAGGCAGTGTTGAAGGTGGGAAACTTGATTCATATCGGAAAATAATGAGTGGCAGAGAGAGAGCGAGAGGGAGAGGGAGCGAGAGGGAGGGAGGGGGAGGGAGGGAGGGAGGGAGAGAGAGAGAGGGGGTAGGGGGAGAGAGAGGGGGGAGGGGGAGAGGGAGGGAGAGAGGGGGGAGAGAGAGAGGGGGAGAGGGGGAGAGGGAGGGAGAGGAAGAGAGAGGGAGAGGGAGGGAGGGGGAGAGGGAGGGAGATAGGGGGAGAGGGAGAGAGGCGGAGAGGGAGGGAGGGAGAGGGGAGGGAGGGAGAGAGGGGGGAGAGGGAGGGAGAGAGGGGAGAGTGAGGGAGAGAGAGAGGGAAGGAGGGAGGGAGGAGGGGAGGGGGGAGGGAGGGAGAGAGAGAGGGAGATAGAGAGGGAGCGAGAGGGAGGGAGGGAGAGGGGAGGGAGGGAGAGAGGGGGGAGAGGGAGGGAGAGAGGGGAGAGGGAGGGAGAGAGAGAGGGATGGAGGGAGGGAGGAGAGGAGGGGAGGGGGGAGGGAGGGAGAGAGAGAGGGAGATAGAGAGGGAGCGAGAGGGAGGGAGGGGGAGGGAGGGAGGGGGGAAGGAGGGAGGGAGGGAGGGGGAAGGAGGTGGAGGGTGGGAGGGGGTGGGAAGTGGGAGGGGAGGGGGGATAGGGAGAGAGGGAGGGGGAGAGGGAAGGGGGAGAGGGAGAGAGGGAGAGAGGGAGAGAGGGGGAGAGGGAGAGAGGGGAGAGGGAGGGAGGAGAGGGAGGAGGGGGAGGGGGGAGACGGATGGGGGAGAGGGAGAGAGGGAGGGGGGAGAGAGGGAGGGGGGAGCGAGATGGAGGGGGAGAGGGAGGGGGAGAGAGGGAGGGAGAGAGAGAGGGAGGGGGAGAGAGAGAGGGGGGAGAGAGGGAGGGGGGGGGGAAGAGGGAGGGGGAGAGAGGTAGAGGGAGAGGGAGAGCGAGAGAGAGAGAGAGAGAGAGAGGAGGGAGGGGGGGAAGAGAATATTCACATCTATTTCCTGCTAACTCAGGAGCGTGAACCAGGATCGCCGGTTACAGATTTATGTACGCAATCCATTTAGTCACAATCCGCTCATATAGACAAAGGGAGATATACTTGCTGCGGAGAATGAGGCACGATTGCATGAAACATTGTCTTAGAATCTTTTGGCCAGTAGAGGCATTCAGTCATATCTATGCCCCACCCATTTCTAAGTAAGCTCAGAACAACTTTTGAGTACGTTGGAATCAATGGACTTTTCCATTTTTAGTTCTGCTCCGCTAATTTCTAGCTAAGCTCCACCCACACCTCACTCGTGTCTCTGAACTCCCTGACTTTCAATTTCAAGAAAACTATGCAGGTAAGCTATTGGACATTTTGGAACTCATTTACACAGCAACAGCGCCCATTTATATTAGTTTCAAAATATTCAACAGCATGTTTATTAAATAGTAGAGACATACAAAATTCTTACGTGTCGGACTATTAAGACTTAAAGATGGGCCATATAGAATCATCTATGACGTAATGATTATGACGTCATCATACACGACGCTTTGCTGATTATGACGTCATGTGACGTCAGATTGATAGATGGATACTCTGTAAATGTGAATTTATATTCTTTGAAGCCTGAATTCCCAGACTGATAGGTTAAAGGTAATTATATACATAAGCTGGTGACTTAGTTTCAAAATATTCGCCAAAATATTTATTAAATAGTAAATCCAGCAAAGACATACAATGCGTAATGACGGACGTTTCAATTTTTATCACGGCGTTATGATTGTGTCGTCAGACTACACGTAACGTAATTGCTTATGACCTCAGCTGCATGAGTGGCGGATCAAATCTCTATTATTTAGACCGTTGCACGATGTATTTCTCATTATATCAGTGCTCAATTATTTTCTCTGAACTCGCCAATGAAGTTCCGAGAAGCTTTGGCCCAATTTCTCAGAAAAAGTAACAGTCTGGCTTTCTATTTAAATGCTCTTTAAAAACATTCTTCTCTTGGTTTGAAAATTGAATTTTCTCACGACTACTACAGACACCAATTTTCTATGGCTGGACCATTACAGGATTAACTAATCCATTGATTCCTGCTTTTGTCGTCTATAATCTACGAGTGGGTTTGCATAGACGAAAGGCCGCGTTGTTCTGTCTATGTTAAGGCGTCACTGTCCGCTATCAATATACCTTAGATCGTGTCCCATCTCGTGGTTAGTCGACGCAAAAATCAAGTTAGTGAGTTGGCAGCGGCATGGGCTTGGTATTCATGAACAGGCTGGCGCTTCTATCATCGACACCGCTGTTCACGGATGTTATAAAATAATTATTCCGTGAAGAAATGTCGAGGTTTACTAAGTATCAGTGTGTGTATGATCGTGATTTGTTCAGCAACTGGTGTGTGCGTGAAAGAATTACTCATTTAGAATTTGATTTAGGTGGATTGATGCTCAACTTTGTGTGAAGTAAAGGAGTCTGGCGGAATGGCATGTACTAAGTATCGGTAAACACTTACTATATCGGCAGGTTATATTGCCCAGATCGCGCACCGTTATTTGAAGAGCACGTTCGGGTGTTTATCGTGTATACGCAGTTTCTCTACTGCTTATATTTCTTCTTCACTAATATGCCAATTAAAAAATATTCAGCGTGTGAGATAATGTGACGTCTTGTTTACACATGCCATGTTTAATATGTAGTCTGGCTCTAGAACTGGCACAATGGTAACTATAAATCAAGCTATATACACATGGTTTAGCATTTTGGTGTATTGGAATATGAATATTGTTCAACACAAAGTAACCAAACTCACATGCTCTTTCGACTACATCAAATTATATTGTCTATTGTCAAATTGTCACAATAAGCCAACTAGGTTGATTTCTGCCAATCCTCGCTTAGACACCACGCGCTCAACGCTCGTGCTTTCCCTCAACCTACATATCGCTATACCTACCCAGTTCCCAGTATACTACCTCTGCCCATTATTCAGATAAGAAGTTATTAATTTGGTTAGCGCATATTGAGTCCCTGACGCCAGGTCACATTCACGCAATATCTGGGCTGATTATTGCTTTAGTCTATTATTGGTACCTTCCCATTTATACTCCTGAGGGATAGATGCTAGGAGCGAAGGAGAGTACCCATGCTTCCAACGACGGCGAGATCGTGCATAACTCTGGAGCGAACCGGGATCTCCCGTTAAGTAGTCCCGAGTCACTACACCAAGCCACCGCCTTCACACGTCACAAGTAGTAAACTGGTAATTGGGTAGATATAGCGATATGTAGCGTAGGAGAAAGTAGGAGCGTTGCAAGCAGATTTCACAGGAGCTGGACCCTGAACAATCCGCTGCCATTGCTGCAGCGCCATTAGATGAACAGCTGCCCAGGGCCAAGGAACTACAATGAAAAAATGCACAGGAGTGTAAGCATGAAGTGGGTACTTCAATATTGCCAAAGAGATCTCGAAAGCTATCGGGCAGCATTAAACTGTCTCATGTCTTCATCAAGTGTAGTCACAGAATTAGTCTCTTTGGGACATTGCAAATGGTAACTACATCACAGTTAAATCATGCAACCGAAGTTTCAACGCACACACCCGTATTCTGGAGTTCTGGAGCGTTGTAGCTAATCATATTGCGTCAGTTTCTACCTAGGGATAAAACATAAGGGCTTTATAATGCAGATGCATAGAGGCAATCTAAGCAATGGACCGTTCCAGTTTTAGCTATGCTCCGCCCGCCTCTAGCTAAGCTCCACCCACACTTCGGCGTGTTGGAATTGATCGATGCCCCAGTTCCCTGACTATCAATTTCCTGAAAACTATACAGTTAAGTTGGTGAATATTTTGTAACTAATTTGACAGTAATTTGTAAATAAGTTTCAAAATATTCAACAGGTTATTTATTAAATAGTAGACATACAATTCGTGCAACAACGTATATTCCGTCCGCAAGTATGCATTCGTGACGTCCTTGTCCACGTTGCTCATGACATCATCGTGACGTCATTGATTGTGATGTCATTCTATGCGTCACGCAGTTGATTATGACGTCATATGATGGATGGATGCAGTGGAAGGGTCCATTGGATTAATCTTCAAATGGTATGCAGCAGCAGCAGCACGATACCGCATCTCTAGCCATGCAACACCTATAAAATGCAGAGGGAAATATATATCTACTCAAATTATTATGACAGTATGATAAAATATTGCTACCAACAAGCCTCTGCTTGAGCTATTCGTAAGAGCATTGCGCTTATGTTGCTATAATTCCCAGGCTCAGAATGAACTTGCATAATGTTATTAAAATGTTTAATAACATAGTATAGGTTGGCATGAGTTGTCTAGTCGCACAAAACCGGGTTTTATCGGAACATCAACCGAAGATCTTTGATGGTACGTTCATATAAAAGGAACTTCCGGGACGAGTCATTCCTTGCACTGACAATCAGACACTGTTCTACCATCAGCGGCAGTAGCAGTCGGGTGTCGTGATGCCTTCAAGACTCTTCCATTTACTGCCTAAAATTCCAAAGGCGGTTTTTATCTAATATGTTAAAAAAGAAAATGCGTGCTTAGTTAATAAACTGTGCACGTCAGGAAGAGTCAGGTTTGGGTTTTTGGAAGATAACTTTGCTTTTGATAATGGTTCATCCATCGGCAATGTCTGCGATAATGATGTAGTAAGTTGTATGCACAACTGATGGCAGATGACAGTCTATTACATGAAGTCTTAGCTATTGTGTACTGCTTAGGGGAAAGAATGTGCAGTTGATAGATGTACTTGCAGATCCAAACACTTGCAGTGCATTTGTGGCTGCACATGTAGTATATGCTATATTTGACAGGTCAGGCCACGACGATGGGTGACGGTAAATCAAACTAGCGATTAGCACCATCTTTCTAATGTTATACGTAAGACAAGGGAGCTTTCCATTTCTAGCTATGCCCCTCCCATCTCTATCTAAGCTTTACCCATAGCTCGCTTGCATTGGGATCGATCGATCTCTGAACTGCTTGACTATCGAATCAATTTCCAGAAAACTATACAGGTAAGCTGCTGACTATTTTGAAACTAATTTGACTGGGCGCTGTTGGTGCCAAAATAGTCAACATCATGTTCATTAAATATTAGAGACATACAATTCTTACAACGCGTCGGACTATTAAGAGTTAAAGGCGGGCCTAATATAATCATTTATGACGTAATGATTATGACGTCATCCTACGCGCCGATTAGCTTATTATGACGCCATATGACGCCAAATCACCCATAGCTACTCTGGAACGGTGAATTGAATTTCTGCCTGTAATATTTATAAAGATCATAACGTGGTGAACCAGTTTGGAATAAGATCTTGGGATGGATGTGGGATTTTCTTTACCAATTGTTTATATTGGCAAATATGCCCAGCAATCCAGCCACCGTGGAAAATGGACAATAGTTGGGCAGTAATTTATGTTATTTTGTGGAGTGGACAAACAATCCCACGAGGCATCACTATAGAGACGTAAAGTTGTAGAGTGAGAGGCGAATGAGACAATGCAATGGACCTTATCAGTTTTAGACTTCACTGTGTTGGGATCGATCGATCCCTGAGCTGCGTGACTATTAATTTCCAGAAAACTATACAGGTAAGCTGTTGAATATTTTGAAATCTAAGTTGACTGGGTGCTGTTTACTGCTTATGAGCATACAATTTGTACAACGTGTTGGACTATGAAGCGTTAAAGACGGAATAAATCAAGACATTCATGCCATAATTAATTATGTCATCATACACGTCACTCAGTTGATTATGACGCCATATGACGTGAGGTGATGGATGGGTAAAATGGAAAGGTTCATGATCGATGGATAGGATATACAATTGTGATAACATAGTTCTGCGTAATTTTCTCTTCAATGCTGCCGTGAAAGAACAGAGCGTAATGGTAATCCATGCGCTGTTAAGAGACGATATCGCAACACATGCCCTAATGTACCGCGTTATTCTGCGTAGGCCCGAACTGGGATTGTTTGGTAAGGTAAGAATATCTGCAGAACGGGACATGCAATGAAGATTATTTCAAAATTATTATTTTGCACTTTAGGGTGTGAATCTAAAATGAAGCTGTTTCCCGTGTTTCTGCTGCTGCAGAATGGCTATATCTATATAATAGTCTAAAATTCGTCGGGATTCCATACCGGGCGGCATACGTTGCACTCATTGCTTAGTAACAAATCACGATAGCAATTCACCTTTCCAGAGTATCCATCTATGATCTGATGTCATATGACGTCATAATTAACTAAGTGATGTGTATGTATGCTGACGTCAATATTATGACGTCATGAATGATTCCATATCGCCTGTCATTAACGTGTAATAGCACGACACGTTGTATGAATTGTATGTCTTTGCCATTTAATAAACATGCTGTTGAATATTTTGAAACTAATTTGACTGGGCGCTGTTACTGCCATAGGCAGCAACAGCACCCAATCAAATTAATTTCAAAATAGTCAACAGCTTATGTGTATAGTTTTCGGGAAATTGATAGTCAGGGAGTTCAGGGATCGATCGATCCAACACGGCCATCGTGTGGGTGGAGCTTAAATTGAGATGGGCGGGGCTTACTTAGTAAAAACTGGAAAGGTCTATAGGCATGCATACGTTTTATAACAGGTAGATAAATGCGGACGTGGATGATAGCTCGTAATATTATGAAAGTCCGGTGTCATTTTAGAAGCATTTTGAGTCTATAATAACGAGATATAAACAAGCAGTAACTGCACTTACCGAAGTAACAGTATTGTGTTTCTACTTTCAACAGGTTCTGTAACCACGATTGAAGATCTGTGCGAAGACCAGGAAGAAAACTGAATTCATCTTGGGAATATTGGTTTCATTCATATCGGATAAGGGATCTATATCGTGTCTAGCAAATGAGTGATGTGGCTATAAGATTAGCGTGTGAACTATGAAATATGTAAATAGAAAGAACTGAAACGTAGAGTGTTCGTTCGTTGACTAGCGGTAAGTTGATCTCTTTACCATCCGATACATGGTCGTTGGAGCCAGATTTGACAAAATAATAAATTGTAATTTGAGCGTTTTACATTAACCCAAGACTTATTTCTGTTAAATAGATGAATCCAGTCTATTGATTACTCATATGGCGTCATAATCAACTACGTTATATGTAGGCTGGCGTCATAATCAATTGCGACATGAATGACGTAATTAGGTCATAAAGGCTTAATAGTCCATCAAGTTGTACGAATTGTATGTCTTACTAATTTAATAAACATTCTGTTGAATATTTTGAAACTAATTTGACTGGGCGCTGTTGCTGCCATAGTTGTTCATGTTGCTGTTGCCGTTGGCATCGTTGTTGCCAATTGGCAGCAACTTACACCACCCAGTCAAATTAGTTTCATAATATTCAACAGCTTACCAGTATTCTTTTCTGGAAGTTGAGATGCAGGACGTTCAGGGTTCGATCAATCCCAATGCGGACAAAGCGTACTTGGAGCTTAGCTAGAGATTGGCGGGGCATGGATAAAACTGGATTCATCCATTATACAGGGCGTATGTACAGGTTTCTTCTAGTAGAGTTTATCAATAGTCTAAAAAACGTGTGTCAACTTAACCGTATAATGAATTGCCAAGATGGTGAAAACAGTGTGGTTGTAGTCTTAATGAATGCTCATTTGTAAGCCCAAAGAAGTCTATTTTAGGATTTACCACTGGAATGACTGGCTCTATAACCGGGCAATAGATTTCAGTGATACATTTTCCATATTTGGACGTCTCTTGTCGTGCACTTTAAGCAAGATTGTGATTATTAACTTCACAAGTTAGTTTTCCCCTGGCATATAAATGGGCATTCACTGAGAAATATGTCAATTCTTATTCAAGGGATCGGTCATTTTAGGGTTAGTTGAACTAGGTACCATATTGAGCGTTATTTGTGGCGCTGTTGATGCAAAGAGGGTTAAAATACATCTTCCAATCCAAGTGACTGCATAGTCCTTCTTGAATTGAACTAGATCTCGCGAACTCATTTCAAAAGGTATCTTGGATTCACGAGATTACCGGAGTGCGATACCACAAGACATGAGCTTGATGCATACTGCCTGATAAGAGTTATATGATTGAAAGTGTCCGCAATAATGGCAAATAATACCCAGAGGAATATCACGTGCCCAGAGACAGACGGGTGCATAGAGGAAGGAGAAATAGAAGCCTACATATTTCCTCGGTCGTATGAATGGCTCTTCATTGCACTATATGCCATCGTATTCTTTGTCGGAATAACGGGAAACACTTTAGTTTGCTTTGCTGTATGGCGGAACAAACACATGAGAACTTTCACAAATTTCTTCATCGTCAACCTATCAGTGGCGGATTTCCTGGTCATTATGTTCTGCCTCGTTCCATCGCTGCTTCAGACTGTCACAGAGACATGGTTCTTTGGGCATGTTATGTGTAAGATCATCATCTATCTACAGGTATGTACATTAGCGTACTCATGCATATAGTCGGGTAACGCAGCTTACTGGCTTGGTACTGGGCCAATCCTGGGCCAATACGCTTTGGTACTGGCACAGTGATCGCCCAGTAGCATGCGTTATTAAGGTATGATTGTAATATTTAACCCTTTAAACTAAATAGTCCTAATTCAAGATCATAACTAAAAATAAGAAAAGTATGTTATATTATGCGGAATAAGACCATCACATGTTAAAATCTATTTACTCTATTCACATTCAGGTATATAATTCAAGCGTCAATTTTATTTAACAATTTTATTTTCAAACATTCTAGTTCGAATTGGAGCCTTAGCATAGAAAAGTATTATAAATGTATTTGGCTGATCAATATGGCCTTACCTATCGACATAATCGTAATATTTCTCTATGGGAAATTAGGCTCTATTTTAAGAAATAGTTATTATTTTGAATCAGTCCCGTATTGATGAAATCTTCTACAACGGTGTATGAATTTATAAAGTACTAGTGGACCATTGATGAGAATCGATTTAAAATCGTATTACAGAAGAGGATTCTATCGAGCTCTCGGTGTCCTGCTAAAAATATGCACCCCATCCATACCCACGTCAATCTACCAATCAATCCTTCTGTCCATCCATTCATTGAAAATTATGCATGCGCGAACATCAATCAGAAAAATCAGAAAAGAATTTACAATGTGACAAAAATCGGAGGGTTTGCAATCTATGATTACTTTTGTTATTATAAATAAATATCTCCTATAATTACCAGCAATTATTTGCGAATAACATCTTAAAATCAATATTAATGTGAAGTTTTAGTAATAAAAGATTTTTATTCCGATCAAATTAGCACATTCAGCTTTGAACTGATAAGTATCTTAAAACTAATTTGCGTGGAAGTTGTTGCTGCCTTAGGCAGCAACAGCTTCCACGCAAATTAGTTTCAAAGTCTTGAACACAAGCATGGATAATATCTGTAGTGTTTAGTTGAAATCTTTGACTAGAGTTAACCGATTTGAAACATTGTAATGTTGTGACTATAGGATAGGTAAGATAGGGTGAAGAAAGATTTACCAGGCTAATATATTGCCTAACACTTTGCAAAGAACAAATCAGTCCTGGGATGATAATTATTTTGACTTCTATAATATCTCAATTTAACCCTTTATGACGAAACCGGCTAAAACCGGCCTCTGTCTTGAATATTCCTCTGTAGGCCAAAAGATAGGGGTTTTTTTGCAAATTTACTACTCGGTAACCAAGCCACTTATTCCAGTGTTAAACTTTCAAGAAGTCTTCTCTTAGCCTGCAAATGGGCATTCAATAAAGAAATATTTTGATTTTCTTAACCAAATTACGTCATTAAAGAGGTAATAACAAAAGGCGACTCATGTCAAAATGTCAAATGACACGCATTAAGAGTGTACCGAATCCCGCTTTCTTGAGGCCACCTCATAGAACGCTTAACAGATGTATGCAATGACTGTCCTCTCCTGGCATTGTATTTGCTGGCTTCGAGTACGGCCAATTCCAAGGCTCTCTGTGCTGGTGTCTCTTCTGGCATCCTTAGCACATGACCAAACATGGACCATCTTTGCTGGGCGACGTTTACAGACAGCGGCGACGTATTACACAACTTGTATAGTGCATCGTTGGAAATTATGCTGTCTGGCCATCGGTGTCCAGTGATGGTGCGTAGGTGTTTGCGGTGGCAGACATAAAGTGTGTCTATAGCTGCCCTTGGAGCTATCCAGCTGTTACAGTTATACGGCATCAAGGATACGCAGGTTGCATTGTATAAAGGTAGCAGCTTTATCAAGGACATCTTTGATCTACGAATCCATAGCTTCCAGTGGGATTGGAATGCTATGTTCCCCATGACGCAGCATGCAGAAATGTCAGCAGTACTGCAAAGCAGTGAGCCCAGTATTTTACATTTCCTCCACGAAATGGGTCGTCATTTTCTATAGTTTCATGCTTTGTCGATAGGTATATGTGGGTGAACTCTGTTTTGGATTCATTCATAAAGAGATTCTCAATTTTTAGTTTGCTTGCAGCTATTGGGAGAAGTTCGTCAAGGGGTTTCCTTTCCTCGTCTATGAAGTCCACGTCGTCGGCATATTCCATCTCTAACGGCATGCCCACTATTGACACTGGTGGCGGGTGGGGGTGGAGTGTCGGGGTGGTGGTGGTGGTCGGGGTTGATCTTGTGGAACTTTCCAGCACAGATTTCAATGCGGCAGCAATGTATCAGGTGAAAAGCACCGGAGATAGACCATCTCCCTGTGGGGAGCCGATTGATGTCTCAAACTCTGCAGACTTCACTGACTTGATTCGTACTCTCAGCTTGGTGTCTGCAAGCGGTAGTCTCACTAGTCGTAGCTCGTACTCTCAGCTTGGTGTCTGCAAGCAGTAGTCTCACTAGTCGTAGCTCATCTTCATTGCAACTGGCCTGGCGCAGTACATCTAGGATCTTTGAGCGTTTGATTTAAGAGGGTAGAGTCACCTACAACCTACGCAAGCTCATCAGCGACAGTGACACACACATGTCATACAAAAGGCCCCCGAGGAGCAGATAGCTAACATCGATGTCAGCTCCGATCCAAACGAAGCCCTAACCAAAATACTGAAATCTATGGAATCATCCGCTACCTGCACCATACGTGTTCTTAAAAACAACCAAACTAGGTATACTGACGACTCTCTAGTAGTAAAACTGTCAGCAGAGCAGAAAGCGTTACGGCTGCGCATCTATCAAAGTGGCCAAGTGAAGACCGCACCAAATTACGCCGGGAGCGCGATATTATTCCGCGCCACATTACCGAATGTTTAAAAGATCTTGCTATTCAACAGGCAGATTTCCTAGCAGATGAAATCACTGCCACGGATGACTGTCACAAAATGTGTCGGGCAGCCAGAGCCCTGAGCGTTACTGACTACACACCACCACTCACTGTACAGAACTCTGAAGGACACTTTATCGGGACTGACCAGAGAAAAGCCGAGGCGATCCGAGAATGGTTCAAGGAACCGTTCACTGACAGCGAGGTTGAGCCCTTGCACCCGTTCTCAGGAGACCCCAGGCCATTACTAACACCAATTAAACCAGCAGAAGTTGAGAAGGCACTTAAAGCCCAGAAAAATGGACGTGCATCTGGATCTGATGGCATGATTAATGAACTATTCAAATATGCAAGTGACCATTATCTCAAAACCGATCGCGCACATAATCAATTCAGCTTTTATGCACCACCTTCCCATCGACGCTGTAGGCCAAGCACCCTTATCGCACTACCCAAGCCCAAGAAGCCACCTGGGCCCCAAGCCAATCTGCGGCCCATTGTGCTCCTCTACAGCATACGGAAAATCCTATCCAATTTTACTCAATGCCGCATCCGAGACGATATCGATTACTTCACCGGACCATGTCAAAGTGGCTTCAAACGTGGACGCAGCTGCGCAGACATTGTATGGGCTCAACGCATGCTTGTGTCGGTAGTCATGTCCAAACACTGGGACTTCCACAAAATGCGCATTGGCATGTCACGAGCCTTCGACACAATTAAACGCTCAAAGATCCTAGATGTACTACGCCAGGCATGTCCATACAGACCACAGAGCCCACACATATATAGTCCCGGAAGACTCGGAGACAAGCCGGACACCAGTCTGTTTTCTTATTACTGCAAACGTGTGTCTTCTGTGTGACATCGTATATAGGGGGTAAAAGATGATATTTTTGTGCGATTAGCGTCTTTAAATTTCCCACTCTGTCAGAAGGCGCCATCTTGGTTTACCTGGCTAAGCATGCGCGCACCTGTACTCCCGCCCGATGCAGTAGTCGAGGCGGATAATTTGTACCAGTGATACCGTCATCCGATTATACACTCGGCGTTCGGATGTCAAATCCACACACTCAGAGTAATAGCACTGTGTATGTGAACCTACTCTTTGACTGACTGGCTTTAACCATTTAATGACTAAATTTCTTCGAAAAACTTTAATATTTACTTTTTGAATGTCCATTTGCAGGCCAAGAGAAGACTATTTTTGAAAATTTACCACTACGGTAACTGAGCCAGTCATGTCAGTGGTAAAATTCAAAAATAGTCTTCGCTTGGCCTGATAAACGGACATTACTCAAAACCACCACAGAGGTCGGTTTTGAGCGGTTTCGTCACGAAAGGGTTAACTCATCGTTCAAGAATACGCACCGAGGCAGTAGAATATAAGCAAACAGGGGATAGTGCGCGCTGGAGGAATCCAGTCTTAGCTATGCCCTGCCCATCTCTAGCCAAACTCCATCCACACTTTGCCGGGCTTCGTTCGTTTGATCCTTGAACTACCTGACTATCCATTTCCAGAAAACTAATACAGGCAAGCTGTTGAATATTTTCCAACTAATTTGACTGGGTGCTGTTGCTGCCTATGTCAGCAACAGCTGCCAGTCAAATTAGTTTCAAAATATTCAACAGAGTGTTTATTAAATAGTAAAGACATACTATTCGTATAAAGCAGCTTAGTCCGTCATCAAGTAAGTGTTCGTGACGAACTTATCTACGTCATTCGTGATGTCATTGATTATGACGTCATCCTACACGCTACGTAGTTGATAATGACAGCATACGATTGATGGATAATCGGGAAAGCTCCCTTGTCGAACATATAGGCTACCATCTGTCATTAGCGTGTCCAGTTGGCGAGCTGTGTACCTAGGAGATCCATGATATATATGACCACATTAGGCTTATATGACGCCATGTCGTGATGTCGTGTAATACCAATACTGGAACACTATCCTATTTCGCCATTATCTATTTTTCAGAAAATAAGCAGGAATGAAAAGAAACTAGTACATGCTTACTAGCTTTCTGATGTTTTTTATATAATGTATTCTCTACTGTTCAAATGTTACCATGGTTACGATGTACATTGAGAAGGTTAAACCCCTATGCTGTCTATATAGACGACGTGTCGCGTGTCGCGTGATTGGATGTGATAGAGAATCCCCATGTATGCATACTTTCAAAGGAGCTGTGACGTGGTACACGGAGACACGTGCCCTTTTCGTATTACACTATGTAGGCAACACAAAGATAAAATTTCACCAGTAGTCAGTACTCTCCCATAAATAGTTTAGTGATAAATGACAGAACTCTTCAACAAAATAAAAGTAGAAGCCGAGATGTATGTGTCATCTTATTTTCGTCATTCCTCGCCACACTATACAGATTATGTGTAGAGTGTGGCGAGGATGAAAGAAAACAAGATACGTTTGCAGATTATAAGCTAATAATAGTGTGTCAGGTTGTGGAATTTATATGCATTTTTGGGCACATTCTTAACATTTTCAGACAACATTCCTCTAACATAAAGCACATAAAGAAAAGCAAAAATGCTTGATGTAATTAATTACTCTCAGCATAACATCCACCATCTTGGATTTCAAAATGATCTTCTTCTAAAAGGCCTATATAAACTCAATTATAACGGTAATACTACCATCTTAGAGGTAATGATTGTTATTCACTCAAATAACCATAATTCAGGATTAGCACAAGTTTGTGAGTTATCCTGGGTATCAAAATGACCACCGTTTTAAACATGTGATCTATTTTCTACCTAAGACTATATAACCCTAATTTTAAAATAATCCTCTTATCATATCAGATCCTCTAATGGTTGTCACGTCGACTATAGAAACAATTCTGAAATGTTAAAAATTGTTCAACCATCTTGAATTTCAAAATGGCCACCATTTTTTATCTTCCTTTGGCTATGCCTTCCTTCCTATGACGATCATATAATCAATTTCAAAGGCAATAGCAATAAATACTCTTATGGTTGTTATAATTAATTATCAATCATTTTGCATTTCAAAACTGCCGCTATTTACTTCTTACGTTCACCTGCACCATCCGTGCTAGGCCACAACGATACTGCATCTGAGTTTTAAATTAGACCCAGCTTTGTTTGATTTCAAAATGGCTTCCATCTCATATGTATCTTATGTAATCTCTCGCTGTTCGAATTAAGATAGACATATGTGTTCAACCAATTTAAGCATTGCATCAAATAAGCTTGCCGTGCAGCTTATAGTCCAGTCAATCTAGGCCAAAAATATTTTAACCCGGAACAAATTGCAACAGAATTTTTTTACCTCGCCCAGTGTATAGGGGGCCATCATGTACAACATATCAAAAGTCCTCCAAAATTCCAATAGGGGAAAGGGTAAAATTTGCATAATTATTACCAGATTTGGGCCATTTCACCTGAAAAATCCATTTTTCTTTATTTCTTTAAAACCGGTATGTAATATATGTGCGACTGGGTATTTTTGGACTTTTTTAGTAATAAATGAATACGATTGACATATTCTCCACAAATTAAATGTATTGTGTTATGCCACTTGCATGAATTTACCTAATACCATCATTGATATTGATACAATACATATTATATTTTATTATGTCACGGTATTGTGTGTTTCTAAGCTAAGCTAAGATGAAATAGTATGGCATAGGTACCTGGTTTCTACTAATTTCATCTTGCATCAATTATCCAAGTCATCTTCCTCAATGAGCGTTATTGAATTTGAGCAACTGAGACCCTTACAGTTTTCGCAGGCGGATGTGCAGCTGAGCCCATGTTTTCTACAGGTGCATCTCTTTGATTCACAGCCAGTTTTGCAGCTGCATCTAAATGAATACAGTAAATCGTCAGGTGCTGCCAGCATGTCAGTCTTAACAGGCAGCATTTGGTGGTTGAGAACTTTCCAGCCCCATTCTGTTGGATCCATATCTCCAGCATCTCCTCTCCAAACTTGAATTTGGTAGTACACGCGAAGACTGTGAAACTTTGCGGATGCGGGTGTTGGTGGTAAATCTCGTGCTTCAACATACTTGGAACTTTTTGCAACCTTCTCCCTGAATCGCTTGTACCGCAAAGCAACTAGCCTATCCATTGAAGTGCCATTGTATAGAATAAGCATTGCCTTCTCACCTGCTTTTATCACGTCATCTTTATTCGCATTACTCATTGTAAACACTTCAGCAATTTGAGAGATTTCTTTGCAGCACTGGATTTCAAGGGATGCAGATTTTCCAATTCCAAAAGCCTAGATGTTGAGTCAAAGCCAAGGATAGCATGGATAAATAACAGCTGTGAGCACAAACAGAACCCGAGCTTTTCCTTTGCCATTTTGCTATTCCACAGTCGGGGTTTCTTTGCATTTTGCTTTGGCTCTGGTCTGAAAAATAGCTGACAGCCATTCATATCAGTATGGTATAGAAGCAAAACCAGTAGGTCGGTATCGTCTCCAACAAGAGCAGTATTTGTTGACTTTGAAGCCAAGATAGCCGTTTGCGTAATTAAGACATCGGCATCACCGCTTGCCTTTATCGTTAAGCATCCAGCCTGTTCGAGAGATGAACTTAAGATTGATATGAACCGATGTTTGTTCTGCTTGTTACTAAGAAAATCAGGCTTACTCAGAGTTACAACTGTTTGCGGAGTCAGTACAACAGTTGCGCCTGATCCACGAGTTCGCCTCTTATGTGTTACATCTTTTATGTCTGGGCCTTTGTCATAACCATCAAAAACTACTGTAGCCTTTCCATATTTGCTTATGCAATATTTTACATATCTTTGATAAACATTTGCAAATGTCTCTCCACGCTGCCATGGAATACGGTGTAATAGAGCTCCTCCATCAAGCACATAGTGGACAGAATCTGGAAGGACTGCATCTTCATTTTGAATTAATTTCCACAATGCATCAGCAAGTGCCGGCTTATTTGCTTCCCATGGAAGAGATGAATTATCAAAGAGTGTGGGCGGATGAGTGCACAACTCATACTCAAAATAAGATGCTGGATTCCCTTTTGATCCATTTGTAGCAATTAAACTGAGTCTTTGAAATAGGAGTTGTGGATCAATTTGTACACATTCATCATCAATCTTGAGAGATGTTTTGGATGCTAAGGTAATAGCTTGTCTCATTCTCTGGAACGAAATGCTTGATACACATTGGCCACACATCGAATTAATAATTGATTCTCCAATATATTTAGCATCGTCAACATTGACTGATTCATGTGCAGACAATCCACTAACAAGTCCTCTAAGAGAAGGGTCTGGTCCAAATGGATTCAGTTCACTAAGGATTTTGAGAATTTTGTAAGTATCATCCATATTACGCTTTATTCGAGATTGTGTGGAATCTTTGTGTTGTTCACTTGAATCACAGTTTACCCCAGAGAGCTCTTGCATTGCATTACACACATCTGCACATGCGGGCATAGACAACAACCAAACAAGACGCTGAAGTTCTGTCATTCCACGACCTCGTGTTAGACCACCACTTGACTTTACACTTCTCATAAGGACCTGCTCAATAACTAGATCAGTAGATAACCCTGCCCAATACCTATCACTTCGATGAATGACATGATGACCATTGAGGAAGCTGGTGTGTATATCTGGATGACTTTCAGGTATTTCTAACATCTTTTGTAAATATACATATGCAGACATGGTGTACAGATAATGCCCAGCGGCTGCAAAATATGGAACCATCTCACGAACGGTCTGAAGGTGCATGTTCCAATCACCAGTTCGTTCTGCCTTAATGAATTTGCGCAGAATGTCAACCAACTCCATATACAAAAGCCAGGGTCGTGGAGTCCTCTTATCTTTCATGACCACCTTCTCTGAGTCTAGTTTGTCCTTGACATCATGTAATGCATTTTCCGAGGACAATCTTGTAGCTACATACGGATTTTTGATAATGTCATCATAGAGCTCTCCAACTTTAACTAGACTTTTATTTAGGGAACTTTCAATCGTTTCATGTCCTGCAACATTATCATAATTGTCAAACAATTCTTTTGAATGCATTGCAGCGGAATATTCTACTGTGTCAACTTCAGCATCTGCAATTGTAGGTACTGGTAGGTTGTATGCATTTGCAATCAAGATTGTACTGAGAGAAGCAAAAACCATGAGGTGTCCTCGAACTGCTCCAGAAATTGCCTTTCCACTAAGAATGTGTTTGACAGCATTCTCAGCGTAGACTACCGCTTTAATGGACTCCAGCTCGGCTCAATCTCTATGATAGTCATAGCTTTCCAAAATAAGGGCTGATCAAATGTAATCACGGGTGCAACATGGTATCGGTTTGCCTGTTCACAAACATAAGTCAAAGTGGAAAAGATGCAGGTCATGTTACTTGGCTCTAGATCTATCATCGGAAGGAAAATAACAGACGATTTACCTGGATAAACTCCTTGGTGAACAGTTTGCATCATGCCAGACCATGACTGTCTCCTTGAACGCAGAAACAAAGAGAAATCCCAGAGGATGCCAATGGCAGCTGTTGGGTCTGTTTGTTCCATCGCAGTTAACTCCTTAAAGGTCAATGGGAAGTTCCTGGTATGCTGAGACTCAAAGTTCCTGATACAGATCTTGCCAACTTGCTTGATATCTTCAGATGTTACATTTATCCTTGGAATAAGTTTGCACGAAAGGTTTCCTGGTGTAACAGATGCAATGATTCCCATTCCATGAAATGTATTATGCCAATCTATTGTGCAAATGTTGTGATCCACATTGTCGGCAACAAACTGAATGAACTCGCCTGATAATGGCTGTGGTAGATCTCCACCATGAAGTGATGCACTGCGCTCAAACCTCTGTATCTCCGCGTATGAACATCCAAATCCGTGCTTGTACAAGGTGTCAACAATAAATCTAGATCCAAATTTATGGTGCATCTCACATGACAGCCCGAACTGCAAAGGTGCCAAAATAACTCTAGGACGAGTTCCTTGCATAATAGCCTGTCCAACTGATGCCTGTTTCATTTCTGTGTCTTTTCCAGTAAACAAAATCCGCAATAATTCCCGCAGTGTCTGTGGTAAATAATTCAATGCCTTTACTGGGTCGCTCATTTGCTCCCTTGATGGATAGCTTTCAGATGAGGTGCATGAATCAATTAACTTAATATCGTGTCTAAGCAGTTTGGCAGCTGTCTGGATGATTAGCATGCTCTCTGATTTGGAATCCTTTCTCTTCTGTTCCTTATAGAAGTCAGTCAAAATAGTAGATGCTTTAGAACGAAAGGTAACAACGTTTGGCTTACCATTCCCAGTGCTAATAAATATTTCATCGCCATAATTATCTTTTATTTTATCCTGCATGTATTTTGTACTGTATGCTTTATTCTCTTTATCATCGAGATACTCTTGCATTTTTTTAACGAGGTCGTGCAGGGTCAGCTGCTCATCATCATTATTTTCAAGAAATGCCATTGTCGCACTAAATGCTTTTACTCTGTCCAAGTCTTCTGGCCTTCCATGTTTTTGAGATGAGCAAGATGAGTGCAGCTGAGGGATATTTTTCATGGTTCGAAAATTTACGCTGCAGCTTTGATGGTATACTGCATTGACAAGGCATAAATCCGGCGTGAAGGCAAGCCGCCCAGCTACAAGTTTGCCCCATTCGTCTTTTCTCTGCTCACGGGCCTCGGTGATACTACATTGAAAGTCATGAGTACTTACTGGATAAATATCATAGCCACGTTTCTTTCCATCTTGAATTTTTGCAGGGTATCCGCATAGCAAACAATGTTCACTAAAATTGAATGTTGGACTTTCTGAACGGAGTGTTCGCATGGGTGGCGGAGATTGTTCAATTTTCTCTGCGTCACGGGCAATCCGCTTGGGATCAATGAACTCCCGTCGACATTTTACATGAACCCTCTGTCCTACTTCAGCTATGACATCGCTTTCACGGGCTCTGCTAGCATTGTTAATACCGTCACAGCCTTTAACTCGAAGCTTAACAGTTTGTGAGCCATTTTCTAGGCTCAGGTTACAAATAACGCATGTATCTAAATCCATGTCCATATTCTGATTGAATTGTATAGAAATTTATTCAAATTGTGAGATAAAAGTGAAAATTAAAATGCAATTTATTTTAGATAAAATTTTAAAAGCGAAAAACAAAATAAAACTTACTTTAAATATAATTTTTAAAAATTACCCCGGCCCTGTGCATACAACCATATTTAATCTGTGGTTTGGAGAATTTGTACAAGTGGTTCAAGGCAATATTGTCAATTGCTTACTGTCTTCCGTGACCATGAAATTCAGAGCTTAGACAACATTTCTACTTCGTTTATTTGCGGAATGAAGCAGGTAAGGGAAGTTTCATTATTCGGATAATGGCGGTAGCTAAATATGCGAATTTACCCACTTTCCCATCGAGGGATTTTGGAGGACTTTTGATATGTGACACCTGGCAGTCCCATGAATGCCGCAGAAAAGAAATAAATTCTGTTGCAATTTGTTCTAGGTTAATTTGTAGTTTTACTGGACTATTAGGACCAAAACTACGATAAATGGTCATTGTAAAAGGACCTTTCCTGTTTATTCATCCATCATATGACGTCATAATCAACTACGTGCCGTGTAGGGCGACGTCATAATCAATTACTCGATTTGGTCCGTCCTAAACATTTAATAGTCCGACATGTTGTACACATTCTATATCTTTGCTGTTGAATATTTTGAAACTAATTTGACTGGGCGTTGTTGCTGCCATTAGAAGCAACAGCACAACAGCACCCAGTCAAATTAGTTTTAAAATGTTCATACATGTGTATATATGTGTGTGTGTGTGCGTGCGTGCGTGCGTGCGTGCGTGCGTGCGTGCGTGCGTGCGTGCGTGCGTGCGTGCGTGCGTGCGTGCGTGCGTGCGTGCGTGCGTGCGTGCGTACGCGTGCTGAAATCGATTTTTTTTATATATGGGGAATTTATAATTTGCATCGTCTATTATATTGAATAATATATATACGACTACTCAATATAATAGATGATGCAAATTATAAATTCCCCAAATATAAAAAATCCATTTCAACACGCGTACACAGTGGGCGGCGTTTAGCTATAAATGGGCCGGACACAGATAAAGATGAATCACTAATCATTATTTTATAGGCTAAGATGACGCTAAAAGATCAATTTAATACAACATCTAACTAACATTTTAGAAATAACATTATCGATGTTTGACAAGCTTTCGCCTAGAAATGTGCTTCATCAGGGCGTTGTGAAACGTCTTTGAACATAGGAAATATTGTCAAAAATCGATGAAGATCGTCTCGCAACTTTTTACGAAAGTTACTCTTTCTTTGCCTTATATCATATCGTAGCTCAACAAATCTCGATTATTTAGATAGAACGAAATTGTTGACCATTTTGTCAATGATGTGACGATTTGATGCTGTTGCTTTCTTATACAGTAACCAACGGAAGATTTCAGTATATCTGTCAATCACGTGGCGTCATGATCAACTGCGCGACATGTAGGATGACGTCATAATCAATTACATCACGAATGGCGTAACTAAGTTCGTCACGAACGATTGATTGATGACGGAACACACGTTATTGTACAAAATGTCTTATTATTATCGTACTATTTAATAAACATGGTGTTGAATATTTTGAAACTAATTTGACTGTGCGCTGTTGCTGCCATAGGCAGCAACATTACCCAGTCAAGTCTAATTACTTTCAAAACATTCTAAACCTGCACGTATAGTTTTGTGGAAATTGATAGTCAGGTAGTTTAGGGATCGATCGATCCCAACACGGTCTAAGTGTGGGTAGAGCTTAGCCAAGAGATGTAGAACGAAATCGGGCCACGCCTTCCTGTGAAATAAATATTATATTATTCAGTAAACTCGTTATTAAATCGTATAGATTTGTTATTATGAGGAAGGGAATTATGAAATGGGCTGAGTGTCATCGACTAGTCAGGCATTAAACTACCGCATCACCTGCCTTATGTTACCACCGTATAGAGCCATACACTCCATCAGCTATATCAACAGGTAGTTCATTAACCCCTCTTGTGTCAACGTAACCTTTTAAAGGTCATGAGAAATACCAATTTGCAGGCAAACAGAAGAGTAATTTTGAAAATTTACCTACCCAGTGGTCAATTTTCAAAAAGAAAGTTCTTCTTGGTCCACAAATGGACACTGGCTAAGCAACAATTTGAATTTTCTTGACCGTTGATAAATTTCCATTTGCAGGATATCAGAAATCAATTTTTTCTAAATTTCCGATATAAATTTACAGAAATAGTCTTATATTGGTCTGCAAAAAATCTGCATTTTATTGAAAGGTCTTGACAAATAAAGGGTTAATTGATACAATTAGTATTTTGAGCGCTTCAGTGCGCTGTTAACACACCACGGGTTAATAAGGTAACCTGGTATATGATTTAGCTTTTACTGCCACAAGATTGCAGTTGCTTGAATCATATGGTTATCGACAATATATAGCAAAGAACCGTGATTTTGGCACTAAATAGCAAGTGGCTTCTCTGAGAATTCATTTCGGCAAACTCCAAACTAAGGAGTCTCCCGCAGAGCGCTGATACACTAGAATTTCTTATTAATGGACAGAAATTGTACCCACGTGCCTATTTATAAGGTAATGGTGGCTATGTACTCACATCAGAATAATGAATGGCTAGCTCGGGACAGATGCTATTAGCTGGCGGATACATAGCCGGGTAGAATAGTCGTGTATTCTCGTTACGTACGCTGATGAATATACCAGAACGTTGCTTTCTATTCCGGAGGAAGAGGTTAATTAGTCTGTACTATTTCCGCAAACACATTGGAAAAACGCAGGCATCCAGATAGATGTAGAAAGTAAAGTAATTGTATGTCAAGTATTGACGTCATAATCGAGTATGTCATATATAGATTGACGTCGCAATCCAGTGTCGCAATCCACCAGTCACAACTGACGGCAATACTCCGTCATAAACCTGGAATAGTCCGTTAAGTTGTACAACGTGTATGTTTTTACTATGTAATAAACATTCTGCTGAATGTTTTGAAACTAATTTGAATGGATACTGTTACTGCCATAGGCTCAGTCAAATTAGTTTCAAAATATTCAACAGCTTACTTATGCAGTTCATGGTCCGATCGATCACAATACGAGCAAAGCGTCCGTTAGTTGTGCGGGTTGGAGATGGACTGCCTCGGTTGAATAAAGAGGCTGCATCTGTCATTAAGGTAACTGACGTCATAATCAAATATGTCACATGTTACCTGACGTTAGGATCAAAATGGCGTAGCTCCGACAGGGCAATCGAAAAATTATATGGCTTTAATGAATTTACAATTAAGTAAACATTCTGGTGAATATCTTGAGACTAACTTGACTGGGACCTGTTGTAGCCAGAGCTTGAACTGTAGATTTGGGGAATTCAGGCTTCGAGCGCTCAAACAAATTCGAACACGGGTAAAAGGTTGTCGGGGCATAGCTAGAAATGGGCGGAGCTTAGCTAGAAATGGGCGGAGCTTAGCTAGAAATGGATTCCTCTATGAGACTGCCATTGGGATAAATGTAGGAAATGGAGGAGTCCAGGGTATCCATCAATCATATGACACCGTAATCAACCACGCCATGAATGGCGGTAAGAACGCTTAATTGATGACGGACTAAGCGTTGTTTTACGAATTGTATGTCTAATGTTACTATTTAATATATAGGCTTACGAATATTTTAATATTAATTTAACTGGGCGCTGTTGCTGCCATAGGCAACACTAGCACCCAGGTAAATTAGTTTCAGAATATTCAACAGCTTACCCGTATAGTTTTCTGGAAATTGATATTCAACGAGTGCATGGATCAATTGATCCCAACACGGCCAAAGCGTCGGTGGAGCCTAGCTAGAGATGAACGGGCAGAGCCAAAACTGGATTTATCAGTTATACCTCGATAGCCAAAACGCTCAGCTAAATTGAGCACCAAATATGCCATCAGTTTAATATTTATAATATTGCACGACAGAAAATATGATTTCCCGGAGAAATTTTTTTTTACAAAACCAGTTTATCAATTTGAACTTGAATTCTCAGAATCCCACTTCCAACGTAACTAAATGCAGGTAAGCGGTTGACAATGTTTAAACAAATGTGACAGGAACCCGTTGTTGTTGTTGTTGTTGTTGTTGTTGTTGGTGTTGGTGTTGTTGTTGCCGTCACCGCCGCCGCCGCCGCCGCCGACGACGACGACGACGACGACGACGGCGGCGACGACGTAAAATTCGTTTCAAAATATCAAACAGAGTATCATTTAATAAAACCTAAATGATTATGTTGTTTTGTTCTATCGGATTCACATGGTCAACGACTGATTCAATGACCGGCCAGTATGTCTACTGTTCGGAGCTGACATTGTTGTGAATAGACAGTCGAGGTCAAATTATAAAATTAATTATCGTGAGTGATTCTTATTGTTGTTCGGTTATCGAGCCAGTCATTACAGTGGTAACCTTTCAAAAATAGTCTTCTCTTGGTCTGCAAATGGACATTTCTTAAGACCACTACAGAAGCCGTTTTCGGCTGATATGAGTGTTAAAGGGTTAATCCACTGCAAATAAGTTGACTCGCGGATGACGTTGCATGAGACAATGCCACCAGTTTGACAAATTCTTTCATCACGCGGATCAGTCATTCTAAATCGTATCTAGCTATAATTGGACACGCTATTCGGAACCGTTCTCGTGCGATGCTTTGTTGCGTTGGTGATCGATTTTACATGTGCCTCGTCCCGTAACAAGGTAGCGAAAGGAGCTCCGATTCCCGTTCATCCACGTCAATTTTCGAATGCGTGGCTCAACTTTTAAATAGCCAGAGATGAATCTAGACTGCTGGCCCACACTTTATTTTGCCAATACACTTAGAGATAGGCCTACTGTATAATATACTGACTATTAACCCTTCCAAATCAAAATGCCACCACCAAAATCCTTCACTATATCCCGATGGATATTTTCAAGCTGGGCTGACTCGGAGATGTCGCTGCTTATTGCAGAAACAGGTTCCTGTCGGGTCTGTTTTGAAATATTCAACAGTTCTCCTGTACAGTTACGTTGAAACTGAATTCCGGGAACTCACGTCTCGAATGGTTAATATAAAGGCATGAGTATTGCTATGTAAGCCCTAAGAATATATATTTTTATAGCGCATTATATAATTAACTGAAAATATTCTATCTTCACTTAGTCCAGTCAATTTAAGAAATGACCTCGGCAAAATTTCAACAGAATTTCTGTCAGTAGATTTATAGCGGAGAAGCAATGGCATATGACCAAAAAAACCATCTAGCCAATTCTGACTGTGGGAAATATATAATTTTAGTCGTTATAACCCGCACTCTTCTGGCCGCGTTTATTACTGATTTAATGACCGCGCAGATTGCCCTTACGCTCGTCACATCAGAATTTAAATCGCTCACTTTTCCTTTATTCTTCCATATATCCTAGTCTTAAACTGGCACGCTTATTTAGTGTTATGTTTGGTATAAATTTATGCTTTGTGAACGTTCATTTGTACAGCAGTTATTAAAATATATGCCGTGCTACCGGATTTCGAATTCTCTTCTTACGCGTTACGTGTAGTGTAGACCCCGTCTATCTTGTCTATGAGACCCACAAGCGGATACTTTAATAGTTCCACAGATGTACTGAGCTTAGATTTATGTCATTTCCTCGTGTCGTTTTGCTCTTCTTCGGATATGCTGCCGCTAGTAGGAGTATCGGGATAGAGTTATTAAATTATGTTATAATATAGAAATCTATGATGAAGTAAACTTAGGTGGGTGTGATAGGTGATAATCCACACACTTTTGGTATATTATTCATTAATACATACAAATCTCATTTTTGCCTGAATGCAATGTATTTATATATACTAAGAGACACATTTAAAAAAAATTAATGTAGGCAATTTGGAGCGTACTGTGTGTGCCTGATTTAAATTTATTTTTCAATTATGACATTTTAAGCATTTTTATATCTGTAGCTTACAGGTGTTTAGCTGGTGCGAGAGCTACAAAAACAAACGCCATCACCGCGCTGTCTCACTGTTGCACTCGACATATTACAATGATCATGGGTTTTATTTGAGTATGCGGCGATAGACCCCTTGCCATGAACTAATGCAACAGAATAACACAATCAACCTTTAGATGGCATAATAATCAAGTAAAATTTGAACCATGACAGTGTTTAATGTGCGTTTAAAAACCCTGATACACTCCTTTCCCTTAAAGATAGTGTACTGGGAGTGGCATACAGCCACATATGGTCGAGTGGATACATCCATATAATGGACACTTGTCGACTGACGACCGGGCAATGCTTGGAGAGAGTACCCTACCCAGGATCGGCACACTCACGCTTTTGGCATCAATCTAGATTACCTCCTGATATGAAAGCCATGTATTGAGTTGATGGAGGAGAGGGCCATCCGAAAGCTTGGTGTTATGAGGAAGCCCTTGGGAACCATATGGTGAACAAACTCCAAGATCATGAGAACTGTCTATACAGGTGCAGTACAATCTGCGTTGGAGTATGCATCAAGCACTTGAAACAATCTGTCAACGATGTAAAAATCAAATCTAGACAAGATGCACAACATTGGACTCAGAAACATACTTGGTGCAATGAAAATTACTCCTATATCTATGAAATGGAAAAGACGGCCAGCATCTAACCATTGGAAACCTGAAGGAAGAAAACAATTTCTGATACATGGTGAAACTTTCAAGCGACTCATGGATCACCCTCTCCAAATGAAGTTGCATGCTCTAACAAAGAGCTGACTGTAACAACAGACCCAGACCAGCTGAAGAAATGCCATGAGAATGTAGGTGTTGTCCAAATAATGCAGATCACTGTGAGTTTCTGACACACCAGGTGCCGTCTCCAGAGCCACTCAGTGTCTGAATAAGGACAAGCGCTCCTGAACTCGCTGGAAAACAAGAACAGACTGATGCCACACACAAAAAAATCTACCAGAGCCACAAGAGACAACTGTGTCTTTAGCCAACACGCAGGAATACCTTCTGAAACCATCTCTGTACGCAGTGGGGCCCTCTGTTCCAACCTCAAAGTGGAAATAATTGCCCTCCATGTAGCAGCTGACCACCTGATGGGGGTGATGGTGGGGGTGGGGCGGTGGTTCTGGACGCCCTCCCATATTGAATGCCAAGATGACTGATCATCAGTACAGGTTGAAGGGTTGTGAATATAAAATATACTGTATCTACTCTTTAGTCTAATGTCAATTTGCATCTCATCACTTACAATTGGTAAATGTCAGCATTCAGGAGTTAGGTTAGGCAAAAGGCGATCTCTCATGGCATTGACATTTGTGAAAGTCCGTGCATCAATGATCAGAATTGGCAACATATCATCATTCAGTGTTCAGAAGTGGTAACAAATCCTGTTTCATGGTAGAAATATCATTTTTCAGCACAAAGAATTAGTAAATTATTGTCTTTCAGTGATTAGAATTGGCATTCAGGGGTTAGTTTTGGTAAAAGGTCATCTCTCATGGCATGGCATTTGTGAAATTCCATGCATCAATGATCAGGATTGACATCATATCACCCTTCAGTGTTCAGAAGTAGTAACAAATCCTGTTTCTGGGTAGAAATATCATTCTTTTAGCACTAAGTATTGGTGAATTATTGTCTTCCAGGGCGTAGAATTGACAACAAAATCAACCTTCCACACTCAGAATTGGTAAATCTCATCTTTGATAGGTGGCTCTGAAGATCACACCTGGTGTGTCATAATCTAACAGTGATCTGGATTGGCTGGACCACACCTATATTCGTGGTAAAAACACCTGAGTGTACTGTACCTTTATAGACTGTTCTCAGGATCTTGGAGTTTGATCCGTCTGTGGTTTCCTCATGATACCAACCTTTCTGATAGACCTCGCCTCCATCTCCACTGTATGGGGGTTCCTTCTCAGGCGGTAGTCTAGATTGATGCTAAAAAGGTGAGTATGCTGTTCTGTGGCAAGGTACTCTCTCCAAGCATGAGTGAAAACTGAGCAGACGCTGGATACAGTATTTGGCTCCATTGTGTTCTCGCCCACAATCTTCTGTCCATTGTAGTAGCTTATTCACTCCCTCCTGTATTCTATAGCCGGCTTCGGTGGCATGCTCTGCAGCATCCCGGAGTGCCAGGTCGCCAGTCGACAAGTGTGCATTATATGGATTTATCCACTCGACAATGTTTAGATGTATACCACTCCAACAACATTACATTTAAGTGAAAGGAGTGTATCAGGATATTTAAACGCACAGTAAACACTGTCGTGGTTTGAATTTGATTTGATTGTTATGCCATCTAACGTTTGATTGTGTATTTCTGTGTAACCGTAGACGTGGTGTCCTAGTTCATGAGAAGGGGGGCATCGCCGCTTAATCAAATAAAACCCGTGGACATTATAACAGGTAGAGTGCTGCACTGAGACAGCGGCGGTGATGGTGTTTGTTTTTGTAGCCTCCACACCAGCTAAAGACCGGGTAAGCTACGGATATAAAATTTATATAATTGCTTAAGATGTCATAATTGAAAAATAATTTTAATTCAAGCACACACATGTACACTCTAATTGGTGTGAATTATCGCCTACCACGGTGACCAAGCTAAACTCACGTCATCATAGATCGCGATATTACAACATAATTTAATAACTTGATCCTGATACTCCTACTTACGGCGGAATATCCGAAGAAAAAGAAAATGACACGAGGAAGTGACAGAAATCTAAGCTCAGTACATCAGTATTTAACTTTTAAAGTATCCGCTTGTGGTACTCATAGACAAGAGAGACGGGGTCTACACTACAACTAACACGTAAGAAGAAAATTTCAAATCCGGTAGCACGGCAGATGTTTTTGTAACTGCTGTATAAATGAACGGTCATAAAGCATAGATCTACACCTAACATAACACCAAATAAGCGGGCCAGTTTAAAAATAGGATATAGGGGAGCATAAAGGAAGCGTTACCGATATAAATTCTGAACTGACGACCGTAAGGGTAATGTGCGTGCGCATTACATCAGTAATAAACGCGACGCAAAATAGTGCGGGTTATAACAAATAAAATTATATATTTCCCCCACCGTCCGAATTGGCTAGATTCTTTTTGTAATATACCATTGCTTCTTCGCCATAAATCTACTGACAGACATTCTGTTGCAATATTGCTCGTGTGCACCTATATTTTTGCTTAGATTGACTGGACTAACTGTCATAACACATTGTCTAGTTATTTACTTCCAAAGAGCACAGGTTTCCCACAGCCGGTGTAAAACAAAAAAATGTAACCTATGTTATATGTAAAAATCGCCCCACTGTCATAATTATTCTATGTAATAAGTGTTACCCCCATATGCTATTGTAATATCCTCAGAGAAATGAAGTGAACTTGAACTTGATTCTATGACCTAGATATTTGACACTCTGATGTGAAACTCAAGTTAAGCCAACTGCTAACCCAAAAGTCTTTCAATGGATATGGCCATTTTGGTCATCATTCCTTCTTATAAACCTGAGTATTATATGTATGGCAAACGTGCATTTATCTATGCACTTAGTAACCCGTGACCTAGATATTGGACGATGTGACCTTAATCTCAAATTGTGCCTAGTCAGACAAAGTATTACGACGCGTAGGAGGACGTCATAATCAATTACGTCCTGAATGGCTTAGCTATGTTTGTCACGAATGCTAATTGATGGCTGACTAAGTTGTGTTGTATGAATTGTATGTCTTTACTATTTACTATTTAATAAACATTATGCTGAATATTTTGAAAGCCATAGATAGCAACAGCGTCCAGTCAAATTGGTTTCAAAATAGGCAATAGCTTCCCTGTATAGTTTTCTGGAAATTGAGATTCAGAGAGTTCTAGGATCGATTGATCCAAACACGAGCAATGCGTAGGCGGAGATTAGCTAGAGATGGACGGGGCATAGCTAAAATGGATTCATCCATTTGAATGACTGTGCTGATCATTTCACCTTCTTGCATTCCCCAGTTGTGCTAAAAATGTGTATTCCCGTATGCACTCAGAGACGCCGTGACCTAAATATCTGACCCTTTCACGCTAACCTCAAACATAAACTCTAGTCATCCACAATACAGTTTCATGTTTAAAATGTAGTGGTTTTACATTCTTACGTTCCGGAGATATGCCGCGGGCACTCAGAGCAATAAACAAATATATCATGCATGTAAACATCTATACAGACAGACAGACGGAAAGGCAGGCATGCAGACAGGCAGTCAGTCATGCATGCATGCATGTAATGCATGCAGGCAGACCGGCGGGCAGGCAGGCAGGCAGGCAGGCAGGCAGGCAGGCAGGCAGGCAGGCGGGCGGGCGGGCGGGCGGGCGGGCAGGCAGGCAGGCAGGCAGGCAGGCAGGCAGAGAGACGGCACATCTATTGCAATAATCAGTGTAAGTAATATTAGCAAGGTATGTTCTTTTACTGGCTTGGCAACTTGAAACCTTTGTCAGCAACACCTCCCAGTCAAATTAGTTTCAAAAACTTGTAAATTTATCAAAGACATACAATTCATACAATTTTGAAATGAACTTTTCTATTTTCGTAAGGGGGCTTTGTTATGACGATTGCGACGTCTTCTAGCATGTGACTTATTTCAATATGACGTCAGATATTTGAGTGACAGATTGGATGCCGCTAATACATCTGCCCCAGAATTCAATATCGTAAACACTTATAATAGGCCCTATCTTGTTATTGGTTAATTCACACACATACATGTTGAGTCATGTATGTGGTTTCTTTATCAATGTACAGCATTACATTTTCTCGCGATATTTTGCGACTTATTGAATACCTGAAATCGCATTAAATGGCAGCATTATACAACAATAATTTCCCAAGTTCATCATAAACATTGGCATTTTGCCAGCTCCATTCGCGCTTCATTGCGTATTTATTTTCGCTCATATATGCTTAATATCCACTTTCATATAAAGAATAGATTTCTTCGGTTGATGTTCAGTCTGAACTTCGCATATCACCAGCAAGAGATTTTTTACAAGATGTATTTATTACTCCTAGTGATACATGGGGTATGATCATTATACAATTTATACAGTGGCAAGACAGTTTACACGTTATTTATATATCTCTATAGATTTAAATGCTAACAGTGAAACAAATAGTCTAGATTTACTACAGTAATATGATTGGTTCTTTTCAGGCGAGCTATTTTATTCCGGTCACAATTTCACTTTGTTTTCAGGTATTTATCTTTATTTATGTTTATCAGCCGTGCTTGCGCGACAGAAACTGTCGCCTCCAGTACGAAACGTACTGTTTAGAACTGCTTAGCGATTGCATTTATTAGCCGGCAAATTTAGATAGTAGTTATTTGTGGTGGCTAGAGAACAACTGGGAAAATTAAAAATAATTAGGCCGTTTACGGTAGTATTTAGGTAGCGTTTCTAATCGCAATATATGAAAACAGTAGCAAATAAACATGTAATGAAACGCAACTCCAACTTTGTTTCTGTCACAATTGCTGCAGTTCCTTTCTTCTCTTAGTATCCCCACCGCCCTACCTTTCTATTGGTAATGAATGGCTACTGATCCTAAACCTAGTGAATAATAGGTTGGGTAAGGTGGAGGGGAAAGGGAGGGGGGGGGTTGATATGACTTAACTCCAAGATTGACAGGCAGACATGAGCTAGACAATATATGCCAATTTTAAAACATTAGGGCACGCTCGGTTCGCACCCCCCCCCCCACCCACCCTCCCACTCCCACCCCACCCCCACCCCAGTCCAACAGTAGAAAACATGATTGATCATCTTCAAGCAACTACGGAGAAAATATCCCCAAACAAACGATTCCTATTATCAGCGACAGAGGAGCTAACATAAGGAAAGCCACCTGTGAGATGGATTTAAGTTTAGACTTGAACTGTTTCGACCACATACTCCAATGCGCTATTCTGAAAGCACTGGGTGAGGAAACAGCCCCGGCTATTCTCAAGGAGGCGAGAGAGACTGTAACACACCTTCATCATTTTCCTCAACAAGTTGCCACCCTCCAAGCCGAAGCCACAAAGAAGGCCATATAGTAGAGGAAGCTGAAGCAGGTATGCCAAACACGGTGTTGCAGTGCGTTTGAAATGCTCTAAAGGCTGGTTGCAACGAAGAGTCCAGCGAAAAACGTCTTAATGCACAGTAAAAAGCAGAGTGCAGAGTTCTGTCATGTAGTATCATTCCTCTGTGCTAATTCCTTTAAAGAAACTCCACACTATTTCAAACAGTTAACTACGTTATTAGTTCTTCAATTTATGCAATCATCATGACTTATACAATGAAAGCACAACACGATGCTGATGAAGCGTTCATCCAAAACTTCAAGAAACTGTTCTGTGAGTGCCTCGGCGATCATAATATCATCTTACATGTTATACAAGTATCCGCAGTACTTGATCCACTGATGAACGACCTTCCCTTCCTCACGAAAGAGCCCGGTCGAAAAGCCTGCAAACTAGTACGGGATGAATTTGATTCTGTACTTGAACAAGCGGCAACCGGTAGAGATGATAGTGACTGTGTAATACTCGGACTCTCGGCCGAGCCATCGAATGAAGAAAAGCCAAAACGCCCTGAAACCCTTGACGAAAGTTGATTTTCTAGCATCCCTCGGTTTGCGCTTTAGAATTATGTATGTTAATATGCGATCTTGGTGTAGTCGTGTGCAGGTGAGTTGGACGACTAGCTCACCAGCAGAAAATATGACGGAAAGAGAGAATGAAAGAAAAAGCGTTAAACAAGGTGAAGAGATAAAGATGCGATTTCCCTTTCCTTCTACTTTATGTCCCATTGAGAAACGGAAGCAAGACAAAAATAGAGAGACTGGTGGGACAATAAATTGGAAAAGACTATAGACATGGGGTTGTTGAACGTAAGGAAAGGGGAGAAACAGAAACGATAATGTGAAGAAAATGGAACAAAGTAAAACGAAGGTGGAGACACAATTAGGAATGTGAGCGAATGGAGATGAAGAAAACAAGGCCGAGAACATGAAGTCAGGTGGGAATAAGGAAGAATAACGGCAGATGGGAAGCGGTTGGTGAAGGCGAAATTAAAAAATGACTGGTGCAAAACTGACTGGGGTGGGAGCGGAAGCAATTTAAGAATTTGAAAAAGAGGTCAATGGAAGAGAAAAAGGAAATCAGAATAAGAGGTGGAGAATTACGGTACAGAAAGAAGATATATAGTAGAAAAGAAAAGAAATAGGAAGGGAAATGGAATGGCATAACGAAAGCAGAAGGGTGTGGAGGAATACCATGGAATACAACCTTAGAGAAGGGGAAGAAAATTAATATATTAAAAAGAGACAAGACAAATGGAATGCAAATGGCAAGGAGCGACAGGATGGAAAGAAATTTAAGAACGTGAAACCTGAGCAAATATGGGAATGATATGGAGGTGAAGCCTCTGCCGGCATTGGGCCAGTATCAGAACAATTCGGTCCCGATATAGGGGCAGTACCAGCCAAATAAGCCATGTTATCAGAGGCACAGATCGAATGGACCAGGAAGAGAAAACTATCCTTGACACGAACCACTGCTGATGATGCATGCTACTGGGCTGGTACTGGAGAAATGCCAAGCAACATTGGCCCGGTATTCGCCCAGTACTGGTACAGTAACCTGCGTTGTCAAGGATAGTGCATATCGTTAAAAATGGCCAGGAACTGAGTCCTGCACTGGAAGCCGCTTGAGGGAACACAGAAAAGAGAGTGCCAACTGTAAACATGCAAGGATCATCATGTGAAATCTGACCGAGACTGGCAAGGATGAAGAGGTTGTATTGCTTCCATTTACTAAGATCGATCCGACATGTCACATGATGGAAATAACACTACACTTTACAAAGTCATCCATCAACAGTTCTAACAAATTATCATTGTACACCAGAACACAAAGCATGCTATAGAGAATCTACTATGAGTGTTTTCACTCGTGAGTTATTTGCATAATTAGATATGCGGCATGCTGATCACACGACACACACGCACGCACGCACGCACGTACGCACGCACGCACGCACGCACGCACGCACGCACGCACGCACGCACACACACGCATGCATGCACGCACGCATGCACACACACACAAGCTTCATCGGGCCATGTAGCTGTGTACAGAAATGGCAAAGGGTTTCTTCATATGCGTATGAAGATATACTGATCTGGAGATGAACTATGGTGATGGTGGGAGGAGATAATGCCTTCCTACAGACAGTGTAGGGTCGGTGAATTAGGTGGAATTTATGTAAAAGAATGTGACTTAAAGCCAGTCCTGTCTGGTTGCCCATTGTATACGCTACCATACAGGTGACAAATGGAATGGGCAACCCGACAGTAATGATCTAAGTCAGGAAACTCATAGCGATTACATACAACATCGTTTTTAATGCAATACCTCCGAAACCAGCAGGTTATGTATCCCGGGGAGCTTGGCCATAGTCCAGAATACATAGCCAAAATACGCTGCATGTGTTACAATTTTGTCTTGACACGTGGTATATGTTACGTTGTCTTAATTAGATTAAAGCCCACCAGGTAACTAGCTGCTGAATGGACCATTCCAGTTTAAGCTATGCCCCGCCCATCTCCAGCTAAGCTCTAACCACACCTGGCTCGTGTTGGGATCGATCGATTCATGAACTCCCTCAATATCAATTTCCATAAAACGATACAGGTAAGCTGTTGGATATTTTGAAACTAATTTGTCTGGGTACAGTTACTGCCTACGCCCGGTCAAATTAGTTTCAAAATATCCGACAGTATGTTTATTAAATAATTAAGTAATAGGCAGCAACAGCTCTCAGTTAAATTGGTTTCAAAATACTCAACATTTATAAAACCTTCAAGGTGTTTTGGCCGTTCGGATCCAAAGAGTTAATTCTGTATCACACCAGTGCTGTTCATATGGTGAGCAGATGTGATTGCTCTGAGAGGCTGTTTGGAGTATCCATGTTTAAGATGTTCCTATAGTGTATACGTTACAATAAGCTCAGGGCCATAAACATTTAATCAACAGTAGAATCACTAAATTCACCAGAAATCCACCTACCCCTATCCACGCCACGTATACACTAACTAGCACAGACAGTCTAACCTGTCTATAGCGAACACCTTAGTGGCCAACAAAGAGTGCCCATCAGGCGCAGGTGCTTGCTTAATAGAAGAATTTCCTGTTAGCTATGCCCTCCTCTTTCTGGCTCAGCTCCGCCCGCCTTTTAAGAGTATTGGAATCAATGTGAAACTTTAAATCCGCAGTTCTATGAATCTAAATGTTAATGTTAATTATACAGGTAAGATGTTGAATATTGTGAAACTAATTTGACTGTTGTTATTAACTTGTAAATTCATCACAGCCTTACAATTCCTACATGTTCATGGCGGATTTTTCGTTTATTTTCGTGACGGGGCAACATTATCTTGATTGTTACGTTGTGATTATGACGTCAGCTGCTTGAGTGACAGATCAGATCAGTCTATAAATGATGTGTATGTATATATGATTACTGTATTCTGCGGCTGTAGTAGTAGACATGCCATACAGCTGCAATCAGTCCTTCTTCACTTTTGCCCGCTGTGTCTTATCCTCAGCCGAAATCCTTAGCATCCTCAGGTCCATTCTTGACTTGAGTGTACCGAGTCTTGCTTTCTTGAGGTCACCTCGTAGCACGCTTAGCGGATTTATGCAATGACGTCCTCTCCTGGCGTTGTATTTGTTGGCTCCGAGTAGGGCCAATTCCAAAACTCTCTGTGTTGGTGTCTCTTCTGGCATCCTTAGCACATGGCCAAACATGGACCATCTTTGCTGGCCGACTTTTACAGACAGCGGCGACGTATTACACATCTGGCATAGTGCATCGTTGGAAATTATGCTGTCTGTCCATCGGTGTCCAGTGATGGTGCGTAGGTGTTTGCGGTCGCCGGCATCTAGTTTGTCTAGAGCTGCCTCTGGAGCTGCCCAGCTGTTACAGGTTGGATTGTATAAACGTAGCCTCTTTATCAAGGGCATCTTTTATCTACGAATCCATAGCTTCCAGTAGGATTGGAAAGCTATGCGCTCCATGACGCAGCGTACAGAAATGTCAGCAGTACTGCAAAGCAGTGAGCCCAGGATTTTACTTTTCCTCCATGGTTCGAACTCTGTTATGGATTCATTCATAAAGAGATTCTCAATTTTTTGTTTGCTTGCAGCTATTGGGAGAAGTTCGTCAATGGGTTTTTACCCTCGTCTATGAAGTCCACATCGGTGATAACAAATGATGTGTACCTTACCAAATTAAGCTACCTTTGGTGATCCACGAGTATGCGGGTTCTTTAACTGTCTCGCTTCTGCAAGCCACCAAACAATCGTTTTAATGAGAAGAAATTCTTGAATTACTCAATATATTGAAAACAATGTGTCTAGAAGTTGTTGGTGGCTTAGTCACCAACAAAATACAGTCAAATTATTTTCAAAACATTTACCAGATCGGGAGATATAACCCCTGCTGGAATATTCTGTCTGTAAAAATCAGCAGCCAGACAGTTAAGACGTGTGTTCATACGCGACCACATCTCCTAGGGTACCACAGTCGCGTGACTACCACACAATCAGATTGATGCAATCTAGGGATCGGATCTGCCACTCAAGTACCTGACGACTTAATTAAAATACGTCACTTGTTAGTTAAGGTTACCATCAAATGGCGTATGTCCGATGCAAAACAGTAAGAATGTCCGACAGGAACACAAGGAAATGCGTGTCTATGCATAATTTGCAGAGTGTTAGTGGAAGTTGTTGCAACAACATCTCTCTGTCCAATGGAAATTTCCGGAATATCCATCCGTCATATGACGTCATAATAAACTGCGTGAAGTTTGGGATGCCGTCATGATCAATGACGCCATGAATGACGTATGTAGATAGGTTCGTCACGCATAATTGGTGACGGACTATTGTATGTCTTTACTTTTTAATAAACATGTTGTTGAACATGTTGAAACTAATTTGACTAACTGCAGGCCAAATTCCGCGAGGGTTTTGGCACGGGGGAAGGCGAGAGCGAGCGAGAGAGAGAGAGAGAGAGAGAGAGAGAGAGAGAGAGAGAGAGAGTGTGTGGGGGTGAGGGAGAGAAAGAGAAGGGAGGTGAGCAAGGGAGAGAGAGAGAGCGGGGACGACAGCGAGAGAGAGAGAGAGAGATAGATATTATGGTGGAGGGAAAAGGGAGGGTGCGGGAGGGAGAGTGGGAGCGCGAGAGAGACGAGGAAAGACGGAGAGAGAGACGGAGAGGGACAGAGGGAGGTGGAGAGAGAGAGATATACAGATAGAGAGAGAGAGGGGTGTTGGGGGAGAGACGGGGTGAGACGGAGAGAGAGAGAGACGGAGAGAGGGCGGGGGAGAGAGACGTAGTGAGACGGAGAGAGAGAGAGGCGGAGAGAGAGAGCGAGAGAGAGATGGTGGAGGGAAAAGGGAGGATGTGAGAGTGAGAGTGGGAGCCGGAGAGAGACGAAGAGAGACGGAGAGAGAGAGAGAGAGAGAGAGAGAGAGAGAGAGAGAGAGAGAGAGAGAGAAAGAGACAGAGGGCGCGTCAGAAGCAACAAACAACGAGATACAAACATTTCAAGAAGGTCTCAAATTGTCCCTCCATAATCCTTCAAATAATCCTGGCCACTCGATATACACTTGTAAAATGAGTAAATGTAACATTTTACCTCGTCTCATCGATCACCGTACGGACCCTATTTATCTTGAAGCATCTTCTGACATTCTCGTATTTACAATGCTATCGGGGCATTCAGAGTGATGAGAATAGCTTTTATTTGTCTATGTGAGCCCTGAGGTTATACAAGATATTGGGTGGTCGACATGCCGGCAACTGAGAACAAATTAAAGCTAGAACCATACAGTCGTATTCCTTTCATTAGAAATCACGGTAAATAGAGTCGGTTAACAACGCGGATGGATATCCGTGTAGGAAACCTATGATCTATTCACATATATCTTCTAAGGAGTAAGAACAACTTATCGTAATTGAACGACACGGTTTCATTAGACGGAAGAATGACATGGTTTGCGCGCGGAAATTATGGACGCCGAAGACAGATTCCCTTTTTCGAAGCGGGATTGCTAATTGACCTCTCCAGTATTAGCAAGGCCCCGCCCATCTCTAGATAAGCTCCACCCACACCTAGTTAGTGTTGGAATCGATCGATCCCTGAACGCGCCGACTATTAATTTCCAGAAAACTGTACAGGGAAGCTGTCGAATATTTCGAAACTAATCTATGGCAGCGACAGCGCCCAGTCACATTAGTTTCAGAATAGTCAACAGCCTGTTTATTGAATAGCAAAGACATAGAATTCGTGCAACGTGTCAGACTATTAAGCGTTTAAGATGGACTAAATCAAGTCATCCATGTTGTAATTGATTATGACGTCATCCCACAAGTCACGTAGTTGACGTCATAATGAATGTATACACTGGAAAGGTACATAGACTGTTGCTCTCTCCGAATGACATTAGGTGTTGATTTTAAAAATATGTTAATACTGATTAAAATTGGTCTCTAGCGTACACACGATGTGCTATCACTAAAGAGAGGCGATAACTTAAAGCTGAACACGCATTTTAAAACGATGGATTCGTTCTAAAGAAAGTATTAATTCGGAGAAGTGAATGCACATTAACCGATAAAATCCTTCATCTTAAATTGCGTGTTCATCTTTGACCCTTTGACCCTGGATTCCCACAATCTCAATTTAAATATATCTATACGGGTAAAGCCGCTAAATCTATTTAACCATTCCGGTATTAGTCTTCTGTTGTTCTGTATAGCTGTCTAGGCGAATGGATAACTCCGATCTGTCAGTCACATATATAAAGTCATAAACAATTACGTCACATGGAGGCTGACATAATTCACATAAATACCCCACAATGAACCTCGAATAGTCTGACAGTTGTACGAATTGTTTGTTTTTCTTATTTAATAAACATTCTGTTGAAGATTTTGAAACTAATTTGACTGGGCGCTGTTGCTGCCATAGAAAGAAAACGTTGTGTTCACATAGGGAAGCAATAACGATATATCGGAAGAGAACTCACCAATTCAGTGGGTTTATTTGCCGATGTATCGGCTGAATGAGAACATGCCGTTAGGCCCTTTCTCATTACCTCATGCTGTTCAACTATTTCGTGTAGTATATCGGCTAATATATATCCGATATGCCTGAGCACAATCACACGGGTGGAAGATAATCCTGGACTGGACGGTGGCGCTAACTGGCGGAGAGTGGGATAAAAATAATGATGACCGTAACGAACATGGCGGAGAGTGGGCGGCACATTTTGAGGGAATATGTTGCATTCACATAGGGAAGGCATAACGATATATTGCAAGATAAACCACCGATTTTGTCGTAGTAAGTTTTTGAAATAAGTGGCCAATGAATTCCGGGGCAAGAGGAAGTCCACGTCGTGTTAGCACTAGAGAAATCCGGAGTAGTGCCATGCTTCAGTATGGCATTAGTGAGGCTTAACTCTCTAGTGTGAACATGACCCAAGAGAAGGCTAGCCCATATACATGCTATTTGCCGCATATATCGGTTGTATGAGAACGTCGCCTTACTTTCAACTTCCGCAATCAAATTTGCTAGCATAAAAGACACGCAAAGAAGGCCTCGGGTTTCTAAAAGCAGAGTTGAACATTTTAAATGACTAAAGTAGGTACAAAAAATGTAAAATATTTGCTTATTAGATGTCTATTTGCAGGCCAAGAAAAGACTTTTTTTTAAATTTACACTGGAATGACTGGCTTGCTTATCGAACCAGTGATGTCAGTGGTACATTTTCAAAAAATAGTCTTTACTTCGCCTGCGAATGGACATTACTGTTGACCACTGCTGAGGACGGGATTGGTCGGTTTCGTCATGAAAGGATTAAAGTTGACAATATCAAAACACGCCGAAAGATTGATTCGGTAAGTATTGCCATATTTACAGCGCTACAAATAAAACAAGTAATATACCAATAAATATACAGCTCCACTTCTTTAGTACAGAAACAGAATGGACCTTTCCGGTTTTAGCCCTGCACCGCCCATCTCTAGCTAAGCCCCACCCACCCTTCGCTCGTGTTGGGATCGACCGATCTCTAAACACCCTAACTATCAATTTCCAAAAAGACTACACATCTAAGCTGTTGAATATTTTGAAACCAATTTGACTGGGTGCTGTTGCTGCCTAAGGTAGCAACAGCGCCCAGTCAAACTAGTTTCAAAATATTCAACAGCATGTTTATTAAATAGCAAAGAATTACAAAGACATGCATGATACACGCGTTGAGCTGATTATGACGTCATACGAGGTCAGATGATGGATGAATACGCTGGAAAGGTGATTTAACCACTGTCATATGGTGCAGATAATTCGGGAGGGGCTATGGTTTGGCTATAGCTGAAGAGCTGTTCCTAAGGACGACTTCACGCCAGAGAGTTAATCCGAAGTAACGCCATGCTAAATCTCTCTGTTATGCGTTCGAGAACACTCTACAACGTTACCTAGCCAGTCATTCCAGTCGTAAATTTGAAAAACTATTTTTCTTGGATGAAAAAATAGACATTGCTCAAGACCACTACATAGTCCGTGTTTGGCGGTCTTGGCCATTAAAGAGTTAAATTCTGCCACTGACACTAATCTTGAATAAAGAACATATTCTAGAATACTTAAATCTATGCCTATGTAATGAGGCTATACGGGGACACACGCACGACCACACAATCACGTACTCACGCGAACATATGATAAATGGACCTTTCCAGTTTATCTATCTAGCATATGACGTCATAATCAACTACGTGACGTGGAGGATGCCGTCATAATCAATTACAGCATAAATGACTCGATTTAGTCCGTCTTAACCGCTTAACAGTCCGACACGGTGTGCGAATTGTATGTCTCTTCAATGTAATAAACATGCTGTTGAATATTTTGAAACTAATTTGACTGGGCTCTGTCGCTACCATAGGCATCAACAGCACACAGTCAAATTGTTTCAAAATATTCAACAGCTAACCTGTATAGTTTTCTGAAAATTGAGTTCAGGGATCGATCGATCCCAACATGAGCGTGGTGTGGGTGGAGCTTAGCTAGAGTTGGGCAGGGCATAGCTAAAACTGGAACGGTTCATTAACATGATTGGGCGAATTTGCTTCGTCTTAAAATGTGTTAGCCTTGAATCCTGTTTATTATCATTATAATTCAATAAACTAACATGGCCACCACAACCTCAAATACACGTACCGTACACACACCCTGCACTCACTCCTCCACGTATGCACGCGTTTACACACAGAATATTATATTTGCCGCGCGTGTTTCTGTCGTCTCTTACAAGCGTATCAACAGTCACAATTGTCTGAGAGTTATTGCAATAAAATCTAAAAGCAGACGTCATGTCCAGCCTATGACACGTTAAAAGATATCAGTGAGGATTCACTTAGCACGTTAAAAACGGCAGCATAATCCACAAATAGCCTTCATCTCTCGCTAAAAGCCAGTCTAACGCATAGGCTATCGTGGGTAGTCAGGAATAAATAGCAGACTGTGGCCATTAACCGAGAACGCTCAGGAATACCAATCTCTCAAAAATAAAGATACCACGCAGATAAAATATGTAACATTTTGAACATATCGATGGGAAGATACCGGTATGGTTACCTTAGGTAACAACAGCATTCCGTTGAATTAATTTCTAAATTTTTCCAGCAACAACGGCAGCAGAAAACAGCAACAATGAAACCACCAACAACAGAGGCAAAACCGCACTAACGACGATGATGGTAGCGGCTGATAACAAGAACGATGAGAGCGACGACGACGACGACGACGACGATGACGACGACGACGACGACGACGACGACGACGACGACGACGAGAAATCTTAATACCCCTATATTTCAGATGGCCCCTTCCATGCACATATTGCCACATCAAACCGTCGAGCATCAATAGATCTACGCGCCTTCCCGCCACCACTTGCTCTGGCTTTCTCGCAGTTACGTTCTGATTACTTATGGTGATACGACGTTTGTCCGCCTTGATAACGCAGGTGGCTGGGATGATAATGGACCACCACTGGACCATCGTGGTCAGATATTGGTCCAGTACCGGCCCAGTAACACACATCAGAAGGCGTGTTATTGCATGTCCTCTCGTCTTCCAGATATATCAATTACAGAAAACACATTATTTTAACTTCCATAGCTATTGGGGTCAGTGACGTGAAATCTGTAATAATAAAAATGAACGACTACAATTCTTTCATTATCATCCGCTACATTTACCTGATTGAATTCTCTCCTGTTCGGTCAAAGCTGACATTATTCTTGCCTGGAGTTTTATTCGCGCATATTATTTCCGAAGCCATTTCCGCCACTCGACATATATATATATATTACAGGCCAGCTCCTGCAGAGTTGCCTTTCAATCTCTGGGAAACATACCATTATGTTTCTTTCAATGGAGTGTGTATTCAGCAACTTCAGGCGAATCCACGACGATACTTCGTCTAACATCGTCCTTGGGTCAAGAACAAAGGACAAATAACAATCATCAATTCTATTTACGTGAACAGACAAATGGCAAGATGTCGCTGAAACTTGGAAAAGAAGATAACTGAGGGTGTCCATCTTAAAATACGGTGTTGTGAAAAAAGCTTTTTCTTCTTTAACCGCATTACGGCGTGAGACATTCTTTATGATGTAAGGAATATACTGTTGAATATTTTGAATGTAAAATGACTTTGATCTATCGCTACTGTTATTCATCCTTAATTATTATTATTCCTGTCTATTCATTTCTATATATCCAATTCTATTAATCGTAATATGTAAACACGCGTTTGACATGGATTATTCCGCGAACTTCACCAGCTTATAGTCAAATTGGTTTCAAACTATTCAACAACTTATGTATACCATGGCTTTAGAAGTGAGATAATGTGATTTCAGGTTTAAATGTAAAAAGCGATACTTGTTTTTGAGTTGCAGCGCCTTATTTTTCTGGGCGCACCGGTGCTGCGCTCCGCTAAGCCTTCCTTGCCGCAATCCGGCTCAGCATTATCTCACTTCTACAGCCATGATATACATAAGTTGTTGAATAGTTTGAAACCAATTTGACTGGAAGCTGGTGCTGTCTTAGGCCCTAAGCAGCGCCAGCTTTCGGTTAAATTAGTTTCAAAGCATTCAACAACTGATGGACATTATATGGGGGTTGTAGCCGTAGTAGTAGCTGTAGAGGTAGCGGTAGGGCTAGGGGTAGTAGCAGCAGCCACTGCCGCGGCTGTCGTCGTAGTAGTAGTAGTAGTAGTAGTAGTAGTAGTAGTAGTAGCAGCAGCAGCAGCAGCAGCAGCAGCAGTAGTAGTAGTAGTAGTAGTAGTAGTAGTAGTAGCAGCAGCAGCAGCAGCAGCAGTAGCAGCAGTAGTAGTAGTAGTAGTAGTAGTAGTAGTAGTAGTAGTAGTAGTAGCAGCGTGTTTATTAATGTTAAGCATTTGTGTTCGATGAACCCTGTCTTGACCTCCCACTGGCACTAATTTAAATCAGTTACCATCGGAATATAATTTTTACCATTTTTAGGCTTCTAACTGAGAAGGATTCGAACGCGGGCAAGAGATCTTTCACCAATTAGCGTGTTTTGGGAGACTACTTTCCCAGAATGCCTTGCACATGCAACTTCTGGATGCGCAAACGGCATTACTTTACTATTAGAATCAGATACAATGCAATTTAAGCAGTTTATATGAAGAACTAATTTTTTAATATTATTTTAGTCATGGATCATTGGAAAGCTAACCCGATTTTCTATGCATTTCTGTATTAGTTTTATAGTTTTGTAAAATTTAATATAGTTGATTGTAATTTTAAAATAGCCCTTATTGTCCACACGATTCAATAAATCTAGCTATAATGGTGTATTTTATATACGCAGATAACTCAGTGAAAATTTTACAAAAATATATATAGAATAATTCATTAATGTTTAGGCAATTGAATACGCTTTCCAATGATGTATGGCTTAGATAATATAGTGATATTGGATTATCATAGGAACGGTTTAAATTGCAGCGAAGTACAATAGTAACTCAATGCCAGGCAAGAGGATAGAGTCACCTACAACCTACTTAAGCTCCGCAGAGACACTTATACTCAAATGTCATACAAAAATGTCCCCGAGGGAGCAGATAACTAACATCGACGTCAGCTCCGATCCAAACAAAGCCCTAACTAACATACTGAAATGTATGGAATCATCATCTACCAGCACCATAGGAGTTTTAACAAACAACCGAACTGGGTATACTGATGCCCCTCTAGAAGTAAAACTGTGAGCAGAGCAGAAAACGTTAAGGCTGCACATCTATCAAAGTGGCGAAAGTGAAGATCGCAATAACATTGTGCGCCACATCAGAGAACGCTTTAAAATCTCGCTATTCAACAAGCAGATGCCATAGCAGATGAAATCACTGCCATGGATGACTGTCATAAAATGTTTCGGGCAGCCCGAGGCCTAAGAGGTACTAACTACACACGACCATTCACTGCAAACAACTCTGAAGCACATTTTGTCGGGACTGAACAGGGCAAAGCCTAGGACATTCGGGAATGGTCCAAGGAACGGTTTACTAACCACGATAATAAGCCCTTGCACCCGTTATCATCAAACACCAATTAAAACAGTAGTAGTTGAGAACTCACTCAAAGCCCTGGAAAATAGGCGTGCATATGGACCTGATGGCATGAGCAATAAACTATTCAAATACGCAAGTGGCATTATCTCAAAACCTAATCAATTCAACTTTTATGCATCACCTTCTCATCGATGATGCAGGCCAAAGCACCCTTATCGCGCTACACAAGCCCAAGAACCCACCTGGCCCCAGACAATCTGCGACCCAACAGCATGCGGAAAAATACTATCTAATGTTACTCTATGCCACATCCGAGACAAGATCGATGACTTCACCCGATCATATCAAAGTGACTTTAAACGTGGATGCAGCTACGCAGACAATATATGGGCCCAACGCGTACTGATGGCAATAGTCATATCCACGCACTGAAATTTACACAAAATGGCAGGTCTAGACAAACTTGATTCCTGCCACCGCAAACACGTACACACCATCAATGGACACCCAATGGCTAGGCAGCATAATTTCCAGTGATGCAAGATGTTTAATACATCGTTGCTGTTCGGAAAAGTCGCCCAGTAGAGATGGCCCATGTTCGGCCATGCACTAAGGATGTCAGGTGATACACCAGTTCAGAGCCTCAGATCTCTCCCTACTGAGAGTCAGCACATTAAAAGCCAGTACATGACGCCATTGCATAAATCTGTTAAGACTGCTACGAGATCACCTCAGGAAAGCAGGACTCGGTACAGTCAAATCAAAAATGGACCTGATTAAGCTAAAGATATAGTCTGATGATAAGAAACAGTTAGCGAAAGCGAAGGAGGACTGATTGCAGATGTAGAATGTTTCTAGTACTATAACCGCAGAAGGCAATAATCATACATACAGTAACTCAATGCGGGCCAGCTGCTTGGTGGCAGCTTTACCAGCCACCAGTTGTGCTCTGAACCTTTATTTAGGGGAATCCCGCCGTAATGACGTCAATGTGGGAAAGGTGTATTCTGCAAGGCCGTCGCTCTAACGGTTGGAAGGCGAATACTCTACCACTAGCCCACCATTCAGAGGAGAAACATCCTCTTCAAATGACTAGCCTTCAACTACTGGTCTCACTACCACACGAATTGACTGGAACTGACGGTGCACATTGCAGATATTTTACTTTATGTTTCTGTAGTCCTTCTTTCTATATCGCTAGGCACAATGAAAAGGCAATGAACCCTTCATAGACCACACACTGGCACTAGTACATAAATCACTCGTCAATGGAATGTAATTTTGGGCTTTTTAAATTTTCGACCTGAGTGGCGTTCTAAACCGGGTAATTCTGCGAGACCGCCCTTCTAATGTGTGTGAGCTGAGTACTCTACCACTAACCCACCATCCAGAAAGAGAGACATAATGCGCACCAAAGCTCAACACACTAACAACATAGTCCATTGGCAATCGCACACAATACAGAGAAATAAGACAAAAGCAAAAGTATACTTCCTTGAAGCGTTAGATACTAAACTATCAGACCTGAACCACTATAACCCGAAGTCTTATGGGAAAACACTAAAACTACTGGTAAAGAGTATTGGAGTATCCTCGATTCCACAACTCACTATTTCAAAGTTCAAACACGAATGAAGAGAACTTTGCATACACTGATGAACAGAAAGTGGACTGTCTTAACAACTACTTTACACGTATATAATTTGTGAATGACACGGACCATAATTTACCAAACTTTACCTATAAAACTGAAAACAGACTAGGTAACATCAGTATGCAGCCACAGTAGAGGGCATTATAAAGATTCTACCGATAACCAAAGCCTTTGGTCAGGATGCAATTAGTCACCCGATATTACAAGCTGTTAATGAAACTAAATCTTTGCCTCTTTCAATTTTCTTTAACAAATCCCTTCAATCAAATGTTTTCCCGTACTTATGGAAAACTGCGTCCGTAAACCCGTTATTTAATAAAGGAAACAACAAACATCCTGAAAACGATCGACCAATCTCACTGCGAAGTGTCTTAGGAAAGATCATGGAGAGAATTGTTTTCAAATACATATACAGCCATTTACATACACATAATCTTATTTATAAATATCAATCCGGCTTTCACCATATATTTGCGAGGGCTTTGGATGAGCGTTTGGTAACTAGTGTAATATTTTGTGACGTCTCCACATGCTTTAAACGCAGACAAAATGGCATAACAGGATCATATGTGTGATTAGAAAATCACGAATTGAAAGCAAACGGTTAGAGTTAACCAATCGTATTCGTGTTACGTGCAAGGCTCAGTATTAGGTCCCATTTTATGTATGATATATATAAACGATATTGCTGAGAACATACAGAATCTTACAAGACTATTTGCTGGTGTATAGCCGATGCTTGCATCTGAAGAAAACGAGATCGATATTGAACTTGATTTGAACCAAAGCCTGGTGACTCTGAACTGCTGGTCAAAGCAATGGCTGATCAAACTTAACACGAACAAAACAGGCAATATGTTAGTGGCAAATCAGGCAACTCATAACATACCCAACCTTATTCTAGACAATACGCGAATAAGCCGAGTACAATCTGACAATTATTTAGGCCTCACATTGTCATCCAATCTTAAATGGACAACCCATATAGAGAATATGATATAAAAAAAGCAAACATAATTTTAGATTCAATGAGAAAAATAAAATACAAATTATCAAGGAAATCATTATTTAAAATCTATCTTCGATATACCTTCGTCCTGTCTTGGAACATGGATCCGAAGTGTGGGACGAATGCAATCAACAGACATAAGAAAACATTGAATATATCCAAAAAGAGGCGCGAATAATATCTGGACTTCCGAAATATACACCTTGAAAGATTATACAAAGAACTTTGATTAGTCATGCTAAGTAGCAGAAGAAAAAACTAATTTTAATGTGTAAAATGCTAAAAGGAGAATGTCCAGATTATTTTTCTGAATAAATCCCATGACGGTTAGACGAATTTATAAATTATAATCCACAAAATAGAAATAATAACCTAGTGGAAGAAAATATTCGTCTTGAGAGTTATAAAAATCGTTCTTACCCAGTACAATCAACATTTGGAACAAACTAGATGGCTCCGTTCAAAATTCTGCATTTGTCTCCATATTCAAATAAAAAATTAATCAGAACCACGTTAGCGCCGTACCTGCATATTATAACACTGGGGAACGACTTACCAATATTATACACACTACATTACGAACTAAATGTAGTGAACTTAACGCCCATCATTTTAATCTTAGTGACAATCCTAATTGCCCCATTTGGTGGGCATAATAGAAGATAACCAACATTATTTACTCGAGTGTGCCAAATATATAGGGCACCGACAACAGCTATCTAGAGGTCTATTACATTTTGTTATTTCAGAGGTCATATTACTATATGGCAACTCCGACCTAGGCTTTAAAGAATGTCTTGAATTAAATTAAGAATACACGTGGGTTTGACTGACTCAATTGGTGGATGGAAAACAATCGTTATTGTTGTTATTATTGATCTCTAGTCATCTCCCGCACGTTTCTAAATAAGCACAGCCCGAATTTACGTTTGTTGGCATCGAAATCGTGAATTTCCATAATCCCAATTTCGAGGTAACTGTATATGAGTGTACCCGTCTCACAACCAGACGAATTGACTAGAGCAGATCTTGTAAATTCCAGATATTTTTACTTTATGTTTCTCTCTATTCCCCCTCCTCCTCTTCTACATCGCTAGGCACTCGCAAGTATGTAGGTTTTTGTCACGGATTAGTTATATGAATCCTGTCAGTGACGACGCACTGACCCTCGGATATAGCTCAATTATCATCGGATGTAATTTTTCACTTTTTTTCAGTTTTCGACATGCGCGAGGTTTGAACCCATGAAATTCTGCAAAACCACCCTCTAGTATTTGGGAGGCGAGTACTCTACCACTATCCCATCGTCCAGAGTCCTTAAGAAGTGTGATAAATTTGGGGTCAACTCATCAAATGTCAAGGTCACGATGATCAGATTAAATAACCTATCTTTATTTTGAAATCTAATTTGTCAATCACTCTAGTTCTATGGGAGATGTCTTGACCAAGCATGGGTGAATTTTGCCCGTGGGGTCCCGAAAACGTGTGATAAACTTGGGGTCAAAAGGTCAAATATCTAGGTCACAGTGACATAATTAAAAATGTATCAAAATGAGGCGAGTATTGCACAGATTTGTGCTTGCTTGCATACGTAGAGCAGTCACTGAGGCGTTAGGCAGGTCTTCCACTGGCCATGCACAATAAAATATGATGTCTCTTCATTAGTTATCGTATTTAGTTAATTAGTCAGTCATAAATGCTTATCCCGGGCTGCCGTTCCAAGAATGTTTCGCATACAGTAATCAAACTTATAGCGGACATGCGTTGAAGGCTTAACGTATGTAGCGAACAAAGGTCTGTCAGTGTGGTCTCAGTGTGACCTCAGTGTGACCTACTTTTCGCTCTGAACAAGGCCGATGGAATCGCGGTATATGACGTAGTCCGTGGGCTGGATGGGCCCACCTGGATAGCGCCGGCCCCCCACTAATTGACGAAACTATATTTTTCTAACAACTTTCAATGTCCTCTTTAAGATTATGTATGTTAACATGTGATAAACTGGGACTCAATATGGTTTTTGATGGGTTATATTAGAGTTAATACCCACAGTGAAGCAGACCATATTAGGGGTAGGGGTATTAAAAACTGAGATATATTTTGATAGAATCATTGTACATTGGTGATCGACCACTCAAAATGTTGCTTATAGTATCGTCTACGATTGCATATGGGCTACATGCAAATCGGTTTCAGAATGAGATCGGTAGAGGTCAAAAGGTCACAAATATTCGCCACAGCTTAAAATCAAGCAACTGTATGTTGCTATCACTGACTAAGCACCGCTAAAGGAAGATTCCAGTCTTAACAGCTTAAGATTGATCAAAAGGCACCATTTGGCAAAGATAATGAGTAAAAGATTACTCATTTAATAGAATATTGTTACTATGACAACTGACAGAATAGCCAATTTTTGAGAATCGATGAAAAATGTAATTATTGTAAACTAAACATGAAATGAGCGAATCATCGAATCGAAATTGTGTAAAGTAATTGATTTACATATAGATGGATGTTATATGCTAATCAGGCAACAAATACGGCATCAGGAGTAAACAAATCAAAGAAGTAAGATGTAATTAGAAAGCATTTGATCAATAACAGAATATGCCACTGTAAAAGGGTGTCCAAGAATGTCAAAAAAGGCATCGGAAGATGTTGGGCAGAAATATGCCATAACGAACTTTGCTCCAGGCCTGTGTATGAAGGCTTAGCCTATCATATGGAAAGGCCCAGACTACTACAAGGATCGCATAGTTATGATTGGTACCTTTCATTTGGCATTTCATTGGGGGGGGGGTATCCAGGTGGGCCCCTCCAGCCCACGGACTACCTCATATATCGCGATTCCATCGGCCTTGATCAGAGAGACGATGCATAAAATATCAGATATCGTTTCTTGAATATTTGCATCTGGCTATGAGCGAACGAATTGTTGCAGCGGCATAATGGCTATTTCAGCATGGCCTCTAATAAATACTGCGTATTTTCAACATCAATTATACTTATACCTATATGGTACGTAGGACTCAGTAGTAACTCACTTGTAAGTACCAACACCACATCGCAGCGGTCACCGCCACCACCGTGAAGACCACCTCCCTCAACAGCGTCGCCACAACCACCACCACCACCACCACCACCACCACCACCACCACCACCACCACCACCACCACCACCACCACCACCACCATCACCACCACCACCACCACCACCACCACCACCACCACAGCCACCACTACCATCACCACCATCGCGGCCGCCGCCACCTCCGCCGCCTCCGCCGACGACGACGACGCATTCGCCGAGGCAACACCCACCCCACCAGCACCATCAACACTGCCGCCGTCGCCACCACAACCACCACCGCCGTACCGCCGTTGGCACCACCGTCGCCACCACAGCCGTCACCGCCGTCCATCATTTCGCAAGTTGCCAACCGATATAGTCCGTATTTAACACTTAATCGTCCGACACGTTGTACGAAGTGTATGTCTTTACCATTTAATAAACATTCTGTTGAATATTTTGAAATTAATTTGATCCGACGCTGTTGCTGCCATAAATAAGCATTGCTGTCATATTGCTGCCATAGGCACCTGGTCAAATTAGTTTCAAAATATTCAACAGGTTTCCCTATAGAGTTTTCTGGAAATTGGTAGTCAAGAGGTTCAGGGATCGATCGATCCTAACACGAGCGATGTGTGGACGGAGCTTAGTTAAGAATGGCGTAGGAGATAGGTGGGGTGGGATAGGTAGGATAGGATAGGTAGGATAGGTAGAAAAGTGTCCAACAGATAGAAAAACCTCCTCAGGATACCAGCCAGAATACGAAAGGCCGGCCACTGGCTGGTATCCTGAGGAGGTTCTCCCGGACAGTGGGGTCTGTACGGGAGTTTTATATTCTTGGCCATGGCCATGACCACGAATCGGTGAACGGTGGTCAGTTGAGGGAGGTGGGATCATTTTGACCCCGACACCGCTACTGATGAGGAACATGGTCTGACTAGCCTTCTTGGCGACTTTCTGTGTGTCTGTGCTGTCAGTCAGCTCATCGACAAAGTACTTCTTGATGAGGTTCAGGTCATACCACCCAGAGGTGAACCCCAGTACAAGCACTTGGTCACACCACTCATTGATCAGTCGCTGCTGTTGCTTTGGGAGCTTGTTCAGGTCTGTCAGTATGTACTGTACCCTAACCCTTGTCCGGATTAGAGATGCTCGCCATTGGATCTCCTGCATGAACTCTCTGATCAGTTCTTTGGGGTCAGGATTGTAGAGGTGAGTGGGCTCACTCGCAGCACCCTTAAGGAGCAGCGAACTGACACAGAGATAGGTATGTGAGTCCTCTAGATCATGAGAGTCTCCGTATGATGAGTCTTGATACCATCTAGGAGTGCTTCGAAGTCGTAAACTCGTTTAGGGACGGTTGGCCAGCGTTTTATACAGCACTCCCACTGTACCACAAGCGTGCATTCAGAAGCTCTCAGCTTCTCCTCTCTCAGGACTGTCTTGCGGTATCTTTGTTTGGCTTCCTCACCTCGCTGGTGTTGTGGACACCCATGCCAGTGACAGCCATGGAACTGGTAAACGGTGTTGGTGGTCGGATCATAACCATCTACAGGAGGGCCCTCGATCCAATGCTCGCCACCATGCCCATACTCTACATGGTGTATGTGTACGCCTCTGTTTCTCGACTCATACTCGATCCAATGAGTAGCCGCTGAACTGGATGGTTGGGGCGGATAGAAGGTTTTCTCATATATGCAGACTGTAGCGCCTCAACCTTCTCGCCAGGACACACGATTTTGTTTTGCCACCTGTACAGTGATCGGCGTGGCATTGAAGATAGCATGCCTTTGTAAACCTCTGCTGGCAGTGACTGCAGATTAGTGTATGTGCCAACTTGGAGATGTTCTTGATGTAGAATGTATCATGGTCCCACACTCTGATGGGCATGGTGTCCCGGTAGTGAGCTGCTTGCCTGATCATGTGCCAGGGGCCCTCTTCGGTTGGTTGATACACGCGAATCCCGATCTTGGCGAAGAACTCTACCTTGTCCAGCTGATCCAGCGAGGTCTTGCGGACATAGGTACTGTCTTGCCGTAGAACTGTGTGGCAAGCTCTCGTGCAGGAGCTGTACATCTATCAGCTCTCGCTCCTCAGTGGACTGCTAGACATCTTCAGAGACACAGGTTGTCCCTGTAGGTGTCGAGGGCAGTCATACTCTTCTTCTGTCGTAGCCATTCTGGGAGGGGTCTGTCCCAAGCAGATGTTGGCGGTCGATGACAGCCCTGACCTCAACGTTGATTGATCAAACAAAAGCCCACTTGGTGTTGGGTCGATCGATATTGTCTGTGTCGAGGCGGGCTTGTTCTCTTACTGCCACCCAGTCCTGAGCTGCTCCTATCGTGTTCAACCACAGTCTCCCTGGAGCATTCTTGTGGAAGAGCATCACCCTACCGTCTTCGATGTGACGGATGCGATGGGTATGGGTGTAGCGGAGGTAGAAGGCATTCTGGACAGTCTGTTGGATCGTTGGCATGATCTGGCCTGTGAGGTCTCCTTCTAGACCTTTGATGAATGTCCAGCGTACTGACCGGCATCCTCTATCCTTTGTCTCCCTTTCGCCGAGACGCTGGTCGAGAATGTCTTCACCTTCTCGCCTCATGCTCCGGAATAAGGGTTCAGACCGCGGACCCCTTATGCTCAGCCCTCAGCATTGCTTAACAATCCTGCGTTTGAGAGTTAATCGCTCCAGTGAATGGGCCTCCATCCGTCTCCCTACAGTCTTGGCTCGCAGGCTAGCAGTCACCTCCTCGGCCAACTGACGACGCTCACATATCTGCTGCGCTGTCTTGTGGGGATTCCAAGGAGCCTCTTTGGTAAGCGCTGGAAACCTTCCCATAGTCATTGCTCGAGAGAGAGAGTCGCTTCTGCCACTCCTCGGCACGGACCTGTCCGATCATCTGGAGCAGGTCGGCATTCTTGGCCTTAGAGTCGACTCTAAGGCCGAATTGCTTTGCAATAGCGGGAAGCTGTGCAACAGTACTCATGGTGTATATCCCTGTGGATGCCTGCATAGGGTACGGGGGGGGGGGCCCTGCGTTGGCGAGTTAAGGGCTCCAGTGAATGGGCCTCCATCCGCCTCACTACAGCCTTGGCTCGCAAGCTAGCAGTCACCTCCTCATCCAACTGGCTAAACTCACGTATCCACTGTGCTTTCTTGTGGGGATTCCAAGGATGCTCGGTAAGCAGTCGAAACCTTCCCGTATTCATTGCTCGGGAGAGTCGCTTCTGCCACTCCTCGGCACGGACCTGGTCGATCATCTGGAGCAGGTCGGCTTTCTTGGCCTTAGTGTAGCCCCTAAGACCGAATTGCTTTGCAATAGCGCGAATCTGTGCAACAGTACTCATGGTGTATATCCATGTGAATGCGGGTCTGTAAATGGGCGTTCAGATGCTATTATGGGTGGTGTATATTCCCTGTCTGGGCGTGCAGACCGATTATGTGTGGTGCTGGCGAGCAGTACCTGTGGGTGGTGTATATCCCTGTGGATGCCTGTCTCTAAATGGGCGTTCAGACCCTTTTATGTGTGGCGATCAGCGTTCAGACCTAGTATGTGTGGTGCTGGCGATCAATACCTGTGGGTGGTGTATATCCCTGTGAATGCCTGTCTCTAAATTGGCATTCAGACGCTATTATGTGTAGCGATCAGTACCTGTGGGTGGTGTATATCCCCTGTCTGGGCGTTCAGGCCATTTATGTGTGGTGCTGGCGATCAGTACCTGTGGGTGGGGTATATCCCTGTGGATGCCTGTCTCTAAATGGACGTTCAGCCCCTGGTAGTAGTAGTGTCAGGATGATTCTACCTCCCTGGCAGCCGTTCGGCGATCCATGGTGGCCCCCGCAACCTATGCCCCAGGGATTGAGAGGGTGGTGGGGCTCATTTGTCTAAATGGAAATCCAGTTAAGGGAGGTGGGGGCTCATTTGTCTAAATGAAAATCCAGTTGGGGGAGGTGGTATCATTTTGACCCCGACACTACTACTTATGCAATGCTTAAAATATGTGAAAATTGGCGAACTAGCCCAGGTCTCCCCTACTGGCCGAGTACCGATCTAGTAATTTGCGTTACCATGAGTCTTTATCAAAACCATCGTGCTCAGTCGATCACATGTAGTTTGAAATCTCGGATACGATTAGTACTCTTAAAAATATGTACATTGCTGTCTCAACCCAACCCCCAAAACACGGAAATTGCCACCTCAAGTATCCCAGCGGTGGTAGGCCTTGAGGCCACGTTTAATGCTTTATGATGTCATCACTCTGTGTGGCCCCTGATGTGTCTCATTGTGTGGTCCCTAACTCTACCAAGCACATCTAGAATGTATCGTTTGCGAATATTGGGATTGCGGAGGTGCGATCTGTAGGTTAATCTCAGAAATCAATAACATTAAAATGAACGACTACATAAATTTTTGGTTCAGTAGCATTCACTACATTTCCTTGCTTCAATTGTTGTATCCTATCAAGTATGTGACGTCATATACAATTACGCCACATTCAAAATTGACAGAAAAACTCCGTCATAGATCTGGAATAATCCGTCAGTTGTACGAATGTCTTTACCATTTAATTATCTTTCTTTTGAACATTTTGAATTTAATTTCACTTCCCGCTGTTGCCTCCCTAGGCAGCAACAGTCCCAAGTCAGATTAGTTTCAAAATATTCAACAGGTTACTTTTACAGTTAACAGTTACCATCAAACTGGGATTCTGGAAATTCAGCCTTCAAAATATATAAGTCCGTGAAAAGCATGTGCGGGGCTTATCTAGAGATAGACGGGCATAGCTAACAGTGTAATCATCCATTGTCTCCTTTCTGTCACAGCTGGCATTATTCTACCATGCAGATTTATTCACAGTAAGTACCAAATCCTAAGTCATTTCCGCCCAGTAACATACCCATTGCCGCTCGATCCCTTCCGGCTTCCCGGTACGTATTCCAATCCCCATTAATTCTTTATTTCAGCTCGCCTCCCAACTCAATATTGGCACTTTATCAAAAATCGAACTTTGGCCAAGAACAAAGCAAAGCACAAATTAAAGTTCTTATTTCACATGTGCGCTTGAGATGTAAGCCCAAAATATCGCTAAAACCGAAAGGTGAATAGGTCAAATGAGCTACAAAATAGTCAACAGCTCACATGTATATTTGTTTTAACATTGAGATTCAAGCTTAACACAGCAAAGATGGTCAAGGATGTTCCTTGTTCGTTCAGTTGGTTTTATGTATGGTTATTTTAAATCTGAGATATTTGCTTTCGGCGTTCAAATGGTTAAGCTAGATGATCGCTATGTATTCTACAATCTACTAATAGCTGCAATGGATGAATACAATCTGCCACTCACATATATAACGTCATAATAAATTACGTTACGTGTAGTCTGACGTCACAATCAAAATGCGTAATGAATTATGTAGCTATGCCTGTCATGAGCTTTGAAACGATTGTCATTTGTACGAATTGATTGTCTTTACTACTTAATAACCAATCCATTGAATACTTTGAAACTAATCTGACTGAGTGCTACAGCAACAGCACCCACTAAAAATAATTTTAAATAGTCAACAGCTTCCCTTACAGTTTTCTGGAAATTGAGATTCAGATAGTTCCAGGTTCGATCGAACTCAACATGGGTAAAGCGGGGGTGGGGTGGGCGTGGGGTGGGCGGGGAGAAGGTTGGAATGGGGAGGGGGTGTCGGGGGTGTCGGGGGTGTCGGGGGTGTCGGGGGCGGAACTTAGCTTGAGATGGACGTGGCATAGATGTTGATTCCTCCATTCTTGGATGAACCTTGCAATGTGAAGTGGGAAATAATTTATGAGGTGTACGAGGCAATGTCTAAGCCCCTGTTCCCGCTAGAGACTGAATCAGGAATAACGCCATACTGAAGTATGGCGTTATCCTTGATTAACTCTCTAGTGAGAACACGTCAAATGTTTGATGGCGTCATGATCAAAATGGCTTAGCTCCGTCATTAAAATCGATAATAATTCAGTCATGCGTACGAATTGTATGTCTTGGACGAAGTTACAACTTAGCAAGCCTAATTAAGCATTCTGTTGAATATTACAAAATTAATTGAGTGGCAGCAGCTTCCAGTTAAATTAGTTTCAGAATACTCAACAGCTTACTTGTACAGTTACTTTGAAATCTGGATTCTGGATCTCAATGTTTCGAAGTTTGGCAAGGAATTATTGGTTTAAAGGTTCAACTCGATTCTAACGCACGCACAAAATGGGCAAAGCTTGCGGCTAAAAATGGACGTAGCATGGCTAGAAATTGATTCCGCTATTATGTGATTAAATCGAAAATCGCGATTACTTTTTAAATCCTGAATTTATATGATTAAAAAAGAAATAGTCGAATAATCGTAAATAATTCCACTGCCTAAAATATTTCAAAATCTACCTTTTTATTTACATTTTGCTCATCCAATGCATGTCCATTTGCAGGCCAAGAGAAGACCATTTTTGAAAATGTATCATTGGAATGCCTGGCTCGATGCTCGAGCCAGCCATTCCAGTGACACATTTTCAAAAATAGTCTTCTCTTGGCCTGTAAATGGACATTTCTAAACACCATTGCAGCTTTCGTCATTGATATACTTTTGTTGTTGTATCGGTGTAATTTGTAACCAGGCTGAATATTCTCACGATTTTTTCTTAAATAATCGATCGCGATCACTCAAAGTAATAATCGCTCAAGCCAACGTGTCACGGCTAGCCATTGATTCCGCTATTGAGGGCAATTATAACGAAACATAATGTCTATAATATCAGGATGTAGACCCACCTCATAATGCACCCAAAGTATCGTCAAAGACTTAACTACATGCTTAATTTGAAGCCAGTCCGATCGTAAATTCGTGAGAAAAGGAAAGCGGCCGCAGTGCCACGCCATTGAGAAAACCTACTATTCTAAGTATATAGTTGAGTGCCGCTTATCATAAGCGTCAGTTGCAGGAACCACCAGCGTAAAATAATTTACAACCCCGTCTTTCTATCCTTACTACACCAGGGTCAGCGCGCGGTGTATCAGGAGTAGCAACCGACCACGAGGTTGTAAATTGTATTACGCTGCTGGTTCCTCCAACTGACGCGTATGATGAACAGCATGGATAAAGTTTAAAGCAGCAATATTTAACGTCAAAACTTTAAAAAAAGAAATGTGGCACTACAAATATACGCAGCAACATGATAAATGGGTGTAGTGTTTTCTTGATCGTAACAGTAGCGAGGCAAGACCATCACATTCTCGTGCTAATAAAGCCTGTAACACTCATATCAACGAAAAACTGCCTGTGCAGAGGTCCTGAGAATGTCCATTTGTGGACCAAGATAAGTTTATTTTTGGAAATTTACCACTGGAATGACGGGCCCGATAACCGAGCCAGTCATTCAAGCGGTAAATGTTGGTCTACAAATGGACATTTTCTATCAGAAAAATTAAATTGTCTTGAACAATTTCGAGGCTAGCGTTAACATTTTCATGACGAGACCGGCCAAAACCTACCTCTGCAGTGGTCTTCAGGCCAAGGGAAGACTTTTTTTTTAATTCACCACCAAAATGACTGGCTCGGTAGCAGTGCCAGTAATTCCCTTGGTAAATTTTTAAAAAGTCTTCTCTTGCCCGGCAAATAGACATTTAAAGGGGGATATTCGCAGCAAAATGCTTGCAAATAAAATTGTCCAAATTGTATACTTTTAGAGGGTTACACGGTTTGTGCGCATAGATGTACTGAAACGAAATAAATCTTAACATATGATGACGTCATTACGTATAAATTAGCATAATAAGTTGTCAAATTGAATTAGCGCCACGAGTACCTAATTCAAATTCGCAATTACAGAAATCCAATGAAATCATCATGTGCTAAGATTTATTTCGCTTTATTACGTTGACGTAGGCCTACACAAATTAAGCCCCTGTTTCAGTTCAGTTTCAGTTTATTCGGTTCACTTCTCTTGAAGTATACGAATACAGGTATATGAATACTACTTTAGTAATGGCGGCATATAGTACATAAACAATACTATAATGCTATCTATGCATACAGTCTACTTCAGAGTCAGTTATGGCATTCGACCGATCGCGTCCGGGAAGCATTCGTCATAAGCCAGTGCCCGATTTCAATTGCTTACAAATGGAGTCAGGCACCAGTTCGAGACGATGGCCTCACGAACACGGTTAGCCGAATGCCACAAATATTTTACCAAGTTCAAGTTCACTTTATTCGCCCAGGCCTTACAAAGGACATATGAGGTACCATTTGCGCAAACTACTTCACCAATTCTCTTGATCAGAGTCAGTATTCTACGGCGACGAAATATGCCACGGTCTGATCGATGGGCGCGGCTCGCTTTTTAAGTGACGACCTCCGCTCAGATCAAGGCCAGATGATTGTTTTGAAATTAAGTATTGACATTCAAATCTGCTAAATAGCAATTTTGTCAGGGAATGTGTATATATACAAGGTATTCTTATATCTCAGGACGCACACAAACGCACGCGCGCATGCAAACACGCGCACGTGTGCATACACGCAGGTATGCACTTCGAGCACTATTCAGTAGTCATTTAGTTTACATTACAGATCAACATTTAACTCGGTTTCATCGGTAGCCACTACTGCTTATAAAATCACGACAAATATCCATCATATATTAAAACTGTATATTCTTTTTCATTTGAACTGGTTGAAAATAACTTTGATAAATTTACATAGTGATTTCAACTTCGTCCGTTTTTGTTCATTCATGAGTTGATACATTTTAACAGTATTTGAATTTACTCTAAAGTATCTATCTATATACGTTTTTCTTTCTACAGCTAGAGATGGACATTCGAAAAGATAATGAAATTCCTCTGACAGTGTGTTTTGATTGCATAATGTGCAAACACGCTCATGTCTAGGGAGATGTTCAAATCGCCCAACCTCTATTGGTAACCTGTGATTAGATGTTCTAAATTTACATAACATTTTTGACAAGGTCTGAGGAAGCGAGGTTAAATACCTTTCTAGTCTAAAAGTTTCTTTAAAAATTCTATACGATGTGCAAATCCTACTGTTAAAAACTTCAGCTCTCCATTTCTGGATATACTGGTCAGACAGTACTTGTTTTGTAGTGAGCTTTAACCATTCAGGCTGGCCTGGATTCTGGCTGTGCCATACCTCTGATAACCCAGTATTATCAAGGAGTGATTTCACATGTGATATCCATGGACATTGGAATTCGTTATTTTCGTGCATACATAGTAACAATCGGTATAGTTTATATGAGATTTTGGACATTTTCCCACATACTAATTTTGCCCAGTATGCAGTTATCCTATTATTAATTTTTATACTCAACGGAAACTGGCCAGGTTCGCCATAAACCATTGCAGAGTGTGTAGAGTTTTTAACTCCTAAAATAATTTTATAGAATCGTTTCTGTAATTTCTCAGCCAGCGTGAGATTCACAACGCCCCAGATTTAGCATCCTCAAAGCATGATCTGGCATACCATAGAATCGAAACGTTCTAGCAGTATATCTATAGGCAAATTGAGAGGGTGCTTTTGAAATTAAGGCGAACATAGCTCTACTGGCTTTGTCATGCACGTGCTTTATAGCCCTAGTAAACTTGCCGTTGTATGCAAATAGTATACCTAAATATGGGTATTCGCGAGTTCTACATCTTCATTGCCGAGCGTAAATTTTGGTAAGTTTCTGAGCTTGCCTCTAGAGGTCTATTTTCCTGACCGTATATCAAATTTACCGTTTACTTGGTCTTTTCTGTTAGAGTACTCATGTGGAATATCGGAATTAATGAATCATTAGAAAAGTGTTTGCTAGCTTTTGTCCCTACGCCAATGATTATTCCACATCACCTGTGATAAATGTTAAGACCATAGCTCCTATGCATGCTCGAAGAATGCCAAAAGCGCATGTGTCCAAAATCATTCTGCCTCGATTCTGTAATAGCTAACGTGTGTTTTGTGGCAGAAAGCTACTCTGTTATTTTATTTCAAACATATTTTTATTGTTCAAGAGACAATACGGATTGAGTAACAAGTTGTCTCCAACCTAGTTACGACTCGCTCCTTACGGTGTTGTCTCATACACCAAGAGCAGGGATTGAAAATTATTCGTCTCCCATTTTTTGTCAAATTCTACAGATTTTTCTGATTTTACGGGTTTACCTAATCTTTCGGATATTTTGAGTTTTTCTGACTTACCGGGTTTTGTCGATCAAGCTCAAAGTTCTAAAATCACATTGTACACCCACACCTTTTCTCGTGTTAAATTTTGAGCCAACCAGGCCAGAAGTTTCCAAGATATCAATAGATACAGAATTTCATCCGGATCCGTGTTATTTTAATCCGGATCACGGCCAACGTCTGGAAAGCATCTTGCACGGCCAGTTCATTAGTTGTGTTAAAACTTGAGCCACTTCGGATAAGAACTTTTTTAGCAACACGCCCGGACACACACTCACACGCGCAGTCGCGCAAGCACGCGCATGCAAACCTGACATGCGGATGCAAGCGAGCGCGTGTGTGTCTTTCTGTATATGTGCGTGCTTGCGTGGGTGCGTGCGAGCGTGCGCGTGGGTATGTGCGCGCGCGTGAGGGCGTGTTTGCCGCGTACGCATGCTGTTGTATGCCTTATTGATTTTAAACTCATATTATACAATGAAAACATGATTGCATATGTCACGCAGAAATTGAAACTATTCCCCGGAGACAAATCCCTTGTGTATGATAAACTTTGCGCAGCCTACACAGAATTATACTATCAAAGCAAAGTAACAAATGCTCTTGGAAGTGGACGTATATGGAATATAGCACTAAGTTGGGTTTTTAATATTTTTCCAGAACGTCTCCTTACAAGGCTGTTTGTGCATACTTGGCTTTTGCATAGGATGCACTTTATCATGTCTAATAATAACCAAACTTTGAAAGAGTGTTTTTTATCGTATGACAATTGTTGACCGTGATGCGCTGTCAGCGTGATAAATGAAGAAATCGTAACAATAATAACTCGAGAATGCTTATTCCAGATGTTTCTTTTTACCTATTAAATGCTAACTGATATGCAAATTATTATCACCCTTGATTGTTATCGTAAGATCTAATGCTCTTATTTCATTGTATTAGGTAGTGCGTGCGTGATTCAGTTTCTCATCACGTGCTGTTAGTCACTGGGCAAACGAAATAGCCGTGGAGTGGATATGCGCATATATTCAGTATAGAACGCGTTGTCCCGGTTGCCGTTGACACGGGTTCACTAAAATGCAAGTGCGCAGGTTCAGGTATCAATGGCTGGCTGGCTGGCTGGCTGATTGGCTGGCTGACTGGCACAGACCATAAGCTCGGAGCTGCATATATAATCTCCAAAAAGGATTAAATTATCTTTTGGTAATTGGAAGAGAAATTATAAGATGTCTATGATTGAAACCTATTGTAACAATCAAGCCGGATCTAAAGCGTACCCAGAATGATCATGTAATTATAATATTATTAAGATTGAGTCTTAATAAATCATTTGGTAGTGTGCGTTTGTAAATTATTTTGGAAGGATGATGGCTAAAGAAAAAACATTTTGAATTTAAAAGCCAGATGGCCACTCAATCCGGTAATACAATATGTGATTGATCGCGGCATCCGATTGTTTGTGACCATGTGTAGGGTATTTTGAATAAAGGATATGCGTAAATTTAATCGAACACGTAGCTTATCGATCAATCTTAGGTCGAATTCACATACAGTCGATTTTTCGGTAAATTCCAAATATAGTCAGCAGATGTGTGAAATATGGGGAGGTATTGTGCATTTTATTAGAAAAGCCCCACAATTTGGCAGGGAATTTGGTCATGTCCTTAGAAGAGTTTTGGTTATTGGGCCATGACAGATTTTTCCAGTGATGGAAATGGCAGCCGTTTTCCAAAATGGCTGCCATAAATACTTAGGACGTGTTCCTACTAGAGAGGTCATCTATATGTATACATGGTCGCCTCAAATATTCAAATCGCCTGACCTAAAATGAGTGTTGAATTTGTCAGGGGCGGTGTTGGGTAGCACGTGTTCTGCATTTCTGACTGAATAGTTGCTTGCGGGTTTGGTTGACACACCCTTGGCTGCTGGTGCGGTCATAAAGCAGAATCATAAGACATTCTAAAGGTTTGAACCAGTCATTGATAGACTCGCTGTATTATCTAAAGCACAGAATGCAGGTATGACCTCATCGAAAACGTTCCTGTATCCCATGCTGTCTTCTTTCCTCTGCCTCCAAAGAATGGTACCGTGTCGCATCCAGTGAATGCATGGAGCATTGGTAATGCAACACACCTTTCAGGACCAATTGCGTTGGCCATGTCATGAGCTTCTAACACCCGAAAGTTGTCTCCAGTTCGAGAAGCAAGCCACAGCTCTTGGATATCAAGGCGCTCAGCTGTTATCACGGCCAGAATAACTACACCCATATAAACTGTGCGTATTGACACCGTGTTATGCCCTTGTCTTATAGCACCTTCCACATGGAGGAAAGTTCGCGTATCACCCTCTCCTCGTGGCAGGGCCTAGCATATTTTGGGGCTGAATACATAGCACACCAGTGGGATGTGTGCTAATTCATGAATCCATTTCCTCACACAATCATATAACGTCATAATCAACTACGTGACGTGTATGCTGACGCCATAATCATGACGTCGTGAATGATTCTATTTGGCCCGTCTTTAACTCTTAATAGTCCGACACGTGTAAGAAGTGTATGTCTTTGCTATTTAATAAACATATTAGGCAGCAACAGCACTCAGTCAAATTAGTTTCAAAATATTCAACCTTTTACTTGCATAGTTTTCTGGAAATTGATAGTCAGGGTGTTCAGAGATCAATCGATCCCAAGACGAACGTGGTGTGGGTGGAATTAGATAGAGATGGGCGGGGCAAAGCTAAAACTGGAAAGATCCATTACCTCTTTGTTTCTGATCATGGTAGTGGCACCTCCATGGTTATGTAGCCATCAGATATACCCGTTATTTGTCGATATAGCGGCTGTCGGACAATATGACATTAAAAGGCCGGCCACATAGGTGTCCGTCACGAAGTATAAAAAAGCCCTTTCTCATCGCCTAAATCTGTTTAACTATTTCGTGTATTATACCTGCTATTATAAATCCGATGTATCTGTTTGCATTCACACTGGTAGAAGACAATTCTGGACTGGACGGTAGCGCTACCTGGCGGATAGTGAGATGAAATGACCACGGTAGCGGTATCTAGCGGAGAGTGAGAGAAAATGCTAGCGTTAACGCTACCTGGCAAATTGTGAGGGAACAGGTTGCGTTCACGTAGGGAAGCAATAACGATATATCGGAAGATAAACCGCCAATTTTGTGGGATTAAGTTTCTCGGAAAGTTAATCAGAATTAACGCCATACCTCGGTATTGCATTACGGTAATTAAGTACCAGCAGAGCAGATGGCGATGTGTGCACCTGGCATTGCATATTTCCGATTCAGATCAATTTAGCATGACTTTATTATACTAGTCGGAAATAAAACTATATGTAAGGGGTTATCACTGTCATAACGAAGCCGGTCCGGTCAAAACCATCATCTGTAGTAATCCTGGGGAATGACAAATGTGCAGTGCAAAGAGAAGAGTTTTTCTGAAAATGTACCACTGGAATGACCAGCTCGATAACCGAGCCAGTCATTCCTGTGGAAAATTTTCACAAATAGCTTTCACTTGGTTTGCAAATGGACATTCAACAAGAAAATATTTTTATTTTCTTGATCAAATTTAGCCAGTAATGATTGCTTTTCAAGCTTGCTTATATGATTAACTATACCTTTTCTTGTATTTGCAGACTATCTCTGTATGCGTGTCCATCCTGACGTTAAGCGCAATTTCCCTGGAGCGCTGGTTTGCTATATGTCTCCCGCTCAAATTCAAAACCACCAAAGCACGTACAGTCAAGATTATGATCAGTATTTGGATTCTATCCATCGTGATGTCCATCCCAGAGGTACTGTCACTTGGACTGGTTCGAGCGTTACCGGCTAATGTCACCGATCTATTGGTGTCGTGCAGCCCAACATGGCCTCCTCAGTATCAGAAGATCTACCAGATTTGTCTAATGGTTATCCTTTATTTCATGTCTGGTTGTCTATTGGCGATCTGTTATGCTCACATTGTGTATGTTCTGTGGTGGAATGAAATTCCGGGATCATTTGAAACACGTAAGTATACACATTTATGTAATCATAAAATGTATTATTATTGTACCTTTAACAAAACATCTCAGAGATAACTTACCATGTTTCTGTCAACAAAATACAACGTACCGTTGAATATTTTAAATATAATTGTTTTTGAAGACATTGCTGCTCGAAGGCAGCAATGTCTTCCAATCCAATTATGTTCGGCCTCTTTCTCATTGCCTAATCCTGTTTAACTATTTCGTATACTATTTATGTTAATATATAGCCGATATATCGGTTTGCATTCACACTGCTGGAAGATAGTCCTGGACTAGACGGTGGTGCTACCTGGTGGAGAGTAAGATAAAATGCTGATCATAGCGCACCCTAGCAGACAGTGAGAGAACATGCTGGCGGTAACGCTACGTGGGGAATAGGGAAGCAGTGGCGAGATATCGGAAGATAAACCGCCAATTTTGTGGGATTAAATTTCTAAGTAAATGACGTGTTTATTCCGGTATAAGAACCAGTTCAATGAGAATGCTAGCCGATAGACCTGGTATTTACGGAAATAGTGGTTGTATGAGAACACGGCCATAGTTCACGAAAGAGTTAGACATGATCAGGCAATGAGAAAGAGGACATATACCAAGTGAACGACACCACTACTGCTATAGAACACGGTCTTCAAAACAGTCAACCGAATGGTTCTTACATCGTATTCAAAATTGTACTAACTAACATGTTTCTGTTTTTGTGTTGGAAATTTGTTTAATTATTTACGAGCTGTTCCGTATCATAAGATATTCTGTGCATTCGGGATGGGGGCATATAAGTTGAGTCCCTGTTGAAGCCAATGTTGCAATACGGGTTAATCAACTTACTGCTCTAACGACATCCTTTTGAAAAACCTCTAATAAACGGTTTAATTCCTAGCCATGCTAGCCCATTTCTAGTTAAGTCACACCCACTTTGTACAACTGGTTGAATCCAATTTTAGCGCTATAAACCCTGTATTATCAGAATCACGAGTTCAAGGTATGCATGTACGTTGTTGAATATGTTGAAAGAAATTTGACTGGGAGTTGACAAAATATTCAACAGAATACTTATTAAATTGTTACTGCACCCAAAATATACAACAAAATGCAATTCAGACTATTACTGACTGTCTATCACACCTGTACAGTTTTCGTGTCGGACCTATGTCAGTTCATTGTGTTGCCAGATAGCAAGTGTCGCGATTTGATTATGACGGCACATACTCGAGCGTTAGATCGGATTCATTACTTTGTTGGAGTAATGGACTGTAGCCTCAGATTATCACTGTTATTATACTTGATATTCATCTAGTTATGTTACGAGGGTTCAGATATATAATGTTACAATTAATAACTGCGTATAACTAAGGCCTCTTTCTCATTGCTTAGTCCTATTTAATTATTTCCTGTACTATGTAGGTTAATGTGTAGCCGATATATCTGTTTGCATTCACACTGCTGGAAGATAGTCCTGGACTGCACGGTAATGGTACCTGGTGGAGAGTAAGACAGAATTTTGACCGTAGCGTTAGCTGGCGGAGAATGAGAGAAAGTTCTGACTCTAACGCAACCTGGCAAATTTTGAGGGAATAGGCTGCATTCACACAGGGAAGCAATATTAATATATCTGAAGATAAACCGCCGATTTTGTGGAATTAAATTTCAGAAATAGGTGACGTATTTATTCCCGGACAAGAGGCAGTCCAATGAGAACGCTAGCCCAGATAGCTGATATTTACCTAGAAAATGAGAACACGGCCTTAGAAATCTCTATATACACTCAAACATGAATGTTTTCACTAAACAGCTTGTTCCTCATCTGTACCCGCTAAGAACGATCTTTGAAGCATGCTTTTCGTAATAGTACTGCCACTCATGAGGTCATTGCAACGGATGGATCCATTTCTAGCTATGTCAGGCCCATTTCTAGCTAACCTTGGCCCACATTGCACGCGTGTTGGAATAGTCATATATCTTGGATCGCGACTTTCCAGAAACTCAATCTTAAAGTAATTATACAGGTAAGCTGTCATTTATTTTAAAACAAATCTGTCCCAAAATCTTCAACATGATTCTTATTATATTGTAAAGTCACAAACCACGTATGTTTCATGCACCATCCTGGTGGACTTTTCGTGTGTCGTGACGGAGCTATGGCAATTCTATTATGGCGTCAGCTAACTAGGGACGTAATTGAGTATGGCGCCAGATACTCGAGTGTCACGTCTGATCTTGGCATTGCCATAGTTCGCCTGTTTCTGACTGATTGTACTCCGCTATATTTACTGTCCAATTGGAAGGCACCAACTGGAGCTGGATGGGCGAAACTAAAAAGAAATAGTGTTAACAACGCACCATCATTTGCCACGCCCTCCACTAAAATGTTTTTCCATTGCAACTGGGTTGCACTAAGCGATCACATGTCTTTACTGACCACCTTTGACAAGTGTATATGGCGGTGTCCTCTATAGACAGGCTATGGTGTATGCGGATGGGAGGAGGATAGGCTTACTCAATATCTGATAGCTTACAAATTCCCCAATCCGGCTGAATATATTAGTTGCATTGATCACATTAAATACAGCCAAAGAAGCGCACGCGCGTCTCCGATTTGACTAACTTTATATAGGCCTCTACCGAATATTGGAACACCGATACGGCTTATCGATGGTAGAGTAATAACAGAGTGTCCTGAGTAATTATATGAAGTGAGCCGAGCATCTGTTGTCTCATAAACTGGGATCTATGGATCATCTAATGAGTCCGCATTAATGAGCGTCGCTGTTATACCGCCATTACGGCGTATATGTAGCGCATCCATTGCCCGCTAACAATACCGGTTAGGATTCCCTGGGATTTACTGATGGCCGTGCAAGTATAATTTAAACTAATTCGCTTCTAGAAGTATTTCATTTAATTAATGGCGGATATTCATTAGCTATTTCAGCCTGCGCACAAGATTTAAACAATTCCGATGTAAGACAGATCATGTTGAATATTTGGAACCAATTTGACTGGAAGGTCGTAGATCTTGGTGAGTAAAACAGCAACAGCTTCTGCCAAACTAATAAAAATATATTCAGCTGTTTCACACGTAATTTTGATTTGAAACCTGAGATGGGAGGGTAAAATGGATCATTTGGATGCAATTGTTTTACATCACTGAGGGTTAAGGGAATAGTATGATTAGTTACGCCCGTAATGCGGATTTGTAGCGATTTGTAGAACCAGATGATCATTAGTGGGAAGTTGGATTTTCTAACTGTGGTGTTTATAGTTAAATCCGTCCGGCGGGGAAGTTTAAAGTCATCCCGAAGCAATACGTATATGGAAATGCACTATCGAGACAGCTCTGATCACGGCGGAAGTCAATAGAATAAAGGCAATCGATTAAGATAAGAATTGGTTGGCTTCGATACCGAATTGTTAGGGTAATTGTTAAGCAACTCCCAGAAGACTAATTTTGAAAATATACAACTCGACGGAATATAATCCAGGGAATATTTGGCGGCACAGAGCTCAACTCTGCCTACGAGCCAGTGATCACTTGCCCTCAAATGAAGCGCAGATGTGGCCAACTTTAAGAAACGGAGAAACCTGGTCAACACACTAGTTCGGACAGCTAAACAACACTTTAAAGATAAATTAGCTGAAAAAATTAAAAACGGACTCACAGGCTCCAAACAGTGGTGGCAAATGGCTGACACTAATTTCTAATTTTTTACGAAACGACCCTTTAAAGCGTGAAAATGGCTCATTTACTTACAATTCTTCTGAAAAGGCAGATCGACTTAACATTTACTTTTCTATTGACGACACTAATGCTCACCTACCTCCTTTATATCTGTATACGGAGAATACTGTAACCTCACTCATAATAACAAATCTCGATGTCTCAGATGTACCGTCTTATCTGGACACTTCTAAAGCCGTTGGTCCAGATAGATTAAGCCCGAAACTGTTATATGAGAGTAAGGAGATTTTGGTCCCAATACAAGCGCAGTTCTTTAATCATTCCATTATTAGCGCACATTTTCCGACCCCATGGAAAATTGCTAATGTAACTCCTAATTTTAAAAAAGGTGAAAAGAACCAATGTTCAAACTACCGACCAATATCTATCTTGAGCTGCCTAAGCAAAGTTATGGAGAGACTGCTTTTAAACATATTTACAACTACATTAGACACGATATCACTCTATACCAATCCGGATTTCTTCCGTCAAATTCTACAGTAAACCAACTGTTAGACATCTACACTGACATCGCACAGGTTCTCGACGATCAAAAGAAAATCCTGTTCTTGTTCTTTGATATTTCTAAAGCATTCGATCGAGTGTGGCATCGTGGCCTTCTACAAAAATTGAGAAATTTCGGTATCTGTGGAAATTTACTGGCATTGTTTGAAAGCTATCTCGAAAACCGTTATCAGCGAGTGCTTATAAACAGCAATGAATCTACCTTACTTCGCTTACACGATGGAGTGCTACATGGCTCAGTCCTTGGTGCCTTGCTATTTTTAGTCTTTATTAATGACATGCCCAGTGATAGTTTAAACAATATTAGACTGTTTGCTGATGATACCTGCCTATATGTAATGTCTGATAACTTAGAAGCACACGTTGCAACAATTGACCATGATCTTCGGATCATGTCGCAATGGGCTAAAACATGGCTTGTCGAATTTAATGCCTCCAAAACCACTAGTCTCGTTCTTTCTCTGCGTAATGAGCCCACTGTCTTTCCAGCTAAATTAAAAAATCCTGAAATACTACCATCAATCAACGATAACCATCTTGGAATTACCTTCAATAACAAAGACACTTGTCTTACTCACGTGGAAAAGTTAAAAACAAATGGTCAACACAAACTTTCTTTACTCAAAGACCAAAAATATATCCTAGACCGGAAATGTCTTGAAATTATTTACAAAAGCTTTATTATGCCATCTCTAGAATACTCAGACGTTGTCTGGGATAACATGCCACAGTATCTTATAACTCGATTGTAGGACATCCAAAAAGACGCACGCAGAACAGTATGTGGAATGACACGTAGTATTCGTACGGAAGACTTGTACACAGAAACAGGAATCGAAACACTTTCACATAGATGGGTATCTCACAGATTAGCTATGCTATGTAAAATTATCAACGGGATGACATGTGAAATTCTGAGTAATCACCTTCCTTCATTACCCCCAGGCACGAAACCCCTACAACATTCGTCACGCAAATCTATTCACTCCATTTCGCTGCCGTATTGAGCTCTTTCGTGGATCCTTTTTTCAGCAACAGTCTGCGCATGGAATACTTGCCCAAAGCCGATCACGTGATCCACCACTTTCATGGAATTCAAGAGCAAACTTAAAGTTATGTCGCCCATACGACCACCTTCTCGCTGGTATTATGTCGGCAAAAGGTTTACTAATGTAATTCTACGTATGCTTCGCAATGGTTGTAGTAATTTAAATTTGAAAATTTTCTGTTGGACTCAGCTAGCTGCCCATGTCGACACACTGATGAATCCACAAATCACTATCTCCTCCACTCCACTGCCCTCTTTTTAGCGACCAAAGAGTATCTCTCCAAAATCGGCTAGTCCTAAACAATATGTCTCTTGCCACACTGACAGCGAATCAACTTCTATACGGCATTAACAATGTCGAGTTTGAAATGAATCTTACAATATGTAACGCCGTATGTCAATATATAGTCAATACCAACCGCTTTAAGTAACTTCTTATTTGTTAGATTCACAACCATAAGTGCTAAGTGCAAACAGCCCAACATGTACAAGCATGGTGAACGCAGCATTAAGAGCTCCTCACCACCTTACCTTTGTCGCTCTTGGCAGCTTCTTAGTTTATACTCTGTTTCTCATATTCCCCCCCCCACCTCCTCTCGTTTTGTCTCTCTTTCCCTAACTCCTCCCACACACACACACGTTCACCTCCCCACCCACCCACCTCTCTTTCTCTCTATCTCTCTCTCTCTCCCTCTCTCTCTCTCTCTCTCCCTCCCTCCCTCCCTCCCTCTGTGACGGCTGGGTAATTCCAAAGGCACCGCAAAAAGCTCCGTACTATCACCCTATGCAGACTCTTAAATGACGCGTTATACACCATGTGCAGTTGTCTATAACGCCATTGAAACTGGCCTGGCAAAGATGGTCTATGTTTCGTCATGGTCTGTGAATCCCACTAAGCAGGACCGCTGAGAGAGCCTTGGAATTTGCTGTATTCAGAGACAGTCGGAGCCAATACCTACAAAACCTGCAAAATCTGGTTATCCTATGCGCCTATGTTATCTATCTCAGACGACCAGAATGGTAAATGGAATTTCGAAGATGCCGCTATGCAGACTCGAAGAGCTACTGGGATTTGCCACATTGAGAATCAGAATGCAGCCGTGCACCATCAAGGCAACAGTCCTAACACAACATTTAGCCTGCCCACTTGCAAGTCGGACGAAATACCTAATTAAGAAAGAGAAATAGCTGCATGGGTGGTAAAGCGTGTGTCCGATTAGTTAGTTGACAACTAAATGTCTTATACAAGGTGAAAAACGTGTGTGTAAAATGTAGAATATATTAATTCATACATCACAATAGTTCGGGTGATGGTGAAGTGCGGCTGGACCAGTCGATGGTGTATTGGCACTGTTCGCGCAGAATGAGGACGATGAATGTTGCGAGTGAGAAAAATCATAGAATGACTACTAGGTCGAGCAGTGGAAAAAGACGCTTTCCCAAGATAATTATGTGTGACTGAAAATGTACAAAAGTAAAACCTTGCTTCCCTGCAAAAACCGTGAGCTGATCTTGTTGGTAGGCTTAGGAAGGATGTATTACTTCCGCATACATATTTGGTCTCATAGTGTGAACTGTTAGCCAAGTGCGGTGCAACCCAGTGAGTGTGTTTCAAGTAGCGGGTGAGATATGCGAAAAGTGGCGTAAACGTCGAGGAAGAGGAGTGGTTGTTACAATGTGGTACAAATATATATGCAGTACTTAATATTAAAAACGGTTATCGTAACGCCTTAAGAAGGTATATAAATCTCGTAGTAATGCCCACCTGTGGTTATTTACAGTACGGATACAGTCAGTTCTGATTGATATCCTAAAAATATAATGGATACTTAGCGGTTTTAAAATTTTGGAGTAAAAATAAAAAGGTTGTTTCGGTATATAAATAGCTAGGACGGGTATTACAACTGAAACATCGCTAATTAAGCTATAGCAGTAAGTACAAAATCAGCAGATAACAATCCAGCAGCAAAGCTAACAATGTTACAATTCAAGTGGTTACATTTTTTCGCAATCAACGTTACATTGCAGTGGCTGCAGTTTATCACACAGCTAAATCTCTGCCTGCGAATCATGTGTTAAAGACCTTCAATTTAGTGTTTTAAGCACCGGCCGACCCCACGCCCCATCCCCCCACCCACCAACAAGATTCTTGCCAGTAGTGGGTTACAAAGGGGGAGTGGGGTCGAAGGCAGGAGCACACGCATTTGCAGTTGATACTGACTGGGCCAAGTTCCAATGAATGCGGCCAAATCTGGTATGTTCCTCCGTGCAGTGCTGGCTACCTATCCAATGGTGTGCACTGCTCCTACCCGGTCTGCTCATACTCGGTTTCCAGGTACGCGTCTCCGTGTCGACTGACTGGTTTGGATGGCGTATACTTCGGGTCCCTATTAAACATGTCCAATTCACGTTGGTGTCGTCTGCTAGCGAAGTCGCCTTATAACTGATCCACATTGGTCGCATGGTCTCTCCCTTTTCTGCAAGCGAATCAGATTGCGAGCTGATTACTACTACGGCGTTAGTGGTAGAAGTATGCTACAGCGACGATCAGTCCTTCTTCGTGTTTCCCACTGTGTCTTGTCATTAACCTTTAGCTTCCTCATATCCATTTTTGATCTGCACGTACATAGTTCTGTTTTCTTGAGATCGCAGCACGCTTAACAGATTTATGCAATGACATCATCTCCTGGCTTTATATTTACTTGCTCTCGGTTGGATCCATTCCGAGGCTCTCAGGTCGAGTGTGTCTTCTGGCATCCTTAGCATATGGCCGAACATGGACCATCTTTGCTAGCCGATATATTACACATCTTGAATAGTTTATATTCAGGTATACTGCGGTTCAAAGGAGTGACCTGGGATCATCCGTATGAACGTGTTTTGAGGCGATGCTGACGTCTCTCCAGTCTCTAACTGGCTAAGTAATTTAACGAAATAGCATCCTATTATGCCAGTGCATATGTACGACGAAGTCAGCCGTCCAAGTAGCATCACCATGCATACCACAACCTGGTTACAAGTGTAAAAGATGGTTGATTTTTTGGAAATCCATTACGAATTGTTACAGACAATAACACTTACCCCGGTAAACATGAACCTATATATCAAACAGATTTACATTTCTAGCTATACCCAGCTCATTCTAAATAATCCCCACCCACATTTTACGCATTTCTTAAATGGATTTCAAACTTTGAAACCAGACATCCAAAATTTACAGTATACACGTAAGCTGTTCAATATTATGAAACTAGGGCAGCTCCTGGTCGAATTAGCATTAAAATATTCAACATCATAATGATCATACATGTAGCCCATACTTACTTGAAATTTAGATTGTGACATTTGTCTGACATTTATAAATATTGCCAAAATAACCGGGAAATGATGGTTCTAAAATGAGCAAAACAGGAATTCTAATTCCATCTTTACCAGTTCAGCCAATCACTGATCTGCCTAAATTGACGTCACTAGAGTCACGCTTGATTAAGCTATTGATATGAATCAATGGTAAATATGATAGATACTGGAATCAGCGTCTCCGCGAGAAGCTTTCATATTAGCGGGATTTCCAATTGATTCTAGAATAGCCTAACTGTAGAAGATTCTCCAGGTTCGGGAAAGATGAAATGTCTTTCCTTAATCACAGATTGAACGTAACGCTTATCAAAGATTTAATGAATATACTTTTATTAACTGATATAACTGAATTTAAACAAATAAGTCGTATTGCAGACTGTGAAATGAGCTAAACTGTATATATGCAAACTTGATTTTCAATTGATAACTGATAAATTCAAGAATTGCAGAGACTAACTAACTTAAAATACTGAAACAGACGTTTACAAAGATGCACACTAATTTCAGAATAATCGGATGATAGAGTGATGATGAACATTCTATTTAGGCCTTGGTAACATGACGGTCACACCACCGCAGAACCTCATCACTCAGTGATCACTAACCTAGCACATACTGTGAATCGGTCACGGGAAAATCCGTAGTCCACTCAGCACATGAGTCAGCAGCACCTGTTAAAGTTCCATCATACCAGCAAACCGCTCATTTAACCACTGCCTCTATCCAAGATGTTTCCAGTCATAAAGTTCCCAAAATAATAATTTCTCGCCGAACGCTGTCGAGCATCGACTGCTTAAATAGCTACAATTGTTCTTAAAACAATCCCGCATCGAAGCAGTCAATTCTCAGCCGCATTTCATATACCAACACTATTATGCGTAGCATCAAAGTTCATTCAGTGAGACAGAACCAGTATTTTATACAGGCCTAACCAACCATGCTTGGACTTCGGATAAATTCTATAACACCATCATGAAATTCCATTTGACATTTAGAAATGCGATAGTTTACAGTTGTTGTTATGTAATAACAAATAGTTTGCGTTTGTTGCTACGAAAATTTGCAGTTGTTGTTACGGATTGTATTCAAAATGGTTTGCATTTTTTGCCATCAAACGGTAAGTAATTCTTTCATCCATTTCATTACATTCATACTGCATTTATTAACACTGGCACTTGCTGTCTTCACTATAGACCCGCGCCACTGCTAAAGTAAATGTTCGTTCCTCCTATTACTGCCTATCTGTCCTGTGTGTCCGTTCGTCCATCCTTTATTCATAACTTACACGTATATCGAATTCCAACACACAGCGTAACATGGTTAACATATCACGCGCTCGTGACTAGGTCATCCTGCTCATCCATATATATATACACGATATTCATTACACAAATAAAACAAGGTCTAAATTACAATCTAATTGCGTACATGTTCACGCACGCACGCTCACACACATATATTACATAAACGGTTTCTTATAAATGATATATATAAATCACGATGACGTTGTCGTGACGTAGAAAATATTTATAACTGAGATGCACTTATCCAAAGGATTGCTAAAAGATAACAGAAGATGTGGGCTTCAGGCTCGCCAGGTCAAGTGTTCATATGCAAATAACCAAGACAGGAACCGAAAATCTTGAGGTAGCTACTTCCCAAAAATCCCCAGATCCGAACCCGAATATCTACAATATGTGCGCCTAAATTAGCGTGATGACACACCATACAGGTGATAAATTTTCTGTCGGAATTCGATAGTCATGTTGGTGGCAGGCTCTCTGAGATTGAGCAAAAGCTGCTTTGGTTATTATCTGAGATCATTTCAAGAGAATCGTTGTGTATTTTCTGAAATTTTGAGCCATGTATAATTTATTCATGGAAAGATATGTTATGTCGGGGACGCTTAATGTTCAGATTATTGCGCATTCATTTCCTTAGCGGTGGATACCAAATGATGATCACGCGCACATTACCCCCTTTAACTCTGAAATTTGTTTGAAAGATTTCCAGTTGTCTCGTAGAAAATATCCAATTTGAGACCACGAGAAGAATATTTTTTGAAAATTTAACACTGAAATGACTAGCTCGATTATCGAGCCAGTTATTTCAGTGGTAAATTGTTTTTAAAATCGTCTTTTCTTGATCTGAAAATGTACCAAATTTACCAACAGCAGAAGCCAGTTTTGGCGCCTTGATGTTTAACGCTTTACATTGAGTGTGCATGTCACAGAATTTGGTCTCCATAGCCAATATTGATTGCCATGATAAAATCACCACACCGTTCCATGCTGCGCTAACAGCAACTGTGCATTGCTGTGAATGCCGCCTTCATGGCAATACGTCATCGTATATTCAAGAAGACCATCATAGTTTTGATAATCAGGGCGTAGCACAAGGTGCCTTAAAGTCTGATACGGATGATGGTCAACTGAGGAGCAGAAGCAACACGATAGTCTAACAACATCATACATGGTATTATAGTCGCAGGAAGCATCCAACCTCCGTTCAAGCTAATGCCAGGCGTATATGGCATTTCGATATAACAAAGTTATAGCATCACTTGAAAATATAAGATCATTATCTACCGCCAAAATTTCATAGACTTCACATTATTAAATAACATTTGCTGAGATAAGGAAATCGAGATCTCAGAAAACAAAGGATATTTTATCATACAGCCATATCTAGCCACATAGGTATAGCCTGGCAGCCTTGCCGAAGTATCTCAACGAAATTGCTAGAATTTGACATTGATGGGTCAATTGGTTGGAATGGATTCTTTAGCATGTAATCCTCTTTTCAATCAGCAACCCATATTGGGAATAGTCTTATGGTTTCATCTGCGCCATCCGATCACAGAATGGGCAACACAAATTTGGAGTATACAGTAAAGCGTATGTGTAATCTCGAGATGTAACACACTATGATAATAGAAGATTCCGCATTGTGTGAAAATCACATATGACTTTGAGGGGACACTATTAATAAAGTACTCAACGGAATGTTTAGTAAATTGTAATTTCTGCAAAGACATATAATTTAGACACATTCGTGACGGACTGTTGCCACTTTCGTGATAACCTATGTCGACTTAGCCTACCTGGGAAGCATGCCAACGTGATCCTTTGCCATGGCGGCCATCCATAATCCATCAGACCTCCATCGTGAATTATGTGCATAATGTGAATGCTTTTTATTGTTGTCCTTTCTGTGTATTTCTTGTTAGTAATGTACAGTGATGTATATTTGTAATGTGTCCATCATTTTATAGGCATTGCCTGTAGTATCTATTTAAATGTACATAAATCGTGATATAAATAATATTGAACTTGAACGTGAACATGAACTTGAATATCGTACGCCTGTCCATCCGTCTGTCCGTATTTATGTCCGTCAACGTTGTCTTTAAACAACTTTTTTCAAGAGCCACGGTGATTTAAATTATAATTGGCAGGAAGCACCCTTAGGGCACGGAGATTCAAATTTGTTCAACCAATCGACCAATTTGGCTGGTGACTATCTTGTATTTTGACCGATTTTTAGATATGTATTAAATCTTCTCTCAAGATTCATGAAACATCATCTAGGGCAACAGCTGAACCAGGTTTGTTCAAGGGAATTGAATGACCAAAGCCCAGTATGGAGGACCTATTTTTCACGAAAGTTGGTTCTTCTCCAGAACCGCTGTACGGATGTAGCCGAAATTTGATAGATATTATTAGGGACTAAGGGTCAGTAAAGTCTGTTCAAGGGAATCTGATACATCATAAACACGGCCGCCGTGCACCAATCAAAGTGTAGCGTGTTTGGCGGCCATATTGATTTTTTACTTGATGGATTTTCAAGCTGAAATTGTTTTTATATAGGTGATTTCAAATTTACCACTGGGGAAACTGGGATAAATGATTTGGCTTTTTTTGATCTTTGATCGTTTTCACGCCAAAAAAACACCATACTAATGCAATAAGAAAATTAAAATGTCTTTTTCTCAAGAACCAATTGTAATTATATTTGGCAGGAATCATCCTTATGGAATAGCGATCCAAGCGTGTTCAAAGGATCGGCCAATTTGACCGACAGCCATCTTGGACGTTGTCCAATTTTTTAAACGTTTTTATAAAACCTTCTCCTTCTCAGCCACTTGGCTGATCGATTCCAAACTCATAAAGCGTCATATCTGGCAACACATGGACTAGGTTTGTTCAGGCCATAGACCCCTTAAAGTAAGAACTATAGACGCCAATACTGGGGCCACGGAACTTGGGTCCAATGGTACTTTCACTTAATTCTGATTCTTTATTTCATAACGGATTAAAACCAAACTCTGCCAAAATGTTCCCACTGGCATCTAATATCAGCCCTGTACAAATTTATTTGATGTTAAATGCCAAAGTTAGGTCTTGGAAATGTTTTGAATCAAATGTGAATAAATGATACAGTGCTAGACTGTTTCGTCATATGGTTGTGTACCTTGCGGTATCCCCTACCAATCATATAAAATCTAGGCGAGTGTGACCTACATTCTGGAGAATGGTCAATGTTTCCGATGGAACCTATAGTAAAATATTCAACTATCAGATTAGGCCTTACTCTGACGTATTTGCACCAAATCATGTCAAACGGTTCCTTTACACACCTTATATCAGCATTGTGAAATAGAAATTGACACTATGTCAAATCCTGGAGTTATGGTCATTAGAACTTTTGAAAGGTGTTGAAGTCATTTGGGAAAGATAATATTCAGGTAGTGCCTTTTATCATATTTAGAGCTGTCAGAGATCTTTATCTTACCTGTTGGGCAGCTTCTTGAATGGACTACCATCCACATAACAATTATGTACGGCCGACCCACATTATGTAGAATGTAGGCAAAGCCGGTTGCATATTCCCATTGGATCTATAGTAACCTATTCAGCTAGTAGCATTTAAGCCATTTCCGGTGTGTGTTACCGGTCACAGGAGTTGTTGCAATTGAGTTTGAGCGCAT